>VZTN01000985.1:369-14642 GCA_013400515.1 Erpornis zantholeuca
TGCTTGCTGTCCAACGAAGCTGTATGTAAAATATTAAAAGGAAGTTAGCTTAAGCAGACACAAAATTAACAGGAAGATCTAACTTAAGAATTCATCTCCTTCTGGTAAACTTTTTTTCTTCAAAACAGCAGCATTTTTTTCTTTAAACAATTCTTTTCAGAAGCAGAAGTTTCCTTGGAAGTGATGGGAACCACCTGACCAAGTGGAGATAAAGCATCTTTGCGAAGAAGCTGGTCAAACTGGTAAGAAGAGCTTTAAAGGAGGAATGAAGTGGCAGGCAGAGGAGAAACAATAGTCATGTGAGGAAGTGACTGGCAAACAAAATGTGTGGGGTGAGATAAACAGTAGGGACCTTGTAATCAACAAAACAGGGCTAATGGAGGACCACCCTAAGGACAGCCACATAAACAAAGTGTCCACCAGACAGAATGATGGGAACAGCTTTCATACTGCTTAGAGGACATTAATTATCACAGCTGGGCCCCTCTCTGACATGCTTCTACATGAATGTGCACAGCATGGAGAACAAACGAGGACTCTGCACATGGTTGTGGCATCATGATATCATGGGGGTCATGGGAACATGGTGGAAAGACTTCCTTACTGGAGAGCAGCATCAGCTGTCTATGGGCCTGTTAGCAAGGACAGGCTTGGAAGCTGAGAAGAGGGGTTTTCCTCCATGTGAAAGAGCAGAGGAATGCATGTAGTTCTGCATGGGAGACTCGAGGATGGACAATATGCCAGTTGGGATCTTATGGGTTAGCATCAGAGGGAAGATCAACATGGGACATGTGTCACAGCCAACATGATTAACAAGCAGTAGATGAGGGCTTTTTCGGACAGTGGGCAGAAACCTCACATCCACAGGCCCCAGTCTACACAAGGGGCTTCAGCCACCCAGTATCTGAAGGGACAACAAGAAAGACACAAGCAATCCTTTAAGGAGGGTATTGACAAAAGTTCTAAACACAGTCGAGTGAGGATTTAATGAGGGAATGGCAGTTTGCTTAACCTCAGACTTGCAGACAAAGAATTGATCAGGGATCTAAAATTCGGGGACAGCCTTGGCTGAGCTTTTTTAACACAGACAGTGCAGGGAGAATTTGTACACACATATCTATTTGTGAGTACAAATACCTGATGGGAAGATGTAAAGAGGAAGATGCCAGACTCTTTTCACTGGTACTCTGTGAAATGACAAGGGGCAATGGACGCAGATTGGAATATAAGAAATTCAAATTCAACACACAAAAAATCCCTTACTTCAGTGAGAGTGGTCAAAAACTGGGATAGGTTGCCAAGGGAAGTTGTGGAGTCCTTGAAGATATTCAAAACCCAACCAAACAATGCCCTGAGCCTTGAGTAGGGGGAAGGAGGTGGGGCTGTGTTTTGGGTTAGATGATCTCCAGAGGTCCCTTCCAATCTCAATTATTCCATGATTCTGCAATTTTTAAATATTTTTTTTAATATATTAAAAAATTTAAAATACTTAACTAATATTTTTGCTTATTCCTTTCTTTCTAGATTGCTGTTCCCTTACAACCACTCTGTATGTAATCTTGGTCAGGATATACATGTTTCAAATTTAGAAAACTCACATTTAACCCAGTGTCAGTTTTGTCCAATAGTCCAAGTGCCATACAGAGTCTTTAAATTTTTTTGTCTGAATTTTCAAAAATAAAGTGGAATAACATCTCTTACAAGACCTCATAGCACAAGGCTTCAGAAAATCCACAAAAAGGCACTGTAATTTCCTATTTTTGTGTTGTTCTTAAATTCAGAAATTCACTGAAAAAATAAATTTTTGACTGACATAATTTGAAGGGCAGCCATGCAAAGAAATGCTAAAGTCCTGGCCTCACAGGACATATATGGTTGAAGTCAAAACTCTCATCAATTTTGACTTTCTGTGAAATCAATGAAGGAATTAACAAAGCAAATAATAAGAGAGGAAAAAAGAGTACCCTGCTTCCTCTGAAAACCTTCAGGCTGAAACCAGAAAGATCTGCATAGGAAAGGTAAATTTCAAGCTCAGTGCAGAGGATAACAATTAGCCTATAATTCTGCAAAAGGCTGCAGTAGAAATATAAGCTTCAATTATAATTCTGGAAATTAGTCAAGCTTCAAATTTGTATTCTTGTACACTTGGTGAGAAAAAGAGAGTAATCCTTCTTATAAATATTTTAGGGCAATTATTTAGGTTAAGCCTAATTCCTCTTACTGAAGCTAAAATGAATTTGGCTCCTCGGCTTTAAATCTGAACTTTATCCTAATACAAGTCATATGATATAACATAAATCTTCATACAGAAGAATTAAAGAAATTGCTTTACTTTGTTAGAATCGTTAACTTCAAGGAAAACAACCATACCTGTAACTAAAAAAAGAGTCATATGATATCAAGATGTCACCACACCTTGAGTTTCTCGAGCACTG
Source organism: Erpornis zantholeuca (assembly GCA_013400515.1). NCBI lineage: Eukaryota > Metazoa > Chordata > Aves > Passeriformes > Timaliidae > Erpornis > Erpornis zantholeuca. The sequence goes on from VZTN01000985.1 coordinate 2,805, forward strand.
TTAGAATCATTAAGGAGCATTCTCAAAACTGCGCACCAGCTTTGTGCTGGAAACCTACACATGTGTGCTAATACCTTTTCTCCACCCAATCCTTCAATCAGAGCTGTGGCATTGTTCATCTTCCTCCTGCATGCCTCAGCATCATCAAGCAAGGCCTGCTTCTCTTTCACAGCAGCATCATACATGGCTTGTACTTCATCCAGTTCCATTTGCTTCTCGTCCAGCTGAATTTGTGCACTATTCAATTCCATCTGGGCAGCTGCAAGTCTTCCTTCTTGCAAAGCTAAGTTTGCCTATGGATATTTAAAAGTAAAGAGTAGTTAACACCTATTATTTGGCAGAAGCAAATGACATTCATTTAATGGCACATACTGTACTGTATTGGGTACTCTTAAAAATAATACATGTTTAAGATGACAGACATTTTTTTTCTTTTTACTTCTGGAACAGAAACATAGCATTTAAGTTATTCAAGGCCACCTTAAGATGTTTTAATAATATTTTCAGAATGGTCTATTGATCACACAATGACCAATGATTTTAAATCACAATCACCTGAAATAGTTGTATACTAGGCATATGAGGCAACCTATACAATGGGTTGCCGTATATATATGCCTCCTGTAATATATTCTCAGTGAAAAAGAAAATTAATATCGTCTTCATTAATTATAAAATAATGCAAATTATAACAGGAACTACTCTTCTGCTCTTTTTCCCATCAATTACTTCCACAACAAAAATATAACAAATGTATTTTTTGCTCCTCTGGAAAGTAAAACTCTAGAGACTTTTTTCACATCTCTCTATAAATTTGCATGATGAGTTACCAATCATTTAAATGTGGCCTCTTAACTTTTATATTCCTAACAGGGTTGAAAAAAATATTCTGTGAATTCAGAATGTATTTCCATATACATTTGCAAAGGATTAGAGCCTGACAAAGTTCTTATGAAATTCACACTTACAGATAAAGGTTGCTTCCATTTACTCTGAATATTTAAAAAAAGCTTGTTTAAATATCATGTATCTTATTTCTGGTTTTTTCTTCTCTAAGAGTTATGAAGATGGAAACCAAGAACCTGTAAAACCTGGTTTATTTTGATTATGAAACTTGACACTCATATTACATCACACGAGAAGAGTAGCAGTAGAAGCCATCTCTCTTAAGGGATAATTCTTAGTTAACAGTATAACCAAGGGTTGGGGTCTGGTGTATTTCAAAAGAGAGGTTTGTGAGCAGGGAATTAGAGAAGCATATATCTACTAATCAATGAAGTAGGTTACTAATATCTATGTCATGCATGTTGTACACGTGTGTATTGCAAACAGGTGAATCGCATGTTTTGTGTCCATGTATGTTAGCAATCCATATAATGTAGACATTATATGCTACAGAATAGCACTGTCAGCAAAATTTCTTTTACTGTAGCCACCTGGTCTGTTGACAGATCCTAGAGTTAAAAAAAAATTCAGAATCCAGATGAATCAGTAAAATGGCTGCCCATAAAATTTCCATCATGTAAGAATGCTGAAATATTTTTACCTCACTGTTTATCAAAACACACATTAAAAAGCATTGCCTAGAAATAAACACTGTTCAATCAGTGAGTCTTGATTAAACCCAGATAAGCAGATTTCAGAACAACTGCTGTTATGTTTTAGTGAATCTTGGACCATTGGGCAAAGTTCCAACAGCAAAGGAGTTTTGAGAAGGTGCTCTGCACCAGGGGAAAGGTGGGGAGGGTGAGATATGAGAGAGATAGAGTGTGTGTGTGCAGGGTACATTCTGCATCTGAATAAGAAAGGTCTGACAACAAATGGCTCAATAAGACAACTGCCTTAAAAAGATTCAGAAGAAGAAGACAAACAGTGCTGGACACCCCACATACATGCAGCATTAGACAGAGCCTGGATAGTTTTTCCCAGGGTACCCCGTGCAGAGCAGATCCTCTCCATGAAGAGAAAACTTTCTCTTTTGGTCTTTCAAACTATTTTAAACTCTTCTTATTATTCTGTCTTATTAAAGTGGCTACCTCATTTAGTCATCTCCTGTCAGGCCTTTCTTACTGAGATCCAAAAAGAGCCCTGCCCCAGCCCTCTTCTACCTCCCCCAGCCACCTTCCTCACTGCACAGCATCCTCATATCCTTAAATTTTCTAAGGGCTAAAAATAGGAGTGAGACAATATTACGACATATTGTTTCAGCCCCAGCTGACAAATTCTAAGGTTACAAAGGAAACAAGATCCTTGGAGCAGCTGGAACAACAGAGAACTTACAACTGGCTGTGTGGGTTCATATAACACCTTGACTTTCATCACAGCAGGATGTGAACTTCAATGGAAAAGGATGGGCATGTGAATTCCCAACACATATGAGCAATGATGCGTTGTAAATATGAAGAGCAGGATATTTGTGCAGCAATAAACTACTCAGAAAAGTGGAAAAGATTGATAAAACAGACTTCCCCATTCTTAAAAACTCTTAAAAGGCTATCAGCTTTGGAGCTGTAGGCACAATGAAAAAATTGTTTAGGTGAATACAAAGAAAAGTATATTGTATTCTAACATGAAAAAAAAAACCCTAAAATTATTTATGCAAGACTTTACAGATTTTCTGGAAGATGACCTATACTAAGAAACTATTTACAGAAAATGTAACCAAAGTTCTCAGTCAATTTTAGAGTAACCACAGAGTAAAGCATAAGGCATTATAACATTAGTTTGATTTATAGGCCACTTGATCATATGTGATGAACAATGGTTGGTTGAACAAGAATGACAGCTAACATATCAGGATGACCAATCTATGTGATTCCCAAAGGCAAAAAGACTACTTGCTTCAGATTACCCTTTGAAATCATCATTATTTGCTTTCTCCCTGTTTGGGTTTTTTTCCCAAACTTGACTTTTCAAAATTACATGGGTACAAACACAGCTTTTGTATTGACATCACTGGCAGGTTGGCTGGCAGCTTCCTGTATCAAGCTCTGCCATGAGAGCAGGAGGCAAGTTCTGCTGCCAAAGAGAATCTTCTGCACAAGAAGATTATTACAGCTGCAATCAGCTCCATACAAACACTTCCAGCCAATAATAGGCAGGAAGGAAATATGGTTCCCAACCACTAAGAACCACTGTGGTCTTTCTAATTTTAGTGGCATTGCTCTGTGAACAAGCTTCACACCCTTAATTTCATCCCTCTGAATGACACAGCAAATCAAGGATTCACAATTTGTTCCAGTTGGATGCGGTGTGAAAGCCTGAATAAACAGATTTTATGTGGATGCATCACGAGGATTTAAGACACGAGGTCCACACTCTGATCTGTGCTCCTGGAGAAGTGGTGTTGTGCTGGAATATGCCTGGGCTCCTGTGAGAACAGCAGCTTCAGCCTTTCCTTGCCTTTGGCATTGTGGGGAACCAGACAGACAATCCTCTCAACACCTGCTCCAGACAGTGTGCTACCTGCTCTCTGCATCCACCTGCACGGGGCAGGTCCAGAGTCAGCACCTGTGCCAACAAGGGCCACAGCCTGAGGAGTTAAGCAGCTGTTTTGCCTTCTTCAAAGCTGCCCTCACAGAGGGCTTCACAGCAGGTGGTGAAATGATCCTGCTCCTTTTAAGATTTTTCCATTCCACACAAAACCAGAACAAATAAATGCAATTACAGTCACAGCTATACTCTTAAATGAAATGCCCAGGAACTTTCTATGGCACTGAGGTTAACCAGCAAAAAACAGCTCACGTTAAGCTCTCCCAGTCTCTAAAACAGTATGACAAAAGCTAACAGTTTTGTGGGAATGGCTCTCAGACCAGGCTAGCTCCTGAAAGGTGTCCAGAGACTACTGAAAAATGCTGCTTAGCCAAGACCAAATCCACACTAGGAATCATTCTAACAATTTAACAGTGCAAATGATCACTTTCCAGTGCCTAGAAAAATTCACTAGTACTATTTAATTTATTAGTATTGACATAAAGTTTCTTGCTGATTCACTGCAAACTCAGTTTTGCAAAGTACTGAGTATATCTGACCCTGATCCAAGGAAGCTGTTCAATAAAAATGACTTCTCCAACAAAAAGAAGCATCACACCACTTAATGTTATACCTGCTCTTGACTGGAATGCCCAGCTCAACTCTGAAGATCAACTGCTGCTCAGTAAATTCAGGAAATGTTACTAGGAGAATCCCATTAAAAAAAAAAAATCCAAAACTTTAGAGTTCACTACAGGTAAGGATGATTTGCAGCTTTCCTAGCATTTCTCTGGTTAAGGAATTTCAGCTTTCTAAGCCCACTGTTTTCTACAGTCCATTGAGCACTCACTGCTGCTGAACTAGGCCAGAAGGCTTTTTGTACTTGGACTCTGTCACTCTGCTCCTGATCCTCTGGGGATGTCCTGAGTGCTCATCTTTGCATTTTGCTTCAGTCCTGTTCTGGGCAAATGATATCTGACTGGAAACTCTTCATGGAAATGCAATTTCAAATCTGTCCCAGATTACTGCAGAATTTTCCTCTAGACACTCTACTGGTTTTGGATCAACTTTCTCAGAGACTCAGTATCACGATATGCTTGTATTCACCATTATTTAGGGAAGGATTTAAAAAAAAGGCAAAGACATACCCAGGTTTTTCAGACATTCCAAAAACTGGTTTTACCTCACCAATGCAAATTAAAAAAAAACCAAAAAACATGCACATATGCATACATATATATACATATGTACACAGGCAAACAGATCCACGCAGAGTGACACTAATAAAATCTTGGCCTCATTTTCTATGCTATAAGTGACCGTACTTTGGGATTAAGATAACCTTTGAAAGGCACAGAAATCATATCTCTTATCTGCTTTTCAGTCTGTACTGTTTTCTGTGCAGTTACATGTCCTGACCCCACTCTGTTTTGTTAGGTGATCTAATCCTCCCCCTCATCCCCCCCCAAACTATATGCTTTCCTTCCACAGTTATTGTGGGCCTTGAATTCAGACTTGCATGCTTGTTTTCCTGCCCAGTGGGCATCACCTTGACAAGGACACACTTATTTAAATGGACAACTATCAAATTTCAACACTCCTTGACTATTACCTCTTCTTTAGGTGCAAGACTTCCCTTCATTGCCTGCTATGGTTTTTAGTTTAGCGTGGAGACAAATGAAAGTAGAAAAGGCAATAGTCTCATACTTAAAACTCAGTTCGACAGGGAAAATCCTCAATATCAAACAGAATTTATAAATTGTAGACAAACTTCCCTTGACCACCATAACAGCCTAAGGAGGACTTAATTAAAGTCAGGGAAGACATCCTAAGGCAAATTATACTCCTATACACAGTATTTTAATTGGAGGCTAACAGTATCACAGCAAAAGTCAGGGCTTCTCCATTCTGCTCTTATACTCCTCAAGTAACAGATAAGGAGCAGATGGTGTTTCAAAATTCTCAGGTTAATGCAGCAGGCTGGTTTACTAGGTAGCAATCTGGGGAGAAACAGCTCATCCTTGCACTGAAGATCCACAGGAAAGTCTAACTAATGACCCTTGGGCTGCAGGCCACATATATAAAGAATGCCAGTATCCATTCCTAGGAATTAGGTAATTTTTGTGAACTATATTTACTATAATATAAGTCACTATTAATTAGTTTTCACAGGTTGTCATATTTAAGATAAATGAGGCGATGAGTCTCACTTAAGATGCAATTTAAAAATATATTGAATCCATTTTGCAGGTGTTGAAGGGGATTTATATCCTAGAACAGCAGCTAGGATAAACCAGCTTGATTAATTCATTCAGTAAACCTGCTTTTAGCACTGGATGAACTAGCCTGAGCTAGTATTTTATGCAGTCTAATTGTACATTTATTTTCAATTATTTTCTTAGCATCACTCCATTGCTTCCTGCAATATCTCTTGCATACTTTAAACATTTCCTCCCTGCCTCTGTCATCTTCATTTTCTAAAAGATTTGTGACTGTTGCTATACCTGACAATAGGCACCACTTTGCCAAGAAATGTATGTTTCATTTCTTATCAGCTACAGTGTGACAAGAATGCAAGTACTTGAACACAAAGCTAAACTTATATGCAATCCTAAATCAAATATATTCAAATAAAAACTACAAGAGCACATTTTCAACTTTCAGGGTTACTTTTGCATATAAAGCTGCTGTTTCTCCTAGGTCTTGCTCCCTTTTGTAGCTCTCAGTAGCAACTTCTGTTCAAATTCTGTTTTCATTAGTGAGCATCCCATTATTTGAAAAGTGAATAGCTACTTATATATCACAAAAATATAGCATTCTCTTGAGTTACTTGAATAAAAAAAATAGGCTTTTAACAAATTTGAATCAGGTCTGTCTAGGGATACTAAAAGATTATGCAAAGAGTTTTGACTATACCATTGATACAGTGGCTTATTCAATAAGAAACCAAACATGAGTGCAGTGGAAGCATAATGGATTGGATGTATTTCTTCAGAAAAGAGCCATAAAATTCACTGTAGGAGCAATGACTATAAATCATAATATAAATATGCAAAGTCCCTTTTCTTAAATATGCTCATAAATGAAACATTTCCAAGACAATAAAGGTATCTGTAGGAATGCACGCAACGGTGGCTGATCCCTTTCTACTTCAGTTCAATGTTACAACAGAATTCTGGCAACTACTCTCTTTATTATGTATGTACACATGCATTCAGCAGTTTGAAACTCCCAAGTTTTTTTAAACAAAAAAGGACAAAGTTTTTTTAGGGAGATGAATTCCAGCTAAATTCCTTGAAGAACACTTCTGTGCCAAGAATGGTCTCTCCTCTTCCTTCTCACATTTTATCATAACCACAATGAGTAGGTTCCTTCCTAGGCCAGTAGGACTGAGGAGTTTTTTTGAAGCCATAGTGCTTGGCACCACTCTGAGGGCAGAGAAAGTATCATTATCTCCCACATACAGCTAGACAGGCTCTATAAAGAACCCGCTGAACACTTACTGTGTTCACGCAAGTAACAATTGTACCACAGGGTAGTTGTGTGTAAGGGGGAAAAAATTGCCGGGACATATTTAACCTCTGTGTGCTTGGCTTCACAACCTGGTGTGAAGAAACCTCTTTTTTAGCCAAAATAACTTGACATTTTTTCCCACTTGGCTATATTCATCCATCAAAAAATAAAATTATCAATATGAAATACCTTAAGAGGAAGAACTTCTTTATTAATACCGTAGAAGTAAGCCATTGCTTGTGTCCATGAGCAAAGACCTGCTACATTTCCACACACTTTTTGAGCAGTCTCAAGATTATAATCCTCCATATCCAAATAAGGCTGTAAAAGCTCCACAGTTTCTTCTGTAATGGAGTCCTAGTCAATGGAAAGGAAATATTATTTTTTAAAATGGATTTTAGAATAAGGTCTTCTTCACAGAAACATTTTCATTTTTAAAATCATGGGGCTATCATTTCTTACAGAATAAAATAACAAAGAAACATGTTGTCTTTCACTCTTATAAAGGACAGAATAATAGTTTTTGTGAACTCATGAAAACAACTCCTACTTCCACTGCAACAGATTGACTTGAGTTGGCATTTAATATCCCTATTTGACAGATTTACAGACATTACTAGTGCTTGTAGGTCCATGAAAATTTAAGCTGTTCTTATTTCTCCTATAACAGTGCACCTTCTTCCTTTTCCCCCTCAACCAGATGTCCTTGCCCCATCTTTAATACCCTCACCAATGCTCAGTGAGCTAGTTTGGAAACTGTTAACAGTTAACTGTTAACAGTCTTATGACAGAAACATAAGTCAGCAAACTACTGATTAGTTTTCTTCTAGTCTAGTTCCAGAAACAAGCTCACCATGGCATCAGAGAGGCACTGGTGTGAACACAGCTAAAGTAACCAACCAGGCAGCTTTAGGAAGGAAAAGGGTGAAATTGCAAGGCACCGTCTTCACTTCACTGAAGCTAACCCTTTTCCTTAACCGTAAAAGAGATTCCTTTCAGCTGTTATTCTAATCTCGGGTTTTTTTCTCCCTTTCACAATCTGTTGAGAACATGAAAAGCCAGATCTTTGACGATGGTGGTTAATCTATAATTATGTAAGTGTCAGAAGAAAATGGAATTCATCTCCTTGAGCAATGTAGAGAGTAGAAGAGCTTATATAGGCTAAAAATGACTGCTTAACAATAGATATGTAAAGAATCTTCCCTTTTTTTGGCAATGTATTAATGCCTTTCTTTTAATGCATCTAAAAATCATCCACCATTCATACTGTCAAGCAATTTACCCTTTTCTTGTTTTTCTGCATAGCAGAAAGGACTGCCTTGTACTTGTTCTGATCCCTAGCTACTCTAATAAAAAAGACATTCACTATATTATTCCCATGATCAGCCATGGTGATCATATGGTTTTCACTATGATCATTTGCTAAAATGTAAAATAGTGCTGGACAAACATTTTGACGTTTTTGTTCTCCTACTGAAAATTACGAGCTAACAAGGTGGTAAAGGTGAAGCAAAGATCAATTAGCAGTGACTTAAATCTCTGTTCAAAAGTGTGGAAAATGTCATGCTTTTCCTTTTAAGTAATTAATTTTGAATTCAATTAACTACTGCATCCACTAATTTTCATTGCCTAAGAAATGCTAGGAAAGAACAAAAATCTCACAAACAAGTAAGTGGTGTAGTCAACTCAGAACTCCAGACAGAATGAGCTTTCTTTTCACATATACTCAGAAATGAGAAATGGGGCAGGAGGACAGCATGTAAAGTACCTCATCAGGGATTGAAATAGTCCAGTGTCCTACCCACAGTCATCAGTATCACTTTCTGCAAGAACTCAGTCCCACAGAAGTTGTTCTGACTCTTCTTGAGTTAAATGTGTTGCCAACTATCAGCAGGAATATTGCACTATTAATAAGTGCCAAAACTGGAAGCCTTATTAGACAGAAGCTTGAGTAAGGAGTGCATAATTAGTCCTTGCTATCTTAAAACTCATTTCCTTTTTCTGTTTAGTCAAGAGAGTCCTAGGAAAAGTGACCAGACTGACAGCTCAGGAAGAAACTGCCTACAGAGGCAGTGCAAGTTTTCACAATATGGCTCTCTGGGAGAAATGGCTCCTGGGGATAGTGAGAATGATCTTCACAACAAAACCACTCCAGCAGCTTAGAAAAGGCATCAGCAAAATCCACAGCTAAGTAGATTAAAATATCAGTGTACAAATGAGAGAATATGTTCTGCAACATTACATAAAAGCCACATTTTGCTGAAATCTCCTTGGTCTCCTGGATTATGAAGCTGGGCTATCAGTCTGCCATTTCATATTCTGACCTAGGTATTTTTCTGATTCAGCTACCTGTGACATCTTTCTTCTCTTCCCTATAGAGAACTTTCCTTTGTCTCACAGTTCCATGAACTTTGCTGCTAAAGTTTCTGTCTTGACAGAAATAAAAGCCTGTTTGATTTTTATTTTTCAATTGATAATGAGATGATTCTTCATTTCACTAATTTTCTAGTGAAAGAACTCCAAGAGTTCCCAAATTATCTCATTTATTTTCCTGTTCATTTTTTCCTTATTTCCTGCTAGCTCCCTAGCAAATTGGAGACAGAAATGTCAAGTGCCTTACAGGCAAACAGGCCTGGTAGCACTGGAGAAGGTGAGCCATTTGAAAAACCAAGAGTGGGCCCTTCTAAGGCAAGTTCCTGCTTAGAAGCAGGAACTGCCTGAATAACACTAAGCTTCTCAAAATTTGGACTAGTGCTTGGGATACTTCTGTCTGCTAGAAGCCACTGCATGGCCTAGAAGAAAACTTGTTGAGATAATGAACCCTGAAAAGGAATAAAGTCACAAAGTATCTACAACTATAGATAGACAAAACTGTTTCAAACTGCCTTTGACGGTAGAAGACACTTCCATGTGAACTCTGAAGATGGTTATTCAAGCAGTAGTGCCCCTATTAATTACTTACCTTCGGGAAAGAAAGCAACATGTTAAGAAATCCTGAATTATTCATTAGCTTCTGAGCCTCAGTCCAAGATGGCTTCACACCTGGGCGTTCCTTATCTAGAGTCACTGAGTCTACTTTCCTTTGGAATAAAAGTAGCACGCAGTCCATGATCCGCATTATCAGGTGAGGAGGCTTACCCAGTTTGCGAACAGTTGCAATGTCAGAGGGCTTTATTGTCTGAAAAATTATAAAAGAAAATAGTCCATTTATTAAAGCAGTCACTGAATTGCAAAGAATTATGTTCTTCTGGGAGAACTGTGTATGTAATGCAATGGCTGCAGGTTTGCAGGTCACTCAGAAGCACTACTGCAGAAAGTCCCTAAAGGGAGTACCACCCTGCTTTATTATCTGACAGTAGAGTACTGCCCATCTTACCTCTTCCTCTCTTCAGTTTTCAGGGTTTTTTCTACAAGGATTTACAGGTCAGTACCACTTCGTCCAATCTTTCCCCCTCCCCGAGTTAGAAGCACAAGCCATATTATTGCACATAATAATCATTAACTACATGCATATTCAGAATATATTTGCTTCTGACCTGCAGGGCTGCCTTGGCTTCTTCCAGTGCAGGCCTTGCAGCTTCTAGCTTCTCTTCTGCTGCTGCTTTATCAATGGCAATGTCATCCACAATAGCCTGAGCCTTGTCTTTTACCTTTTGCACCTGCATTTTCACTTTTTCTGCAGCGTGGGCTTTCATAGTTACTTCCAATAAAACTTCATCAGCTTTTTTTGAAGCTATAGCCAAATCTTCCTCCTTCATAACCAACTCTTTGGAGAGCTGACTTACAGAAACCTCAGCTTCCATCAGTTTTGCAAGACCTGTGGTGGACAAATTCTATTTTAGCAACAGGAAAACCAATGGAGAGAGTAACCTCACTGAAACAATTTGGAGATCTAAAATAAATCATTCAAATTCATATTTAGGAATACCAGTGAGTGATCCCATTGGCTGAACACCAAAATTAATGTGTAAATGCCTTCAGAATCTGTCACTTGATCACTTGTTTATATTCTTATATATGAGAAGGAGACTAAATATTATACACACATGCTGAAAAACATTAGCATGGCGAATGACACTTAAGAATCGTGTGTGAAATTTCTGAAATCCATGAGAACATAAAAAGTACTAGGCTGTACTCTGTACAAAACAAAGAGCAGGAACCTGGCAATGATAGTGAAGATGTAAGGAGAGTACGCTGAGCCTCTAAATTCAACCTTATATGAAGGTCCAGATGAGACGGGGTAAAAAAACCTACAGATTCTTGAGTAATACAATGCTCCAATAATTTGAACAAATTATGAGAAAATTTATGAAGTTTAAACATCCTCATATATAAATGTATGAATCTAAACATAAATGCATCATTTATATCTTTCTAGCTCAAAAATCCCCACATTTGTTCTTCCAGCCAGCCACCCTTTACCTTTGGACATATATGTATATAGGTCATGTCTGCAATTGTCTGTGATGGGAGAAGAAACAGTTTAAGTTCACATTCACTTCCAAACAGCATTCACTTTAGGAAACTGTTTAATTGTTTACCATGTCTGGCCATGTGCACAGCTATATTTTTGAAATTTTACCTTTGGCATATGTCCATTTCTTTAAAAAATTCATCAGGGGGACCAAATAAGAACACTTACGTACCTTTTCCCAGATTTACTCTTGGCATGCTCACACGTGAAAACTGGGATCTCAGTAGTTCCTTGGCATACATACACACACATCCAAAGCAGGAATTTCAGGTATTTTAACTGCTAACTAATATTATTTTCAAAACTCCTCTCTAATCTGCACATTCATAAAGTTCATTGAAACAAAACCTCTGCATATTTTGTAATCACACACGATA
>VZTN01000985.1:14717-35496 GCA_013400515.1 Erpornis zantholeuca
ATTTAAATGCATGCTTTTATGTCCTTTTATTCAGATTATTCTCACCTTTTTAAAAACAAAGAAAGAAACAAACATCAAAAAGCTTTTAGAGTACCTGTTCTCATGCGTTCGGACAAACTTCCAAGGCTGGCAAACTTCTCTTCGTAAATAGCTTTGTAGCCTCCAATGAAGGACAGGTAAGATTTTGGTGTCACAAACGTTCGTCTCCTATATCGTTCAAAGTATTCAGCACATTTTTTAGCTACAATATCTTGAATTGTTCCCATGGTGTTAACAACACTCTGTTTCACTTCATCCGTACACTCAATATGGTAGGAAGCTAAAAAGTGCTGTGCAACTGCTACAAGAGCATCTTTAGGCCAACACTGGAACCAGTCCATGGTACAGCCTGAAATCAGACCTGGAAATTTAAGTGCACGAGTTCTGAATTTTTCCCCAACGGGAGAAAAAGAAAGAACCACATGCAGGTTATTCCGAACTCGAGTAAGAAAGTAATTATAAAGATTTTCACCAGTGGGAGTAAGCTTTGGGTACTCCTTCTTCATTGCTGGAATCAGGTCTTGTGTGATTTCACCAATTTCATCTCAATTGTCTGTGATGGGAGAAGAAACAGTTTAAGTTCACATTCACTTCCAAACAGCATTCACTTTAGGAAACTGTTTAATTGTTTACCATGTCTGGCCATGTGCACAGCTATATTTTTGAAATTTTACCTTTGGCATATGTCCATTTCTTTAAAAAATTCATCAGGGGGACCAAATAAGAACACTTACGTACCTTTTCCCAGATTTACTCTTGGCATGCTCNCCTGAAGCCAAAACATTGTTCATGTACTCAAGAAAAGATTCATCTCTGACTTCATTGTCTGTGAATATAAAAACAACACCTTTTCCTTTTTGCCCAGCAGTGCGGTACAATGTTTTCAGATCATCCAAAAGGTTGTTGCTGGCATATGTTCTGGAATGGAGGAGGGTTAAAGAAAGAGAAAACAAAAATTACAGACCATATTAGGAGATATGTATCATCTGGATCAGCTTCCTTAAGGCAAGAAATAAATCTAGACAATAAATTAATACCATAGCTCCTAGTTCCATTTTTTAGATTTTTTTCTTAAACATTTTCCCAAAGTGAATGACCAGTAACATAAATCATGTGAAATGAGTTGAAGTCCGAAAAAAAAAGTGCTGGAAAAAAAAGTATGGTGAGAGCAATACTGTATCTAAGGCAATTACAGTATGGTTTTGTAGCCCCGTGGTTTGCAGGCATAAATTCTTTATTAGAAATGTAGGTTAATACAGCTGGATTAAGTTGTCAAGTAGGTTCTGAAACCTGTAACCATTACATAAATACAGCTGGATTATCTTCTGAAGATACTGTGAGCAGGTGAAAGGAAATCATTAAGAGACAAGAGAGAATGAAACTGAAGGGCTTATTGTGTTATATGGTTTAACTAAAATCAAGCCCCAGAAATGATGTTTGAACATTATCACTTGGGCTGATCAGCTCTTCTGCACATGGAGACCATGACTGGTTCAGTTGTTATGTGTCTTGTAGCTAGTGCACACAAGTAAGATTCAGATGAAGTCCACACAAATTCAAAAACAGATTTCAGATCATGGAATATAAAATTAGGTAAACTAAGGTTAATAAAATGGCAGATTTTGTCCTTAGCCAATTAAAACTGAAATTAAGGACCACTTTTCTTTGTAACGAGTCTTTTATTTCCAAGAATCTCTTCAAAGTCATAAGTAATTTGAGCAATACAAACAAAACCCATTATTCACAGTTTAAATATGCCACACAGGAAGTGTCCCAGTTCTCTTCCTCCTCCATCTTATATCTGCTCTATAAATACCCATAGAGCAAGCACTGCAGAGCTTGTAAAACAATCCAACTCTTCAATTTTCATGTGTCAGCTACAGTTATTACAGTGATTTGTGGTATTCTGATAGGAACATAAGAATTTCTCTACTGTCAGAATAGCAGTCTATCTAGTTCAATAATCTAACAACAGCAATGGGAAATGATACTTAGAGACAAAACATGAGCCAGCATCCACTCTTCACTGCTAATTTCATTCTTCCCCCTCCATATTCATTGTCGTTATTAATATTTGCCTTATTAATCTTGGAAATCTAGGGATTCTGTTCTATCACTTTGGTTTTTTTCCTTCCCTCCTTTTGTTCTCAATGTTGCTTCTGCTTCTGGGACACAGGAAGAGACTGTGATATATCTTTCTTTATCTTTCCTTTAATCAGAAGCCTCATGACATTATTCATAGACCTGATATGTCTCTCTAAAGAATATTTCTCAGCATGTTAATTAGTTTGCAAAGGAGAATACACTCTGCTGGTCTTCATTGCTTACCCCTGCAAACCCTATGTCAAAGGAGAAACAGAAGGAAGGCAGTAGCTAAGCCATTTCACTTCAAATTTCTATAAATGACAGAATTCCAGCACTACAAAATAGTAAGTAAGTTTCAGATATTGTCATAATACATTTTGGCTACATAAGGATCTACATAAAAAGTTAGTATTTCCCCTGGCCATCAGTGTTTGCCTACTATACAGCATGCACCAGCAGATCATTACCTGTTATTATTATTATGGAAAATCATATTTCAGTGGGATTTCAAAAAGGTGCATTGCAGACTCAAATGATGAAGGAAAGACATATTTCTTGTCAATAGCATAAAGTCAACAAAATAAAGACTCAGGATCTGTCACCTATAGACATGCATTTGCACAGTTACTTTTGAGCAGAAATGTAGTTTACAATGAGGGATAAAAAGTTTGAGAGGTTTGCATTTCTTTAAGTTGATTGTGAGGAGTTCATTTCTATGGCAAATGCAGGAGCAAATGTCCACATGCACTGCATTGTGTTACCTTGTTAAAGCAATCTGAAAGGTCTCGTATCCAGCAATGTGTGATGCTAGTCTGGTCAGACTCTGTTTTCCAGATCCACCCACACCCACCAACAATGCATTTCCTTGTGGAGTACGAATAATCCGAGATATTTTAATCAAATGGATAATTGCATCCTGTGTATTGAGATAAAAGGGGATGAAGAGATGCAAAAATAATGCATTGCATAATCAACTAGAAGCATGTCACCAACCAACTGCTTCTCAAGAGCTGGACGGCTTCTCTGGAGCCTGTGCCAAAGACTCAGTCCTGTAGTCATCAAAATCAACAGGAGATTTCTCCCTGAATTCTGTGGGCATCAGGGCTAGCCCAAGAGAAACATCCTTGTATCAAGCTTGTATGAAGCAATGTCATATGCACAGTTTGTCACCAGCAGAGCTGAGGGCATGTCCCTTAAGGGACAGAAAGAAAAGCAGAAAGGACTCCTCCAGCCTTTCAGCTAACCTATTTACAAGCTCTCTAAATAGACTTACAAAAGTAAAATACAAGTGCACTGTAGGCATTTCTTATTCAGCTGCAGTAGTCATTTTAGAGTGAGAATTAATCTGAAACACCCTAAATTCTATCAAACCACCCAGTCTAATGCTGAAGAAAGCACTGTGCATCAAGACCTTCGAGAAGGAGGTAACTTTCAGGAAAGCATGATGACATTCACAGTGTGTACTGTATAAACAACCTAGTTGTTCTGAGCTATCTCCAAAATAATGTGATAGAATATACAAGATCTATGTATCAGTAAGTGCAAAGGACTAGGCACTTTCTGTATTAATAAAATTACAACCAGTAATACCTTGAAAAATACTAAATCCATCTTTGATCCTCTGACAGTTTCATTGTACTGTTGCATGAACATCCGTAATCTTTCAGCCAAGTAATCCAAAGATGGGATAGGCTCATAAATTTTTGGAGCCTTCAACTCTGCATCATCAGGTTCCTCTGCAGCAGCCTCTGGGACATCACGCAAGAAATCCGCAAAGTATAATTCTGTGGATTTATCTTCAAATAGATTTTGATCGTGTTCTTCAGAAACAATCTACAGCAACACATTAAGGATTGCTTTAATAATGAAATATGTCCTTGGCCTCTTTCTGTGGCAAATACTAAAATACTGTTTGCTTACCTTCCTCATCATATCTTCAAACCAGTCTTTATCACTTTGGCTGATGAACCTGTCTGCAATAACACGCCTGCATTCATGTTGGAACAAGGCTACCAAAACACTGACGCTCTGGCAGACGTCAGAAGTAACTGTAAGGATTCCTTGCCAAATACGAGTGAGGTCTCGTAAATTGAAGATGTAATGAAATTTTGCTGGAGTTGGTAACATCTACAAAATAGTGTCATTAACTATATTCAAATAACTGCCAAATAAAAATATTTTCTGCATATTATTAAGCTGAATGTGGATATTTTCAGTCTTGCATTACAGCAGAAATACATTATCAGAAATTACAGCATTTAAGAGGCACTAGTGTAAAATGAAGAAATGACAGTAGCAACAACTAACTCTTTGATTTCACATAGATTTCATTTGATTTTCTTTGCATGTTTCAAATCCCAGGAACATGCACTGAAGGATAGGCAAGACAGGTTAGTTAATGGTGGCACTGAAGACCACAGCAAAAATGTCAACACTGCTTAAGCTGTGGGTTGCTCCTGCCATTTCTTCCAGATCACTTCTGTTACTCTTTATCCTTTCCAAGAATATCTNAAAAAAGAGAAAACAATATTTGGGAAAATATTTACGAACTAACAAAGCTACATTTTCTCTAGGAAAGGAAGATAATTAGTGGTAATAAGCACCAATTCTGTTGAATATGTTGGTCAATATTGATTAGTTTCGCTAGAAGTCTCTCTAGTTCTGTGTACCAGTCAAGTTTAGGTCTACAGTTAGTTGTTTGTGAAATTCTGACCAACCTTTACTGGACTAGAAAATACCATTTAACAAATCCCTATCTTTCCACCACTCTCCTCCACTTTTCTCAGAAGAAGAACAAATTTGACACACATTTCTATGCTGTAGTTTCATTCTTTTCAAATTTCATTCTATACCTCATATTTTTTGTCTCCTTCAAAGCAAAATTTGCCCAGGAATTGCAGTCAAATGTTTTTAACAGTCTGTTTGAAATGAAAAAGTAAATATTTATAAATTACTAAATACCAGATTTTATTTGTTTTGAACTGATTCCCTCTCTGCAAAATTTGACTTCTTTCCTTTAATTCAGATCTTTAAAGTTTCTCACAATCCCAAACAGCTTTACAGAAGATTCCCATCTCATTTTTAATTTCTGGTTTCTTGTGCTCTCAACATTTGCTCAACTGGAAATCTCTCAATTTTCCTATCAGCTATGCTTGCTATATTATATGTATATAATATACTTATATCAGCTACAGAAGACACTGAATGTGATTAAGATTTTTGTCAGCTAGCTTGGTGCTGAGAGCAACCAATTCAGAACAGAGGCATCAGCCAGCAGTTACACACGTGGGTCACAGCTTCACAATATGAACTACAAACACACACAGCAGTACAAAAGGCCTGGGTCAGATGTTTCAAAGGCTTAATGGGTGTAATTTTACCTTTGCTTTTGTCATTTGCCAAACCTTTCGACTTGTAGATACTAATGCTGAAGCCAGTTTACATATTTCTGTGGGGAAACGTCGTTGTTCACAGAAATAGCCTTCAGCTATTGTTTGAAATATCTTATCAATAGAGGAATTAGAAGGCAGTGTGCAGTTGAAGATGGTGAACTGGCGTTTCAGGCGCTGTGGGATGTCATTCCGACCTCCCCCAGGGTGAATCATAGCAGCTACAAACTGGATGTCAACGACATTCGTGAATTCCCCTGGCTTCTCCAAACTGTAGAAACCTTTCTGGTCCATCAGCTGCCTTACAATCTCATTGGTGATCTAAATATTGCCAAAAACAAAGAAAAAAATAACTGAGGATTTAAGTGTTTCAGGGCTGTCAACATGCAACACGCCAACCAAGCACTCAGATGCAGTGCACTGGCTGCATGTAAGCTTCATGTACTAAGCAGCTGTGGACATCAAGTCAGACATTCAACTGCATTTGCATAATTTCAATTAAAGACAAACCAGCAGTATAAATTTTCAATCCAGGCTGTATCTTCAGACTGACACAGGCATTAGATAGTGACAAAGAATGGTTAGTTTAGCACAAAGTATAGTCATATGTCCACTTCTACAGAGGCAGTGAGAGAACAGGATTACAGAGTTATACTGGAAGCAGAAAAATTGCTTTTTCTCAGCAGAATTTTTTTTTAAAGTCAGATTTTCAGAGTATAGGTCTATAAGTATTCTTTTATCAGTACCTGAAGACAGTTTGCTAGTCTTTAATCTCAGATGTGATCATAGCGTTGTTTAGGTTGGAAAGGACCTTTTTTTGATCATTGAGTCCAACCATTTAAAAAGTACTGCCAAATCCACCACTAAGCCACATTCCCAGGTGCCACATCTACACCTCTCTTAAATACCTCCATAGATGGTGACTCCACCAGTTCACTGGACAATCTGTTCCAGGGCTCAACAACCCTTTTGGTGAAGACATTTTTCCCTGATATCCAATCTAAACCTCCTCTGGTGCAACTTGAAACCATTTCCACTTGTCCTGTCAACACTGACCTCACTATGACCTCCTTTCAGGTACTTGTAGAAAACAATAAGATCTCCCCCGAGCTTTCTTTACTCAAGGCTCAACGGCCCAGATTTCCTCAGCCACTTCTCATAAATCATGTTCTTTAGACTCACCACCAGCTTAGATTTCACATGATAGTAACTGCAATCTAAAGCCCAGAGCAGATCAAAGATAAATCTCTTGAGTGTTCCTTGGATTTGCATGTTTCCTTTCCCAAACTGGTTCTCAGGACCCAGTAGCTTTTTGTGCAACCAAACCAAAAGGCTTAAATACTACAATGATTGTACCAAGTAGCTTGACACTGTCCTTGATCTTTTGGGACTGACAGCTTATTAGTCATATCAAAAACTGGCTTGGGAAAATTGTTTTTGGTAAACAATTTTGGTGAACAAAAAACATACTTGTTCTAGTCCATATTATGATACCTTTTTTTTTAACCTGTCCCATTTTTTCAACCCACAGATCAGTATTTCCATCAGCAGCAATGGTAAGACCATCAATTCCCAAATGTTAATATTTTCCTTTTACCTGATCACCCCATTCATTAATCAGAGGCATGTTGATGTCATCAATAAAGACAGTCATTTTCTTCCCTGCTGGAGGACCATGTGTAGTGCCCATTCTTTTGCCTATGTAGCTTTCTATGCTCCTTTGGAACATATGTGGCAGAGTTGCAGAAGAAAAGTTTAGGCATTTGGTCAAGTGAACATCAGGATCATACTTGCTCGTGTAATTCTGCAAGATCAACCAATTTTAAGTCAAGTGCACCAGTAACTCCAGGTGAATTCAGACAAAATTAGATGCAGATGCTCAGCAGCCCTGCATAAATGTCAGTCCTGCTATTAACTTCTAAATCTCCAAACACAGTTAAGATAAATACACCATCTGCAACTTGAAATTCAAACAAACTGTCGGTTAATGTTTTACATAAAATTTCTAAGTATTAAAATTTATAAGCTCTTAATAGACTTCACTAAGTATTACAAGAAGTAGATGTATGCCAACTCAAGATGCAAATAAACTTTGCATTAGCAATTGTCAGGGTTTTTCTAAATTCAAGCTGTTAGTGATGATCTACTGCAGCAGACTGCAAAGAACAAGAGAAAAGCCAAATTCATTTTCATGTTTAGACTATAACACCAAAACTTTTAAAACAAAAGCAGTGTAAAGAATTGCCATTCTTTAAAATGTAAAATTAAACCCAGAAGGTGCACACTAACTGATAGTTATCTTCTCTTAATGAAGAAAGGAATCCTTGAATTTTATGAATATATACAATTCCAACAGCTGCTGAGGATGCCCCAAAGCAACAAAGTTCCACTTTTCATATTTAGTGAGGTTTTATAATAAAAATATGTAACCCTGGAGTCACACCAAGGGATATATATATAGCATAGGAAACATTTTGTTTAGGAAAAGTCTTGGAGCTTAGAAATAGTACTAAAAATTCCATATTTCCAACATAATTTCTTTTAAAATATTTGATTCTTCTGCAATGATGACAAAGTTGAATATCATTTAAATTCTTATCTAGAGGGTTGACTAGAAATGTTCCCATTTTGGTACCTCAGAAAAATAAATCTGTATCATTGCTGGTGAAGTGCTCTAAGAACAACTCCAGTGAGATATACACTCTGTGTGACAACAGAAAGAAAGATACAGCTAGATCCCCTCAAAAAATTTAGATGAGTGTTGTTAATTTTGTTGATACAGTGATAGCAGTTTAAGTAAAGGTGCCCTTCAGAAACAGCTTCTTTTCAGACCTCACATAAATGACAACCCATATATGCAATGTATATGCAACAGTCCTGTCTTCAGTGTGTACCCTTCACAGCTGAGGGATCAGTGAATGTCAGTGCTCAGACCTCTCCTCAGGGCTCCAGCAATTTGCACAAAGCTCATGCACCAGGTGCAGGTGCCCAGGTGCTGCCAGCGGGGCTATGGAGCAGCACCTTGCAAGAAGAGGACAGGCCTTCCCCATGCCAGACACAGCCAGTTCCAGCCACCTCCAGCAGACCCACTGGAGACACTCAGCCTGTGTCAGGAAGGGCAAAATGCTGCCTGGCAGCTGAGAGAGAAGTGCTAAAAAATGTGAGAAAATCAGCCCTGCAGACACCAAAGTAAGAGCAGAAAGAAGGGCAGGGGGTGCTCCAGCACAGATTCCCCTGCAGCCTGTGGTGCACACTGTGGTGAAGCAGGTTGTGCCCCTGCATTCAGTGGAGATTCACAGTGGAACAGAAATCAACATGCAGCCCATGGAGGACCTCGCAGTGGAGCAGCTGGATGTCCAAAGGAGGCTATGTCTCTGTGGGAAGCCCACGCTGGAGCTCCTGGCAGGACCTTCAGATCCGTGGGAAGAGAAGCCCATGCTGGAGCAGGTTTGCTGACAGGACTTGTCCCCCCATGAAGGATGCATGCCGGAACAATTCATGAAGCCCTGGTAAGAACTGTATCCCATGTGGGAGGAGGGAGCAACGTGAGGAGGAAGGTGAGGCAGAGTGGAGTTGTTATGGACTGACCACAGCCCCCATTTCTCATTCTGCTGCACTGCTGGCCAGCGAGGAGGTAGAGGAGACAGGAATGAAGGAGTGGAAGTGAGCCTGAGAGGAAGAGAGGTGTGAGAAGAGGGTGTTTTCAGTATTGTCTTTGTTTTTCACCATCAAAATCTATTTTTAATTAAAAATAAATTTTAAAAGTCTTCCCCAAGTCAAATATTTTTCCCATGGCAGTAATTGTGAGTTGAGATGTCCCTGTCTTTACCTCAACCCCTCTGCTGTTGGGTGCAGCTGGGTGATGATCTTGCAGCTGGCCAAGGTCAACAAACTGGAACTACGAATTCTCAACCATTCAAAAAACACGTTTGTGTTTTATCCATTATGGCATTTCAGAATGTTTATAATGGTAAGAGTAATACTGCACAGTACAGAAATAAGAATGAAAGGGTATTGGCTTTTTTTTGGTAGTTAAACTGTCAGGGAATTTTCAACTTTACCTTTACCAGTTTAACACCACTTTTGTAAATTTTTTGCAGTTTGTGAATTAATAGTACTGAGAATAAAGATCTTAAATTAACATTCCATTATAAGTTCTTTATTTGATTTATACTGATGGTTTACTCAAAACTGAGGATTATTCCAATTAATTCAGGTTACTACCTGAAGTGTTCTATATTAATTAAGAGTGTTTTATTTTTTCATGAAATCAACTGTTTATATCTTGAGGTTTCTTTTCCACAAGGTGTAGTAAAGCAAAATTCTACAGAAGATGAAAGCAGAAGGGAAACAGTTGTGAAGGCAAGTTAACACTCACTCCTAACCTTACATGAGATCAAATATCTGCTGGCATTATGCTCCCTTGTGTAAGGAACATACTCTGCTCTATAGCATAGACTCAGTGTAAGCAACTCCCAAGAATCAGTTCCAATTATTTTTAGGGACAGGAATGGCAGCTGAAAGCTGGAGGTTGCCAGTATCTGGACAAAATCCAGTATGCGGAATATCAAGACCACCACCCAGACCCCGCCTCTTCACTCTGCTAAAATAGTTCTCCAGCTGGTGCCAGGAACAGAAGCTGACATTACACCAGCATGCCTGTTGGCATGGACAGCTATGCTGAAAAAATAGTATTAATGGCTGCTGGCATGGGTACAACTCGCTCTTTGTCAGGGCTCAGAACATGGCCGGGGCACACAAAATGGCTCCAGATTTTAAGAAAGCCAAAGGTCAATTTAGGCCAGTGTTTTTCAGCTATTTTCCATTTCAAGACCTCTGCAAATCCTCCACTGGAGGTACAGATGCCTGTATAGCCAATTCAGCTGTCCCAAGAGTAGATTAGTTTTATTTAGCTACCTCTCATTGATCAAAGAATCCACACACTACCCTGAAAGACACAGAAACCCCACTGAAAAACATTATGCTTCCACTTTTTTAAATAAGGGATGCCGTGTTTGGTAAGACATCTGGGTTTGTTCAGCCTTTTGATTACTGACTTCTCTGTATTAAGTTATTAATTTCTTTGTAAGTGTCATATGATTAACCTGCACCATCTAATAATACAGAAAGCATGTATTTGTTAATTTAGTAGCAATCCTGTAGTTATTTTCTTCTAGAGAACAAACATGTCATTTTCAGTGAAGAAGAGGAGAGAGCAGATAATAGACAGTAAATTTACCCTCTGAAAACCACCCCAACTAAAGAAGGAAGTTCTTTTTTCGTCTTTGTTTGGCTTTTGAAGAAAGGCTGTGCAACAAGGGTGTACAAAAAAGATCAGTTCACACATGGCACCACCAAAAAAGCACAGGAAAATAAAAAAGCCTCCAAGTATCAACATTTTCTTAACAAAATCTTGTGTTTGACTGCTCAAAAGAAAAGAAAGCATATGAAAGAGCATTTATCATCTGACCTTGTGGTCACAGTTAGCAAAGTTTAAAAGAAACCTTTATACTAAATTATAGAGACTTGGGGTTTTTTGCTTGTGGTCCATGTGAGTATTGGCAAAATGCCTCTGTAAGAACACTAGTATGTACTCTGAAGAAAAATCAAACTACTCTCAACTTCAGCTTAACATTTGTGCCAATGTCAATTATTGCAATGTTATTGTACTAATATATTACATATCTTTTTCCATTCCACCTACCTTAATCATAACAGTTTTTGCTGTTCCTTGTTCCCCAATTAGCAAAACAGCTTTTCCTTGGCTCATGATAGTGTGCATTAGAAAGTCTGTTCGAACACTATCTACGTTTGGAACTAGAATGGAAGTATATTCTGGCACTAAATCTTTAGGATAAATATATTCAGGGACCTGCATAAGAAAGACATGCAAAAAAATTTGAGAATTCCTACCTGCCCACACAATCACTTTGCATCAGAACACAAAATCAAAGGTATTTTATAAAATTTACTTCAGCAAAACTTTTCTTCCTGAAAGCCAAGTACCGTTTTGTAATCAATCAGTATCTTGCCATACTTTTTTAAAAGAGTGTTAGACCAACAGGATATTTTCATTCCTCCAGTACCTGATAAAAGCTTTTCTGTGCTGGAATTTCTTAAAGAGTAAGGTGATAGACAGTAGACAGAGTTAAGATCAGTTTCTCTTCTTTGCTGAAGACATTTATGGGGAAAAGAAAAATACCGTTCAAAAAAAGAAGCTCTTGAGAACTTGGTAGGGTTTATCTTCCTAACCAAATTATGTAGGGTTCGAAATAAAATATCTTTTACCAAATAGATCTTGTAAACCCATTAAGAAAGTTCAGCGTGCTGCGGCGTACGAACCTTCTTTGACCAGTGCTCCCACTGGCCACAGGCATTGATACCAAATTCAAACATGGTTTCCTCTCCATTCACGGCTGGCAGCTCTTTCACTGCAGAGTGCTTCCGGAGGAACAGCTCCATTTTCAGCTTGTCATCTGACTCCAGAGGGGCTCCAGCTGACCACATCACAGCGAAAACAAACAAGCGAGCAATGTGTTCCTCACTGAGCTGCTTCTCATCTCTGCCAGGCAGCAAACCCTGCAAAGTGGATGCAGTACAGAACTACTTCCCTCCTAGAACAAGTTACAGAATCTGAGAGAGAAAAACAGATGCCATATCTACCTGTAGGAGGTCAATAGCTTGCTTGATGTACATACATTCTAAAATCGACATTTTTGGTGTCACAGCAGAGAAAACAAAATCCATAACATCCTGGGAAGAAAAAAACATTATTTAAAGATTCTCTTTACCAGTTTCAATGGTATGATTTATTCTTAGATGAGACCAATTCCTTATTTTCAGATACATTCTAAACTTCATTTCAAAACAACGTTTTTCTCCATTTCTGGGCTTATAAATATTCAGACTTTGACCATTAATTTTTTCTAACAATAGCATATTAGAAAAATAACTTTGATGTACCAGAGTCAGCAGAGCTACTAGTATAAGCTCCATAGAGTAATTTCCTGAAGAGCAAATTGAAGCTTGCTTTTCAGTTACTTCAGAGATGTGCCTGCCATTTCTGGTCTCCACTGGAGATTTTAATCTACCACTGACATTTTTGTAGTAGGAAGATAAAAGCACTGATGAAACATATATATAATGCACAAGCTCACCACTATAAATTTCTACCTATCTGATCTGTTATGACTGCACCATACTGTACCAGTCCCTCTGGAAACCAATATTCTCATTTTTATGCACAATCCAGGCAAGATCCAAAAAGAATTCTTAAATTTATTTTAATGAAAGTTGGACTTTCCTCAGGTTTCTTTATAGTGATGGCTACAGTGTCTGCCTTTGTCAAGTGTTTAGCAACATCTGGAGCAAAGTTTCAAATTGATGTAAAGTCCTCTCTGAGAATTGCAGTGCAAAATTTTAAAATATCAATTGCCATCCAATAGTACAGCCTGATGGAAATTATAACCTACTTCCACCTTTATTCAACAATCTTTAATATAATATTTTCCCTATGGGTTCCATTTCCCCTCATAAT
The DNA here is from genome assembly GCA_013400515.1 of Erpornis zantholeuca. NCBI lineage: Eukaryota > Metazoa > Chordata > Aves > Passeriformes > Timaliidae > Erpornis > Erpornis zantholeuca. The sequence continues at coordinate 27,768 of VZTN01000985.1, forward strand.
CCTTGAAAATCAACACTGGCCACTCATTCTGGGAAGTGCAAGTATAAGAGGGACATAGTAATTTTGGAGGAATTCCATTTATAGATGTCACGTCCTGTCAGGGAGAAAGCTAAGACAAAGGAGACATTCAAACACCCAAAGACACCAACAATTTGCTTAGATACTTCTAAAAAAATCACTGAGCTTTTTACCCACATGCTCACCAGCTTTTTTTCACTTTTCATTTTAATTTTTGTCACTGAATTCTCAAAGTGCCCTATGCTGATATTTATTGTTACAGAGAATGAATAAATATTTTTACCCATCCTCCTGAGTTCCATCCCACTAGAATACCAGGTAACACACACAACAAAAATACATACTGTGATCAAAAATTCACTTAGGCATATTAATGGGGAGTAGGCTCATTGATAAGTGGTCTAAGAAGACAATCTGAGTGTGGGCATACACAGAATCATAGATTGGGTAGGGCTGCAAGGGACATTAGAGGTCATCTAGTTCCTTCACACCACCATGGGCAGGGATGCCACCCACTCTATCAGTTTGCTTCTTTTGTTATTCCTTGCTGACTAGCAAAGGTGGTACCACCTCTGTGTGCTGCCTTTTTGTGGCTTTCCCTCAAAAATGCTTGGTGTGGCCCCAGTGGGACATAGGGTGCCCAGCTGAGTAACTGAGGGGGTTGTGGGTGCCACAGGGGAGTGCCCACAAGCAGTGTGGGAAATTCAAATCTAAGACTTTTAGAATCTGGGTCTAAGTCTCACTGAAATTCAGCTTCTTCATCTGTAAAATAGACTAGATGTCTCATAGGGCACTGTAAATTGTTTAATAATTGATTTGACACACACAGAATAAAGATATTTCATGCGTCAAAGTATTCTGTACTATCAAGAGCCCAATTTTCACCAGAACTACTTTTATGGTACTTATGATTCCAGTGAGGTTTCTGAAGTTTATGAAGGGTTTTTTAACGTTTTCTTTTTCTTTGAGTTTATGACAAAAAAAATCAGTTCCATATATGATAGTATTTTATTACTACTATGATTTTTAAAACAATACATGGCTGAAAAAAGGATGCAAGACTAACACAGAAATTTGGAAGAATTGTTTGGACAGGGGGACTGGAAAAATGAGTTGGGTCATGACAAATATACATAAATTTTAAAGAATTTGCATGAGGAATTTGCTATTCCTTACAAGGAGACTGAAAAATGAAGTCAGATGCTAAAGACTCGTATGAAAGAAAGATCCTTTTGCACAGAGTACAATCACTATAGAACTCACTGGACTACAGAATACTCTTCAGGACAGGAAGCTGGTAACATACTCAAAGGGTCTAGACAAGCGAAAGAACAGCTCAGTAATAAGAAGTTATTAACACTTGTAATATTAATTTTAGCATCAGCACTTAAAGGTAAGAAACTCTTTGGATTATATATTCAGGTCTATGCTCCAGGGGCACTACCAGCCTTTACACAAATTGGATTAGTGTTATTTAATGTGGAGGGAGAAAATTAGTTACATCTGAAACTTAAGTTGCTACTACATTTTTTTTCATTTAAACAATACGTAGATGTGCTGAAATTCATGTTATTCACATAACATCCATCACTGGTTTGAGCTTCACACTCTGCAGGCAATCTCAGTAATACCACTCAGGTAATTATTTTAATTATTTCAGTTCTCTGAAAATTTTTCCGATTTTCTGTCTCAGATAATTTTTTCCATCAGCTAAGCAATTCTGTTGTTTACATTCACAAACCAGGAATTGGCAGTACAGCTTCTAAATTTAAGGGAGTAGAGTCTTTTTATAGGGAAGGGAGTTTATTTGAAATTACTGCAAAGCAGGAAAGGTTGCTTGAGAAGAAAGAATTGGGAAAGGAAGGGGGAAATTCCAGCCCCTCAATCACTGTTTTAAAAAAATCCTTTGGAAATAGAAAGGACTCTAAAATAATCTTAAATTGAAATAAGGTTGGGTTTGGGACTTGGATTGGTTTTGGTTTGGGGCTTTTTGTCTTCCATACTTTGATTTTGATTTTTTTTTTTTAATGTATAAAGAATGATGATTTACAGTGCCATTTATAATATACATGAAAATAATAAATACATTCTTTCCACTAATTCACAACTATTATTTTCTGCTTTTTCCTCCTCCATTACTGCTACCTGCTGCACCTTTATTAATAATTACTTTATCCAACATGAAGACTTTCAGTGAGAAATACTATTTTGATTAGCATAAATAATGAGAGTGTTTTGTAAGCAAATTGAAATTATTATAGAAGTTTTCTTACCTCTATTTTTGTTGAATTTAGATTGATTTCAGAAAGTCTCTATATGTCTACTTAAGACTGAGTCTCCTTGGTTACTATATTGCCATCTATATTCTAATCTTCATTTTCTTTGAAAAATCAGATCTTTGTAAGATGTTTATATCCATGCTTTTCTTAATACTAGGATTAAATTCACCAGGGTCTATATCTGGGGTTTGACTACCACTGTTGATGAAACTTATCTGAAAAATTTTCTTATTGAATTTTATCTTTTTTTTTTTTTAATGTGAGAGAAAATAATAACTATAAAAAGAGCCATGTGAACACAAAAGTAGTGTTACTCTCATCTGTAAAATCACTTTTATTGCCTCTATTATTTGAGAAGAAAAGACAGCACATTAAAAGTGAAAGAAAACTGCCAGCGTGACAGCTTTCATTTACATTTTGATAGCTCTAAATGCAGCCTTCAGCACTGAACCAACGTCATATTTCACTGCATTTTCATTTCTTAATCTAATAAAATACATATTTTTGTGGACTTTATTGCTATTGCTTCAGGCTTGGGCATTTTAAATGTTGTTGTTATGTTTTCAGTGCAAGTTGTAGCATAAAATATAAATAGAATTGTGGCAAAGAAGCAGTAAATTGACCCACATATACATGACTTTGGAACTATATTTTAAAACTCGTGATCAGAACGTGTTTCTCTTGCTGCTGCAGTAAATACTATGTCATATCATTATGTTTTGGAGGTAGAACGAAATAAATAGCTTGTTAAACATTGGTTTTAAAGTAAATGTACACTGAAATGAAAAGTAGAAAGAAGACATTTGTTAACATTCAGGGCATTCTAAGCATATATCGATCGTTGCTTTTATCATGATCTATAAAAAGCTTTCTGAAATGTCACTCAAAGTTCATTAAAAACTGCGTTTTTAAAATGGAGAGCAATGAAAAATATTACAAGAGAAACCCCTGTGAAATCCAACACCAATTACATGAGCAAACAGGCAGGAATGTTGAGGAAATCAGAAGGTAACAACACCAAAAGGTTGCAAAGACATAACTATTCCTTTAAAAACATTCAAAAGCAAAAATAAATATTTCAATGTGATTAAAGAAGTATACTACTAAGATTATGCTTTTATACCAAGTATTGAGTGCAACCATCCATAATATTTGCTGGAACCTTTCCAGTGATTCGGAAAGGAAAGGCCAAACAGAGGGAGAAAAACATTCAGTATTCTTGCTTTTGATCTACTGATTGAACACAATTTAGTCAGAAAATGTATCAAAGAGAAGACATTTCAAAAATTTCCATTGGAATAGAAACATGGATAAAAAAATCAGAAGAGACAACTATAGTCAGAACTTCAGAACTATGGTCAGAGCTTCAGAGAAGCACAGAGCACAGAAGTACCCTGGATTAATTTGAATTATAGAATGTCTTCTAAAAATAACTAATGGACCAAATGCATTCCTGTTGCACAGAGTAAATCTAGCCCAGTTCCTTTCTGAATTTACTTCTTTATATTTAAAACAAAAGAAGTTTACCCACTTCTTTTGTATATCCTAACAAAATTAAAATTGCAGTATTAAAATTACAAGCAAAGAGAGTATCTGTTTTGCCAACATGCAACATAAAATAATCACAAGTTTAACAATTCATTGCCAACTATCGTATGCAGGCAAAACAAAACATTCAGATTATTCATCTGCTATAGTTTCAGTCATTATTTAATGATAGAGATAATTTTCTCTTTTTTTTAATCCTTCATCTTTAGTTTATTACATAAACAAAGAAACGTAAATAATTGAAAGAGCACTTAGGAAGAAGCAATGTGTCATTAAATAAAGAATAAAAAAAAGATTTTTTTTTTTCTGAAGTAGTTAATTAAGTACCTGGAATACATCATTAAAGCAATTCCATAGGACATCGGAGTATGTAACAGGTAGTGTCTGCAGCCAAGCCCTTAAAATAGGCTTCCAGTCTAACACTGAAGAACTCATGAAGACCATCCCATTACGAGAAACTGTGGCAGGGGATGCATTGTCAACGTTGTGAGGTTCAAAAATAATTTTGCAGTTGGGGGACATGGGAATACGATCTCCATTGGCCAAAGTAAGGGTCTTATTATCATCCAGAACAGAGTTCAGATTTTCAATCCATATTGCATCAACAGGTCCATCCAAAACTATCCAAACATGCTCCCCCTAAAAAAAATTAGAGAGACACACACATTGAACTTTACTTACCTTGACCAAAAATATACATTCAAGTAATATCAGAAAATGTACTCTTAGATATAAATAATGCCATAATTCGGTGCTCAGCAAAAAAGCAATCTAAAAATTCAATTTTTATAATTTGCTCAGTGATTTTTATTCTTCCTTTGTTATCTTGTGTTACAACAAAAAGGATATCAAGAAACAGTGACAAAAATTAATTTGTGCTGTACCAAGCAGAAATTTTATCTTTGTTCTACAAAAATACATCAGGCAACCCAGCATCCATCAATATAGATGAAAATGTTTCCCATTAAATGTAGTCATAGACACAGGCATGATATCAGTCCTTGTGGGATCCTACCCAAGTATTTAATGTAAGGCTTCCCATTTTCCAAGTCAGAACTGAGTGGCTGTTCAGAAGATGTGAGTGTAATTATGATTCCGTGAAACATGATCTGCAGATTTGATAAGAGAATTGGGAAATGCCTACATTGGTTTCTTACCAAAGCTTTACATTCTTATATGACTAGTGAAATAGAGTGGCAATGAATTAAAATCAGACAGAAGAAAATTGACTTTCCTGTTCTCACATCAAGACATGAACACGCCTTGCTTTTGTGTTTGAACTGCTAACAGAAGGAAGTAAACCCCCTAAAATATTTTCTACATTAATTCTGGAACCTCAAGTGCTTGGGAAGCCTAGTGCTATCTGGGATATATATGTAATTTTGACTCTTGAGCTCATTGAGCTCATCAGACACAAAGCAAAATTAACACTGCATATTCCCATTTGATTTTATAATGGAAGATCTTTCAGATAAATGACAGGTAATGACACCTTATGGAAACAGTATTAAATGTCTATCATGATACATTATCCATTACCTTCTTTGCTTTTAAAGTTTTTCTCCATAATGTAGAGAAAATACCATCTGTCCAGTCATTTGTAGCAACATCAAGGGTACCGAACATCTGGGAAGCTGTGATTGCCTTTGGGTTCATTCTCATCTCTTTATGAGGGGCACCACAATCTGTCATTGCTTTCATCAAAATATTAATGCATTTTGTCTTTCCTGCACCAGTTGGACCTAGAGTCATCATACCTTAAAACAATATAAACATAGTTTAAAATGAAATGTCAATGCATCATGCTACCATGTCATGGGTCATTGCATCAACAATCCTTGTTTCATTTTTATCAAAAGCCAATACGTAAGGATGTTTCTCACTCCGCTTAATGTTGATTGAAACAGAATTTGAAACTATTATTAAAGGGCCTCTATAAATGTCTCTCTATTATGACAGGCAACCCTATGTGGGTCTGTATCTTGCCTCAGGCAGTACTTTTCCTTTTTCTAATGGAAAAACACAACTGCCTTTTGATGTTCTCATGCAATGACATTGACATGAATGGTGGCAAACAAACCCAGTAATTTCTAAATTTATCTAATGAGAATGAGTATCTTCCAATGATATACAAAATCAAGGGCATCTTTCCAATGCAAAAGTAACAAAAATATGTACCTGCATCCATCCATACTGGCATTTTAACACATCTTTCTTACATAAAATCAGTTAAGAGCAACCACACTTAATTTCATCAGTGTATACATGTTACCAAAGAAAAAGAAATCATGTCTTCAACAATAAATTGAGCCTACAGTTGAACTTTTTTAGTTATGTTTTCTAAATCACCTACTAAATAGGCTCAGAATCTGTCCAAAGTCATATGGGACATTCAAATTGAAACTTCCAAAGTAATTTAAGGGACCTAGTTAACTTCTATTAGCCCTAAAGGCAACTGGACAACATAACCCTTAGCTGGCTTTGAAAAATTTTTCAACAAAGGAACAGAACAATCACAAACCCAAATTACAAACCTAATCCAGTAGAATGCAGATCATGTGACGCTTCCTCTAAAACTAAATGGAGCTAAATGTTCCCCAAAACAATCTGAGGACTCAGAAAATCACTTACTCATGCCATANAGGACTCAGAAAATCACTTACTCATGCCATATGTTACATATGGAGAACTCTAATACAAGGTCTTCGATGTTAACAAATGGCTTTTCAGCTGGTTTCAATGGCATTTCAACAAAAATTGTTGTGCCAAACAGACTTCAGGATCCATGCACTGAATCTCTATGTGTGTATGTGTGTGTGTGTGTGTGTGTGTGTGTGTATGTGTGTAGGAGCACTTCATGTTCATATTTGAACTAAGTCATAAATTTTACAGATTTTTCCTCAGTATTTGAAATCCCATGGTGAATCCCATAAATTCAAGTTCATGAGTAGGACAAATTGAAGTCAGGAAAAGATAATCTTTTTCCCTCGATGCAGTAACTTCAGTCATAGAAAGGTCTGAGCATCCAACTGTTTGGACAATTGGAGCTGCATGATCTCCTGGGAATAGTAGGGATGTGTGGAGAGAAGAGGCATCTAAGGAGAATGTCACAGTGGATCCTGAAGATTTTTGAGGAACAGTGAAGCTGTTATGTCTCACAGATCAAACAGCTTTGTTTAGAAAGAGATACATTTAATCATAACCGAAATCATTAAAACTTCCATGGTTCCTATACAGAAATAGCAGTTATGGTTTGATATGGAATACTGCATCCAGAAATCTGGGTCTGAATTAGTAAGTCTGCACAGTACTAACCACTTCTTCGGTCTAACCAACAATCTGAATTACAAGTTTGAGGCATTAATGACTCAGACTGTGGTATGTGAATGAGTATTTCATTTCTTTCATTAGTTTAAGCTGACTATTCTTTTATTATAACATGAAAAGGGAGAATAAGAAGGATTATATCTTCATAAATCTTTGCTGCTTTAGTTACATTTCCTTTATATTTTCCCCTTATTATACTAAAAAATCATTAGTTAGAGGTTAGGGGTATGGGGGACATTTCAAAATAGGAGTATTTTTTTTTCCACTGAGCTACAAATTCTAAACCTGGATTTACTACTGTCTTTGATACCCTTCCTAGGACAGGATAAACTTTACTCAATGGCCTTTTCTGCACTGTAAAAATGCATTTTCATAAAATCAAAGAATGGTTGAACCTGGAAGGGACCCCTGGAGTCCATCTTGTCTAACTCCCCTGATCCAGCAGGACAAAAGCTTATTTCTCTTCAGTAGAAATGGCAAGAATCAATCACAAAGAAAACACTTGGAATTAGATCTCATAGATGGTAGAATCTATCAAAGTAAAGGTTTGGGAGATT
>VZTN01000986.1:0-108937 GCA_013400515.1 Erpornis zantholeuca
AGCGGCGGTGCCGGGGCTGCCCGCGCCGCTCCGCCGCTCTGCTGAAAGGGGGGAAAGCCCCAGCCCAGCCGTGAAACTCTGGTCCCCTGGGCAGTCTTATGTCAGCGGGGTGGCTGGCAGACAGTGAAACTTCACGAAAATTTAATTTACAAACACCGAGAATTAAGAAGTGGATGGCTACTTGAGCCACCAGTTTATTTTTTTTATGAACCTCGGTTTCCTTCAGATTTTCCCGTATCTAGGTGACCTTTTGGTTGCAGGGATACCAGGTACCATTTGATTTTTTATTTGGCTGTTGCTGTGAGACTGGTTTAATGCCTGGTTGATCGGAGATTTGTGCTGCGGAGAGAGGGCTGTGTTTGTTGATGTGTTTGCGGTGAAATACACAACTCACGGTGTCTCGGTAGTTCTTCGCGGGGGGAGTTTGGAGAAGCTGCTGTGCTCACGATGTATCTTAGTTTGTAAAGTATCAGATAGAGATGATCTTGGTTCCGATATGTAACACTGCTGAGCTTTAGTTGTGGATGTCTGTGGATGTTTCAGCCCGCAGTCAGATTTGTTTAGTAAAAGTTAGTAAAAAGGTGTGTGTGTGCAGTAGGTGAATTATGGATTCTGTGGATAAACATGATCATCAAGTTGTAATAAGTTCTGCCTAAAAGAACGAAACCAAACCCCAATGCTGCCAGTAACCTCCGAGATGATTAATTTGGTTCTGGTTATCCACCGAGGCACTTGGAGGTGACAGAAACTAGCACTCCCAAAAAATCTGTTTGCTGCTGCATTCTCCCTAATTTATATCTGTCATTTTAAACTGAACTTGTATCAGGCCATGAATAATCTCTGCTGCTTTTTGATCATCTCGGATATATTTACCAGCCTTTGCAAGTGCAAGATCAGGGCATTTTCTAATTTCTTTTCCTTTGTGTAACCCAGATTTTTATTCAGTGAAGTTTTAGAGTATGCTCACCTATTGATTATACATGAAGTTTGAATTTTACTGCCGTGGGAGAAGTCACTACAAAGCTTAAATACTGGTGTCACATTAGGCCTGTAACAGAGATTTCCTGGTATGCACTGGTTCTGCTGGTGTTTCTGAGAGTTAATTTTAACTTGCATCCTAATTTTAAGCCTTAACTAAGTTTCCTGGTTTTCAGAAATGCGGGTCACTCACAGCTGCAATTGATTTCTCTAGGAATTAGGCTTGCTCAGCACTTAAATGAGGGGTAGATGACTATCTGGGAGTGACTTTATGTGGAATTAGGCACTTCTGTCTGAAAATTTTAGACTATAAGAGTGTGATTTGATATACATGATGATGTGAGACACATAATTCTAGGTTCTAATAGAATTTGTGCTTGAGGGGAATGTAGTTGTAGAGCTATAGTTCAAACTAAGTAAGGGCAAAGAAGTATTCAAGTCATTCATTTTAAGGTTTTTTGTTTTGTTTTTATAATTTTGCTTAGGATAGCATAGTAAAGTAGTGTTAAGTAAAAGGGTTAAACACTAAATATTGGAAAATTAATACATACTGAATGGAAAAAAAATTGCATAATATTGATATTGTAACTGTTCGTGCTTGAGTTTCTGCAGTTCTAATGATACTATGAGCCAAATCCTTAAAAAATGAGAAATTGTTTTTACTTATATGTGGTTTACAGATTACTGGAGACTAGGTCATGCATTTTGCTCCCTACATCGAGAAAGCAGCATGTGGGATGGGAGGGGTTTTTTTAGGGTTCATTTTAGAACAAGGTTTACTTTTCTTTATATATTCCTCTTGCTGGCTGCCATGGAGGTTTGCAGAACTGGCAGAATTATGGATCCATTTAATAGCCATGCATTCCCACCTAGTCTGATCCCCTTCCTCTGTGGTAGAAATGTTTCCTACTGAGCTTCTGTCCTGCTTCTTTCTCCACACCTTCCTGTCTCCTTGGGTGGTTGTACAAGAAGTTGGTATAGCTGGGAAGGGGCAAATCAGCTCCCAGCCCTTCAGAACCGCTGGTTCCTACTAAAGCATCCTGTGTTACACTGGAGGGTGAGGATGATGAAGAGAAACCCCCTTAAAACAGCAGCCTCCCTTGCTTTGCTGTCCTTGTAGCCTGGCAGTGGAAGGTCCTTGGAGGAGCAGAGCTCTAATGAGCAATTTCCACAGGGTTTGCATCCTGCCTACCACCAGCATGTCCTTTCAGGACCTCTCTGGATCTCCACCTTACTCTCCCTTCCCCTTTTTCCTTACAGGTCCCTGGGTGAGGGACAGCCCCTGGTACAGCTGGCCCCGGCCATGGGGCTGTGGCCAGTGAGGGTGGGTGGTTGTGCTGACATTGCCAAGCCTTTTGGGGCAGGGCTGGGAGCAAAAATCTGTGTGTTTCCTAACTGCTGAGCCATTTTCTCCCTGAATCCATAGGGCTGTCATATCCATGAGACCTTTTCCCTCGGTTTGATTGAAATTGGACAAATGGTTGAGGGATGATGGATGGGGCAGGGAAATGGGACTGGCAGGCAGAGAGAGAGAGGAGGATAGACAGAGAGAGCGGATATGCCTTGTTTCCTTAGGAAATTAGGAAATTTCCTTAGGAAGTCACACTGTCCTGTCATTAATTTTACTTTTTTATATATGTCTTTGCTAGTTATGGAGACAAAAGGATACCACAGCTACCCAGAAGGCTTAGATATGGAGAGACGGTGGGGTCAAGTTTCTCAGTCTGTGGAGTATTCTTCCATAGGTGCTGGAGAGCAGACTGATGACAGTGACTACATGGAGATTGTAAACGTAAGCTGCGCCGCCAGCACTTTCGCGAACAGCAGTGCTCAAGGAAACAGCAAAGAAAAACCTGAGCTACTCTCCTGCCTGCAGCAAGACAACAGCCAGCCTGGTCTTCTGCCCTCTGACATCAAAACCGAGACGGAGTCCAAGGAGCTGTCGGCAACGGTGGCCGAATCCATGGGTTTGTATATGGATTCGATACGAGACGCCGATTACCACTACGATCAGCAGAACCAGGGGAGCCCGGGAAAGATCTACCAGAACGTGGAGCAGCTGGTGAAGCTCTACAAGGAGAATGGCCATTGCTCCTCTCCCCTCCACAGCGCCAGCAGGCCCTTGAGGTCTTTGATGTCGGACTCTGGGAGCGCTGTGAACGGTGGTGCCATGCACGCGATTGTGAAAAGCCCTATCATGTGTCAAGAGAAAAGCCCCTCAGGCTGCAGCCCTCAGAACATGGCCTCTTCAGTATGTAGTCCTGCTGGAGTTAACTCTGTGTCCTCAACTACCGCTAACTTTGGGAACTTTGCCATGCACAGCCCCCTCGGGCAGGGCACCCCTCTGTCGCGCTCGCCGAACGTTGAGAACCGGGGCTCCATGTTGCACAGCCCCGCGCACGTCAGCGTTGGCTCTCCGCTTTCCAGCCCTATCAGTAGCATGAAGTCGCCGATTTCCAGTTCTCCCAGTCACTGCAGCGTGAAATCTCCTGTCTCGAGCCCCAATAATATCACTCTGAGATCTTCTGTGTCCAGTCCTGCAAACCTGAACTCCAGAAGTTCCATTGCCAGCCCTTCCAATGCCAATAATAGGTCCACTCGTTCTAGTCCAGCGGTTAGCACTGTGGGATCATCTATCTGTAGCCCCGTAAACAACTCCATAGGGTTCCCGCCTTCCGGCACGCCAGCGGGACCTAGCAGAAGCCAAGATACCGTTCCTAGTCCAGAAACAAAAGACAAGGGTGCTCAAGAACTCACGTTTCCTAAGATGGAGGAAATGGAGAATGCCATCTCCAACAACAGCCAGATGAACCTTGTTCAGTTCATAAAGCCCGAGCCAGACGGGTCCTTCGGCAGCGCCTGCATCGGCGACAGCAGCAGCAGCAAAATAAACTCCGATTCCCCCTTTTCAGTACCAGTGAAGCAAGAGTCGGCCAAACATCCTTGTTCTGGTGCCTCCTTTAAAGGGAATCAAACAGTAAATCCTTTCCCATTTACAGATGGCTCATATTTTTCTTTTATGGATGACAAAGACTATTACTCTCTTTCTGGGATTTTAGGACCACCTGTTTCTTCATTTGATGGAAATTGTGAAGGTAGCGGTTTTCCAAATCCAGGCCTACGTGTGGGGATTAAGCAGGAGCCTGATGATGGCAGCTATTACCAAGAGAACAGTATACCATCCTCTGCCATTGTGGGTGTAAATTCAGGTGGACAGTCATTTCACTACAGGATCGGTGCCCAGGGCACAATATCCCTGTCGCGGCCGGTTGCTCGAGAGCAGACATTTCAGCACTTGAGCTCCTTCCCTGCTGTCAGCACGCTCGTGGAGACCTGGAAGTCGCATTCAGAGTTGGCATCCAGAAGAAGTGATGGGTATCCAGTTCTAGAGTACATTCCAGAAAACGTGTCCAGGTGAGCTGGCAAATTACTATTTTTATTTTTTTTGTCTCCTTTTGTTTTTTTTCTTTCTTCTCCTGCATTAAACAAACAAGGCATGAATTAAAATGAGGACCAGGGTAGTATTTCTCAGTCTGATGCGTAATTCTGTGTTTGAATTTCAGCTATTATTAGATTTGTTGCTATCTTGCTGTATTTTACTCTGCCTTTAATAAAAACAAAGTGCTGGCTTTAATATTTAAGAAGAACATATTATATTCTGTTGTTACTAGGTTTGAAGGTATAGCTTTAGTATGTTTATGAGCTCTTACTACTACAAATGTTGTTTTTCCCATAATGAGAGCTTAGTAAAATTGCTCTCTTGTGTCCTATAATGGTTATTCTGTCTTAGCTGGTGCTTGAATGTGTTGTTCCTCAGATGAAATGTTGAGATGAAGATAAGAAAAGGATAGTGTCAGGAATGTGTTTTTGTGAAGAAGCATGGTTCTGTGATTGCACTGGTCTTTAACTGGTTAAGTTTAAAAAACTAAACGTTACAAGCCTGTGGCAACATATTATTTCTGTATTTTAACTGTAGGAACATTTGGTTTGTATATATAGAAAAATGCCTCCAGAAGGAGGAGGGCTGTTAAAACTTGATGCATTTGAACGGGAGAAATGGATAAACTGATCTCCTCGCTTTTGGTGGAAGAGAAATAAGCAAGTGTCATCTGAATTTGGGTTTCTTGGCTGATCCGTGGCAGCACATCCTTCTTCAAGCAGGTGTCCGTGTATCTCGTGAGGGATGCTTACTTTCCTAAACCATCTTGTTTCAGAGTCAATAGTATGGGTTACAAAGAGCCTCCGAATGGTTGCATAGCATATCCACGTGTCCAGCAGGCTCACCAAAGGCTGGTGCTGAAGCTCAAATAGCCAGTAACAGATTGGCATTTACCTTTCTCAAGTGTTTTTTTTTTCTCATCACGAGCTATGCAGCTGCCCTCAGTGTATGAAGCATCTGCCTTATTCTTGGAGTAGGGTGAGGACGATGCGTGGTGTTTTCCATATTTGTATGATACTACAGATTTCTGAAAATAGTGTTGCAGTGAAAAACATAATATCTAAAATAATGGTGCTTTTCAGGAGGGAAATCAGCCTATCTACCCATAAGGAGAAAGAAAAAAAATAAAACCTTTAATTGTTCTCATTTTTTTTTCTCAGTTCTGTCCAGCACTGCTGCAATTTTCCTATCATTCTGTAGGCCATACTTTACTTTTTCTTTGGCCATTTCCAATCTGGTCTCAAAAAAAATTGCACTTTTTAATATACTCAGCTTGGAAGGGGTGTATCCCCTCCTCAGGCTGAACTTTGCATGTAGCTGGATATTTGTTATCATCCAGTCTTGGCTTAAATGTACTTTCTTGGATTAAGGAAGATGAAAGTACTGTTTTCTAGTTATTTTATCTGATGAAATTTTCATAAATTGCATTATTTATATAGTGAGAAAAGTTCACCAGAAGACTAATGGAATGCCTGAATATAAAGACCCAATATTTTACTGCCTTTGTGGTTGAGCACTGTTGCTTGGGCAGGTAGCTCCTGCCAGCTGTGAGAGCTCTTGTGTGACTGAATGCTTGTGCTGAGTAAAGGCTGTCATCTGTTGCAGTGGCAGGCACAATAATCAGGGAAGTAATGCAGGTAGGAGCATGGTTGCCATCAACAGTTGTGTTTGGAGTGACAGTTTCCCATATGGCTTTTAAAGGGATCTTCTGATCTGACATTAGTCCATGGTAGCTGTAGGTCAGTAAATGTAATCAGACTTGATGATGACATAGGCTGGGTGCACTTTCCTGTCTTTGTTCTCCAAGATGGTATCTCTGTAGGATGTGCAGGTGAGTGTAGCTGCCACTTTGCAGGATCAAAATCCTGAAATGTTTAGTGCTCAGAGCTGTTACGTGTGGAATTCCTTTCAGGTGATGGAGATCTGCGGGGTTGCAACACTTGAGGCATCCTGATCTGTACTCCAGATTAGGACATGTGTCATCATTTCAAATCTCCTAACTCAACCCCATTATTTAACTAAATGTTGCTCTTAATCTGCTTGGCGATGGCTCTATGCCAACAGGTGCAGCCAGGGACCTGTGCAAAGCCCTTAAAATTTTCAAGGTAAATTCATGTAGAGATCATTTTAGCAGTGCAGATTTGAGTGCGGAGGTGCCTGCTGAGATTATTCGTCTGCTGGTGAGACAAGTCATAAAGACTCAACATAAGATGTCACACATGTAAAAGCTCAGCCTTGCTATCAAACCTCACACTGATCTTTATTTTTCTCTTCATTTCTGTGCTGTCTTGCAGCTAGAACAGAGGAAATTGTGTTCGAATTAGTTGGTGCTCCAAAGTGTTGTAATAAAACACACGTAGCTTTAAACCGTGCCAGACTCAATGTCCCATATCCATGTGGTATGGAGATTGCAAAATACCTCTTCCTTCGTGTCATCAGAACAGCAGCATCACACCTCTGTCCTCTACATCTAAACCAGATACTTGCTATTTCCAGTCAGGCTTTTTTTCTTATGTGTCAACCATGTCAGGCATCACACATTTTGCAGAGTTTTACAGCATGTGGTTAACCCTTCGAATTTAGCAATATTTTAAGGTTTCTGGTATTCTAAGCCTTCATCTTTTTTTCAGGGGTACTTAGCTTGCAGTATAAATGGCAGCAAGCAAAGAATAAGGTGAAGGGAAAAAATAGGCTACATGGTTCTCTAAAGCCAGTAGATGACCAGCATGGAATATGTCTTGTTTTAGCAGCATTATTTTCTGAACCCTGATGTCATACCCTTTCTGAACTGCTTCAGTCTCGCAGCTTACATGGTGAAAAGGAGTGGGTGGCCAAAAGAAGATGACTTTGACTTTTCACATTGATAATGGATCTTTAGAATATTGCTGTAAAATTTTTTTTCTCCGTATTGGAGTGTCCCCTTTCTTGAATCAGTTACACTTGGTGGTAGTGTCTAATAACCATAGTTGAGGCATTTAAAATGCCTTGCTGCCTTGTTGACTGTGCCAATCACCCACTGCCAACTAGAACGTTTCTCTTTTTCTTCTTTAGTTACTTTTATTAGATGTGCGCAGTTATGGTTCTTTTTAAGTTAGTTGGTAGTAACTTTTTTATAACATTGCAGTGTGTGGTATTTAGGGAACAAGAGCCTCTTAAGCAAAACCAAATTTCCTTATTCCCTTTAAAATATTTTTCTTCTGCTACTATGCATGCAGAACATGTCTTTGTTTTTGAGAGATTTTACATTTGTAATTTTTAATAAAGGGTGAATCATACTTGTCTGTCTGTGTGTATAGATTCCTCCTTCCATGAATAGCATTTCTAGGAAATACTGGTTTCTAAACTAAATAATAGCTAAGTGGGCTTGAAAAAAGAAGGTGTGTGCAATTGTGTGATGTCATTGATGAAAACCTACACTAAGAATCCAGATGAGATTTCACTTTAAGGTGATCAGTGCTTGTCTGAATTGGGGTGCTAGCCTAAGCCCCATGATCGTGCAAATTATGTGATTTTCAAAATGGCCTAGGAAAATGTCATGGTTGCTTTAAACAACAGTAAAGATTTAGGAGGATGACCTTTCTGCTGCATTAGCTCTTACCTAAAGCTTCTTCTGCAAATGTGCCTTTTCCCTCTAATTTCCATATTAACTCATGTATGTACACACACATACTCGCTTTTCTCAGTGGTTGTGGTGGAAACAGAGGGCTGATACTCCTACTGTCGTTTCTTCCTGGCAATTCCACTGGTGTAATCCAGTGTGGGAAGAATTCACAAAGTTTGATGTGCTGTTATTCAGAAAGTTTGGTGTTTTAATATGAATCGCATATGTTTATCTATAATCTTGTTTCAAGAAAGTTTTGATTAGACATTGATAGTATTTTAGGGACGGCTTATACCTGTCTGTTCCTGAGCCATTCATGTGTCAGTATTTATTTCTTAGACCCTACTCGAAAAAAAAACCCAAAAAACCCATCCCACCCAACCCAAAACCAGAAGGCAACCCAACAACATGGTCTTGATTTACCTGTAGCCTTTACTGGCTTGAATTGATTCTGGTTAAAATCTGATTTCAGGCTATTGCAAGTATTTTTGTAAATAAACTTTAATGTTAAATATTATCTAGAATAGTCACTTATCAGAATTATACCTGCCAGAAAGATAAAGGTCTGGTAAATATTATTTTTAGAATTTATGAATGGCCTTGACCTCTGTTTGCTGACGGACTTTATGAGAAAAGGACTGTGCTGTTAAAATATTCTCCATGCTTGGCAGGGCTGTATTCCCCTTTATCTTCCCAAAAATTTAGTGTGCAAACCTTTTTCACAAATGATTCTCTAATACCATAGACCATAGCCTTAAATCTAAATCTTTACTTTATTTCAGTTTGAGAAGGTATATTTGTTTTTGTAGGTTCTTGTATAATTTTGTGTGATTATTTTTTTTAATGCAGCTTTGGGTACAGTCTTGACACAACCGAGACCTCTGCATATTCTTTATTTCTAGCTAAAGAAATTAGAAGTCTGTATTAATATGTCAGACCAGGAGGTTGAAAGGTTCCCTTGGGCATACCAGCATGCATTGAACAGCCTTTTACTTTCTACAGCTTTCATTTTTGTTATTTTGGTGAGAGTGCTGGGTTTTTGTATTGCTTTTTATTGAGGAGTTCAAAGTCTGGGTAAGGTATTTTCCCTTAAAATGGGAATGCAAATAATGCTTTATTCTCCCTTAAAATTATACCCATCCATTGAGTCTTGTGCTGTGGCAGGGAGAAGTCCACATTACTGGAAAATTGTGTTCCATAAATGTATAGATCTGCCACATCTGGGAAAATAAGAGCTCTGTTGTCTATCTGTGTGCCAGGATCTAGGCCTTGGTTGTTTCTTTGTGCTGGGGTAAGTAACGTTGTGTATTTCCAAAATGTTTCAATTGCTGGTTAATACCACTAAACCTTGGCTACTGGGAAACAGTTTGCTATGTTTCATTCTGATGTAGCTCATAGTTGTTGCCTAGTTTTTGTATCACTTTTGGTGATATGGATTCTCGCTATGGTAATCTCCTTTTGATGGTTTTCTGAAAAACAGGAAGGTGGGGTCACCTTCAATGCACAGATTTTAGCAAGCAGAACAAATTTCTATTATCCTTTTTCTGACAGTATGGATCAGTCCATTTTCAGGAGGACTGGAAGACAGAAAAGTATGTGCTGTATAAAAAACGTTCCCGTCCTATTTTTTGGAATACGTGTTGCAGCAAGGCAGGCAAGCATGCACGGGGATTGCTGCAGCAGATTTAGTGCTCATGCAGTTCCCATGTTGTCTGCAGAGGGAGTAAATTGTTAAGTTGTGGTTCAATAACCTGGCCTTACTCAACCAGCACTTAACATTAATGGAGCTACAACCTGCTGTGAAGTGCTCTGCCCGGCTGAATCAGATTTCCAGGTACTTACTGGTGCTTTGCTGATCCCAGGCTGGAGCAGTGGCTGCTCTTGGGTGTCACTTGTAGCTGAACAATGCATTGTTTGCTGTTGTGAAAATACTCTGTTGGGCCATGCCTTGTCTGCTCTGATTTGGGTTTTGCCCATTGATTGGGCTTGTTGTATGTGAGATCCAGATTGGGTTCCTGATCCAGTTCACTTCGAAGCTCTAAAAAACCAACAGGGCAGTGAAACTTGGTGAGCAGTGTGATGTGATATGGACACGAGAACAAACTGAAGGGATGGAAAGGGAATGGAAACTGCAAAATATCCCAAGTGCACCTTTCTGCTAAAAGATAATATGTGGTCGAGCCATAATCCCAGCACCGGTATTTTCAGGATATAGTTTTAAAAGGCATTTTCTCTTTTTTAATTGTACGCATTTAGTCTTTGAACAGAGTTGTAGGAGATTGAGTTAATAATGGACTTGTTTGACCAAAACTTCTTGGGGAACAATGGAGTGCTGTGATTTGAGATTTAATATCTCAGAGGTCAGAAAATACCACAGTTAAGGATGAATATAGAACCGTAACTTGTTCTCTGGCAAATGTGTCTTAAAATATGGCTGTCTAAGAGTGATAAAAATGGTCCAACGAGGAAACTAAAAAGAGTGTGTGAAAAACAGGTATTAAATCCATCTAAGTTTAGTACTTTTATCAGTTTTCACATGCAGCTGGTTGCTACACAGTGCCTGGTGCTCAGCATATGAATTACTTCGGTTGCAGTCTCCTCTGAGTGAGAGATCTGCGGAGAGGAAAAAAATAAAGCAGCAGTATTTCCATCGGGTGCAGTGGACCAGGTTCTCGCAGTGTTATTGGGCACGTCTGAATGCACCCTAAATAGACCATGGCATGATTTGACTGCTCACTGCCCTACTTGTGTAACCTGCGGCGGAAGGTCACTGTCTGGTGGGCCCTCCGACAATCCTCTCCTGCTGGAGCCACCTCGGCTTTGCTGCTGGAGGAGTCAGGCTGACCTTGGAGGGAGGCATAGTTTTTTGGCTTGTGCTACAGGGGAAGGGCTCGCAGGTCAGGAAGTGCCTGTTTATCCATGCCAGCAGTTCCCAGTGCAGCCTGCTCCAGTACCACTCCCGGCAAAGAGGAGCAGCATCATCTCCCGCTCTCTGCGGGGCTTGTGTGGGAGGAGGCACTCCCTCCTAGGACTTGGAAGCAGGATTTCTGTGATCCAGGTCTTTCTCTTCAGGGGCCCTGGGATTTTACAAAAGCCTTGAGGATTGGTTTGCTTTTAGGATGAAGTTTTCAAATATATGGGAGGTTTTGTGACCTTCTTTGGGGTTGTGTTTTTTTGTTTTTGTTGGTTTTGTTTTGTTTTGCAGCTGAGGTTTATTAATGTGGTTTACCAGAGCTTAACCGTGTGTTTTCTGAAAGGAAGTGATCTGGAAGGTTCTCTTTCTCTATTTCACTGAAATCAGTGCTGAAAGATTTAAAACACAAAAATCAACCCTCTCCCTACCCCCCATCCCACCCCAATCTCCCAAAACCCTGTCCCAAAGCCAACAACAACAACAACAAAAAGCACAGAAAACCAAATCCATGCTGTTCATTTGGGATTCTTAAAAGTAGGACTAACTCTGGTTGTACCTATTCAGTATGTGAATAAGTATTTTTGCAAGATGCCGTTTCTTTACTGAGTTATATTGTAGCAGGAGTTCCCACTCTGCTGGTAGGTCACAAAATAAGCTGAATTTTATTTCTTTATCTTAAACAGTGAATTAAGCGCCTGCAATTACATTAGAAGTTGTTGTTAGCTGGTTGCTAAATTAAATTTCTCCAAATCTGTGATCTCTAAGCTGCATATTCGCCCCATGAACAAACGGATAGATTAAATTTCGTGTTTGGAAGTAGGCTTACTTGAAGTCAATATACGACATTATTTTTTGAAAAGGGGAAAAAAAAATTGGTTAGAACATCTGAGCAGAAACAGAATCCAGTATTTGTGGATAATATATAAAGTGGCTTATAGGAATTTGTACGCTCCTCTAAGATGCATGGGAATGCTGCTGATTGTGGTTAGTGATAATAATAGATCAAAGAGTTACAGCCCTGAGGTTAAACAGCAAATTTCAGACTAATTGCTGAATGTTTCTGACAATTTTTATATCACTTTACTCGTTTCCATCCTCTCTCCTAAACAATACTTTCTACTTGCATCTGGAGGTGAAATAACTTTTTTGAATGAGCTTTCAGGCTAAAATTTGTACTGAATACATGAGTCTTTTCTATTGTGCTTTTCATTCCATGTCTGCTTTTGAGAGGTGTTACCCCAAGTTTCTAAAACTAGCAGCTTTATAAACCAATTCCATAGCAATTAGGTCTTCGGGGAAAAAAAAAAAATTAAAAACCTCTTGCCATCTTTAATAATGCTCTCTGAATCTTTTGGATTTGTGAGAATATATTACTTCCTTATTTTTGTGTGTATATGACCTTTTTGAATTCATGTTCAGCCTTAAGTCTGCAAAACAAAGCAGTATTTTAGAGGTTTATTTTGGGCAGTGTAATCTATCAGTGGTCTGAGAACTTTTAATCGGAGGGCAGAATGGGGAATTAAGTAGCTTGTCCTGACCAGGATTTTGCCTGTCCCAGCTGCCGAGAGCTGTAGGGTCTTGCCAGCATTTTTGGCAATGCTTTTCTGAATCCTGCATTTTACGAAGATCGCGGTGCAGTCCCACAAAACCTGAATTCCTTTGTACTGAACTCCTTTCGCTCACCAGCTCTTCTCCCGTAGCTGCCTCAGAGGGCCAGGATGGCGCGCGGGAGCTGTCCCGGCCTTGGCCCCATGGAGATGGGAGCAGTAACTGAGCAAAGCAGTGCTCTGCTTGATAAATTTTGCTCTGTGCTTTGCTCCTGTCTGGCAGGTGCAGGCCGTGCAGGGAAAGGGCGGGCGCTGAGCGCGGCTGGGCCCAGCAGGCCCCGCGGGGCCGGCGCTGCCCGCACCCCGCATCCCTTGGGCTTGCGCAAGGAGCCGTGTCCGTGTACCCCCGGAGTGCGTCACCTGCCGTGTCCTTACGGAGACCTGTGCTCCCCGAGCCCTTTGGAAACGTGGTTTCACAACCGGCGAGCCCCGGTTTACTCTGGCAGCGTCTCACCTTGAAAAATCAATTGTGTTTCTGTCTTTAGCTCTGCCTTAGTGCTGCTGCAGGAGAGAGAGTGGGGAGGGGACTTTGCTCGCTGTTATGGAGTGGGTTGGGTTGGGAAGGGACATCAAAGGTCATCAAGTTCCAACCCCCTACCGTGGGCAAGGACACCTTCCGCTAGACAAGGCTGCATCCAACCCGGCCTTGAACACTTCGAGGGATGGGGCATCCACAGGTTCTCTGGGTAACCTGTGCCAGTGTCTCACCACCCTTCAGAGGAGAGATTTTTTTTCCTAATATCTAATCTAAATTTCCCTCCTTCAGTTACAGCCATTACCCACTGTCCTGTCGCTGTGTGCCTGTGTAAAAGTCTTCCTCCACCCTTTTGCCCACTCAAACGATGCCTCTTGTCTGACAGGAGCAGTGCTGGAGGTGGGACGTGGTCTCCTAGTCAAGTTTCGTCAAGGTCACTGCCCTCAGACTAGGAGCAGGAAAGGGATTGCTTTCTGAAAGTGCCTTAAGGTTGGGGCATCATGACAGCAACCTTTCGTTTCCCCCAGGAGGCGTGAGTTCAAATATGAGCTTCTCCAAAAGGTCGGAGATCTCACTTTTAGCATTGCTGAAGACTTGTCTCTAGAAACCTGTCATGCACTTCAGCGTTTCTGAAGACTGGAGTGCCAGGGACCTTGCAAATGAAGGTGGGTGGGAAATTTGCACAGTTTCCAGGCAGACTATCTGAGCTGTCAGCTTCATTATTTTAAACTAAATTAGATTTGTGCTAGAGAGTGCAGTATGTTAGAGCAGTTAGAAAGCTCTTCCTCTAATGGTAGCTTCAGAGCAACTTTGCTAGATATGACCGTGTTAACTTCCAAACTCACTTGGATAAATTAAAATAAAACAAAACGACTAAAACCTTGCACAGGTATGGATCCTGGGATATGGGAAGACTCCCTGGAGAAACTCAGGAATTTCACTTGAAGACAATGTACTTTAATGTTTGCTATTTCTAAGGATCAAGGTCTGTTATTTTTTATGGTTTGGTAGAACCTGAACGCGTTGTCATTTCTGGCCAGGGGATGCACTCCTCTGGTCCACTGTGGGTGGTCAGGAGTGCACTCTTGCAGCTCTCCAGGCACCCTGAGCTCAGCAGGGAGAGAACATGATGCTCTTGGGGATGCTGCAGTGGAGGTCATTTTTCCCCATCTCCTAAGGCTTGCAACCCAGCTCGTAGCCCGTTTGCTTGGATTTAGAGTACACCGTGGGTTTGTTTTGTTATTTCCCTTTTAAATTTGTTTGGTTTTGAGCACTAAGGCTTTCTAACATTAATAATTAAAAACAAATATTGGCCAGTAAATATTCCTTAAGGATTAGAAAAAGTTACTAAACATGACTGGCTTGTCGAAATTCTGCACTGAACCTTTGATACAGACTGCCCTGCTGGAAAATCCGTCAGGTAAACCCACATTGCTGCAGAATTAGCTCTACAAAGCCCTGCACAGCTTTACCCCACACTTCCTTCAGATACACAGTGGCAAAAGAGAATGATTCCAGTTGATAAAATTAGGATTTTTAAATCCTTATTTTTAATCTGGATCCATGTAAAGCAGCTGGAAGATGAACAAAGTGTGGAGGGTTAGACATGTCAGCTTCTGCTCAGTGTATGGAAGTAAGTGTTGGAAGTGGTCCAGAGCTTTATGGCTGCTGCCAACTAATGACATAAGATAATGTTGCAGTGAAACAATGCACTTGATTTGCATTTGTTTCCCAACTAACCTTTCTGATTCTTGGGACTGCTTAGAATTTATGTTTCTGGAGATTTGACAGTAAAAAAAGAGGAGATTGGGCATTGAAAACTTTGAATGATTAAATACGGAATAATGACAACTTCGAACTGCACATGCAGATAATGAGATAAAGAATGGTTACTCACTTCATATTAAACCCACTTGGTGGAAGAAGCAGAGGGGACGAGTGTTTTGGATGGACATTTTATTTTAAAAAGGGAGAAAATTCAAAGGAGCTAATGTATATAGAAATAGAAGTGAAAAAAGCGAGTTGCTGATTTACCTTTTTTTTATTTCTGGAATCAAAAGTGCATCTATTATGGGTCTGCAAATTGTCCTGAATTTCTTTTCTAACATAACCAGGAGTTGACTGTGTGCAGAAGGCTAATAACAGAGCTTGTAGGGTTTTGTTTACATTTTTATTTGGATCAGAAATGTGCTTTTGAAACTAATCTTCCAGTCGCCACCACTGGGCAGCCGAGGGGTGAGCAGTCAGATATTTCTGAGCCAGAAGGGAATGAAAAAAGCACTCCAGGAGGTACTACCCCAGGGCATTCCAGCCTGGCTTCTGTCCGTGGGACCCCCGCTGGAGCTGGCCTGAAGCACAGCCCTTGTGACATTTGTCACTGATGGTGGATCCACAGGACTGACCACTCCTCTCCATGGATCTCCTTTTACACATGCCTGTAGTGTAAGTGCTGCCTGTGTATAATTGCCTTTTCACCTCTCAGCTCAGGCATCCGCAATTGAGGAAAGATTCAGGGTTACAGGCAGAGGAAATTGTTCCACAGAAAAATTGGAGGCTCTGTTTTCAGCAGATGTGTTTGTTCGTAAGTTGTGACCAGAATGAGCAAAGTACCTATTTACTCATCCTTCTCCACAATCTAGAAATCCTTAAAAAAGCTGAATTAAATCCTGGAAGTAGGAAGTGAAACTGAAGTGACAAATAGGCTGTGTCTTTTTTTGCATTAAGTGAGTTTCACTTCTCTTCATCTAGATAGGGATATTTTGATATTTATTATAATACTTATCTGTAAAGGCAAACAGAATTGTTTTGATTATAGGCAGCTGCCTTAAGTATTTACAAGCAGCTGTAACTTAGGCAAACTAATTTAACAACTTATAATTGTCATTTCAGGAAAAAAACCTACTTCATGGATCAATAAATTCTTGTAAAGTAAACCTATTGATTTGCAGCTAATTGGATATTGTGGATGTCTGATAAATTAATTTTAATATGTGGTTAACTGAGTTGACTAGGTGATGTATTAGTGGTTGTAAATGACTTACAGTCATTATGTCTATTTATAAGATAGCTACAGGAAAAAAAGAGTTATAAACCTATCTTAATTTCTAATGAATCAGCACTCTAATACCAGGGTCCAGATGACTTCTGAGCTCACAAGAGGAGCTTCATGCTTTGCTTATTTTCATACCCTCCATACTGTGATAAACAAGCTACTCTATGTCCTCCACTAATTGTTCCATGTCCTTCCACCTGTATTAGCCCTTTCCACGATCTCAAGATGCTTCAGGTTCTGCTAGCTTCAGCACAAACACCTGATATTGTGCTTATTAAAAGAAAGTCTTACTAAGGTTGTAGCAAGGTCCGTGTTGCTGCACAGAAGCCTTCCTCTGCCAAGCTGCTGTCCTAAGCTGGAATGCTTCAAGGCACAAGGGGGTGGCAGCCCCAGCTGTGGTTTTCAGTGAGAGCTGTGGTGGGGTTCAGTAGGTGCTCATGGGGGTTTCTTTACCCCAGTGCTGGCAGCGTGGGCATTTATAGTTCTTTCCTAATTTTGCCTGAGGTGCTTGAGGCCTTGAGCTTGGGTCTGACTCCATAGGAAGAGTTGCTACTTGTTGGGATATAGATTGGCACTTTTCCATCACGTGGCACTCCCCAAACTCAGAGGCGATATTGGTGTTGGCATGACTTAAATCAGTAATTTAATACAAGTGAATGCAATTTTCATGCGGACTGAAAAAAACCCCAAAAATATTCAGGACCAAATAGGAATGATCATAGGATCAGGAATGCAGGGGAATGAGAAATGTGATCTAATGGAAAAGAAGAGAAGGATTATAGGAGAAAGGAAAATAGCAAGTATTGGCACGAGAGGATATAAGCTCAGTATAGTGCATTAGGTCCTAGGAAAACTTTTGGTTTTGTCTGACATGACAAAAACTTAGTATTCAGCATCTCATCACTTAGGATTACAAGAAATAGCTTTGACTGATTTTTATAGATATATTTCATGGAATCAGTTTAAAAGGCAACAGTAAATACACAAATATTTCCTATTTATTGGTTTTGGTACAATCTAGGCTTTTTCTGATGTTTCATATGGGCAGATGAAGGTACCATATATCTCTGTACTAGACATGACAGCTGATGGTAAAATTTGTTAAATCATCCACTGTTCACAAAAATGTAAAAATAATATGCCATTTGTAGGAGACTGCATCAACATTGTAGCGTTTTTAAAAATTATTATTAAACTTAAACCAAGGGAAATAGCAGAACTTTGTTACTTTGTTTGTACTGCTTACAGTGTCCGAAATACCAATGCTGTTACAGGTCTCATAAGGTAACTACATACCCAACTCTTAATTATATATCTATATTACGTCAGGTCTGTGGATTAGGAAAGTGAGATGTCAAGAGTAAATTTAGGCTGGGACTTCTCCGCCAAGTCCCCAAAGCTCCCACCGGTAGCTTAGCATGAATTAGTCTGTTTCTTTAAAGACTTGAAGTAAATATTGAGTAGGGTTTCCTAGCAACATTTGTAAGGTTAAGTAAAAATCAGACTTGCCAGGTGTTGCTTCCAGAGCACGCTAGCCTTTCTATTTCAACATTTATACTTTTGATACATTATCCGCAGTATGAAATGCTGAACAGAATCTGATAGTATTGTAAATGGATAATTTTGCAGAATCATATGTCCAAGGGCAAGTCAGCTGAAATATTATTCTTACTTTGGGAAACAGTTTTTCTTCCGCTGTGTATTTGTACTGTACATAAACTAATGGAGACTAACCTCACTTGGCTTCTGCAAGCTTTAGCTATAGATATGTGTGTGTATTTTAAAAATACAATAATCAAAGCCACCGTTTAAGCCTGCTGAAAAACAGTTTTCATTTATTGTTTTTTTTTTCATAGTAAACCAAGAAGTTGTGTGTGTTCCAACTAGTTTCATGGCTTTGCAGAGGTCTGGGGTGCAGGTGGTAGAAGCTCTTGCAGAAACCTTGATTTTTCTTCAGCTTTGATTTGTAGTGACTGGAGAGAGGATCAGCCTGAATACTTTCTACAGTGACATAAAAGTAGAGGTTTCCTGTTATTTTAGTCTGCTCAGTAAATTGCATGCACTCTCCACAGGTGTTTTGGGATGTGTAAGAGGTGTGTGTGCCTGTGGTATGCCTGTTGTGGATAGGATAGTCCTCCCTTGAGAAACACAGGAAGCTGGAATTTAGGTTAGCCCAGGATAGATAGATAGATAGATAGCAGAGGAGAGCAAGGAGTGGAAAAATTTGGTTGGCTGCTTCCAGTCCTAAGTTTTTGAGTCTATAAATAGAGTCTATCAGAATATTTCTAGTTAGTTCTGGGGAAAGTCAGCTGCTGTGCTGGGGATTGGCTGTGATCCCAGAATGAGGAGGGGAAGGAAAAAAAAAAAAAGGATGATAGGAGGCCTATTGAAAATCTACCAACAGACACCAGAGAAATCGAGAAATTGGAAGATGCTGTATTTGGGCTTCAGTTTATTTTTCTGCAGCTTCCGTCAGTGCTGGGTGCTCTGCAGAGCGACTCTCTCTGTAGGCTGCTGCGAGTTTCTGAGTTAGCCAAGCCCAGCAGGCAGGTCCAACCCACCAGGGGTCATAGTTCAGAAGCCAGGACTAAAGCCTGACAGCAGGAATTAGCATGGAAGTGTAAGGAAGCAGCATATTACTCTCCTTCCATGCTGCAGTGGCGAGTCCGAACAGCCTGCCCTCTCTGTGGGTTTGATGCATTGTCTAAAGGGAAATGCAGAAGTGAAACCAAAAGCTGAACTTTCAGCTAATAAAATTAAGTTACTGTGTAAACTGTGAATTTTTCAAATATACGTAGAAAGGTCTTGATGATAATTTAGAGTGAAAACTAGTTGAAGTGTGTTATGATACCAGAAATAGACATTTAAGGGAGTCATGATGAGCTTTGCAAACAGTTGAGATGCTTTCTAGGAAATCTAATTGATGCACTTGAAAAATATTCTGAGCTGAGATTCAAACACAATGTACAGCTAGAGTATAAATAGCTAGTAAGTTTAAAAAATACAGTACTTTTAGAAGGTGCTTTAGTAACAGATAACCCTAGTAATAGATAACCTTTTAGCAAAACTCCTTCTACCCTCCCTGCCCCCAGCCCTGTAAAGGGTGATCCTTCATACTGTATGTGGAAAAAATAGCTTTGGTCAAATAAACAGCGTTATGTAGGTAAGCTGAACGAGGGCTCTCAGAGGAGCATTTATTCACATGTCAGGGTTCATAGGAGCTGAAATTATCTGAGCAGTAAATGAGCTTTTCCAGTGCTGAATTCATCCCAGAAATGTCTGTGCTCACGTTGAAAATAAAAATGTTCGTGACAACGGTTTTGCTGCTCAGGCTTCTCTGGCAACTCATTTTTCCCTTGTCATTTTTCAGGAATTGGAGAAAGGGGTTGTACTGAGTTTTTATGGCAGGAGGAGAAGGGGTAGAGCAGCATCAGTGTATCCCCATAGGTGCGTGCTGCCTTGGATGTCCATTCATGTCATGCACCAGTAAGAGGCTTGCTGCTTCCAGATTTCCTTGAACATTAGATAAGAAGGTCCCACCCATGTTTAACTTGGTTTTGTTTTTTGGGTTTTTTTTTTAATAAATTTATTGCCCTTTTTTCCGTGTTTGTAATAAATTATGAAACTTACAAAGCAATTTTAGCTCTGCATCAGTAGGTGCTTCAGTTTCTCTGTATTAGTTGGAATAAAATCTTGCACTAAATGACTTCCTGAGCTCTCTTACTAAGCCTTTTTGATTATTTAAATATTAATAGCAGTAGAACCATTTTAGACATTGTTGAGTGATATTAAACAGACACGTGTAGGTAAAATTTTCATGGGACACACAGAAAAAGACAAGTTTTTGTTTTTGAGGAAAGGATGTTGATAAATACTTTGATTTTGATAGTTCTTGAAGAAGATTGAGTAAAATGGTGAAGAACTATACATTTTTATCTCATTGAGATGTGGGAAACCAGCTCCATAAAAAAAAAAAAAAAGAACTTCTTACCATTTGAATTCATAAGGAGGAAAGTCTGTCAGGAGGCTGAAATCTGCCCTTATGAGAGTTGACCATTCCCACTCACTTTCCATAGGGCCAGTATTATGCCAAATTATGACTGTGGGAATTAAAACTCTTAATTCATTGTGACCGTGAATTTTGCCCTGAAGAAATGCTGAGAAACAACTCATCTATGGAGGAAGGAGGAGAAAATCAACCTCTTCATGGCCAAGGTAGATTTAACTTGGAATAACGCACTAAATTTGGGAAAAAACCTAACAATATCAGCTATCTGTGTTGGACAGGCTCCAGGAATATTTCAGCTTACAATTCTGTTTGTCAGAAACGGAGAAATTGGAAACAGAAGATAAACAACATATAAATATTTTATTTCTTTTTGGGATAAAGTTCTGTCATGTGTTTGGAAACTTCGTTGAAATGTTGTTCTCATTAGAAGAAGCAGCTCAAAATTGACATTAACTGTTCACTGTGCCACTTGTTAATTTGGATTTTGCAAGCCAGTGTGATAAACTGGTCTGGAATGAAACTGGAAGAGAGTTCTAAAATTATGCTTGTAAATAGGTCTGAGGATAGCAGATGTTTTGCCTCTTTCAAGAGCAGTACATTTAAGATGTATGTCTTATACAAAAAAAAAAAACCCAAACCCAAAGCCTGAATGAAGCCCCAAGCCCCCTCCAAAAGTCAAATCAGCTCTGGATTTAATGGGGAATTATAATTCACATTTTCTGAAATAGCATCTGCTTGAAGTTTCAGAAGCAGACAGAATTGTGTCTTTAGAGGGAGGATTTGATCTCGCATCAGTTAGAGTCCTGACAGCTTCTCCTGACACGTTGCTTGATGCATGGTCTGGCAGACAGGCTCCTGCATGGAACTTTTTCACTTGCAGCAGTGGCCCCATTAAAATCAGTGGGACTGGCCACACAAAAAAGGCTGCTGCAGGTTGAAAGTTCCCAGTATTTCTAACTTACATCAACTGTTTAATATTATGCTTTTTTCCTGAGTTGTTCTGGCACTTTGATTCTTGTCATGCACAGCATGCATCTTTTCACACTCCCAATGCCTGACTGTGATGGCTTGAATCCTTCATTATTTTGTGATTAATTGTAGAGATACAAACATTATCAAATCAAAATCCCCAAAAGGCCTCTTTTAAAGGATCAGCCTAGCTTTTTGATTGAGCTGCCCCACAAATTACTTATCTGGTGGCCGTGTGGTTTTTAACATCCTGCTAAATTTGGAACAAGTCCATTAAATACTTTCTGCAGTATCTGGGGAATAGAAAAGCTTGATAAGTTATTTCTTTCGTCCATTGCTTGGGTCAAGCCTTTAAAGAGATGGCAGTGCTGTGTTGAATCCATTAAGTAGAAATTGGTGGGTGAGCAGGATCATGGTTTGTATTGTCATTGGTTGTATTAGGGTGTTCAGTGCAGATTTTCAAGTGCTAGAAGTCCAATTTTTGTCTTTCCAATACATGTAGACTCATAAATTGCAATTGCAACTGTACAGGAGAAATTGTGATGCAGGTGAGAAATAGCACAGCAAGGAAAGAGCTTTGCATTAGCTCCTTTGTGCATTGCTACATGTGGTGGTTTTTTAAAACAGATTTTATCCCTTGGGATCTAATAAAAGGCTGGAGAGTTATTTGGTTTATAAACCTGTGTGGTATATTATTTGGATATTCAGAGGGAAAAGGTCAAAGAATGTCTCCTGTGTTATCAATTCCTCAGTGGGAAACTATATTAAAAACTTGAAAATATAATACTATATAATTTAGAAACACAATATATAATGTGGGTTGAGAGACAATTACTGTGTTGTATTTCTCTGTATTTTCCATTTTACTGAATGCATTTCAGCAACAATTGGGTTTTGGCTGTAATGCTATTTGTAGCAGTTTCATGAAGCTGCACAGCAAATTACTGTGGTGTACCAGATAAAATCAACTCCTCACTTCATTCGTGAAAGTCTCATTATGAAAAGCTCTTACTACTAGCTTATGCAGGTGACAGTGGGTTTTGTCCATGTTTATACAGTTTTGTGAAATCTCCATTATGAGTTTTAAAGCAGCTTTAAGATGGACATATTTTACATATCTAGTCTGTCATTTTTCAGAGTTTATTCATTTAGAATTGTAATTAATACACAGACGCATAGAACATGTCTGTTTCTGACAAAATACTGTTGCCAGGGATGCAAATGTAACTTAAGTATTCAGCAGCTAAATTTGACAAGAAATTAAAAGTGTATTGTTTATAAGTGTTTAAAAAAAGAAATATGTTTATTGTCAGTAGCCTTCTTGGTGTCAGTGTTCCTCTGCACCTGAGCTGGTAGGCATTTTCCTGGTTGTGACTTCCAGCCTTGGAGTGCTGAATGGATCACACTGACATATTAGGGAAATTAGGCAGATTGGGTTAAAAAAAGGAAATTTGGGTTGCTGTCAAGTGATGCTTTATCCCAGGACATTGGGATAGCATCCTTAGCATGTGTTCCAAATAAACTTTTTGTCAGGAGCCATAGTGGTAGCATGAGGAGTAATGGGTACAAACTGAAAGAGGAGAAATTTAGGTTAGATATTAGGAAGAAATTCTTTACTGTGAGGGCGGTGAGGTACTGTAACAGGTTTTCCAGGGACATTTGGGATGCCCCCGACCCTGGCAGTGTTAAAGGCAGGTTGGATAATGCCTTGAGCAACCAGGTGTAGTGGGAGGTGTCCCATGGCAGGGGGGGTTGGGGCTACATGATCTTTAAGGTCCATTCCAACCCTTAACATTCTGTGATCCGATAAGTCTGTTGGATCTGTTTAGAGAAAGAAGGCAGATGTCTTAAAAATGTGTCATACTGGATGGCAGTTTCCTGCTTCCATTTTCATCTGTCTGTTGCTTAACACTGCTGTAGGAAAATCTAGAAGTAAATTGTTTTTTCTTAGTAGCAAGTTCATACTGGGCATTCCCAGTGACGTGCTGAAGGTGTTTGGGCAGCAATCGTGACCAGCCCTCCTCGTCCTTGGTGTCCATGGGAACATCAGCCCTGCTGGTGGGCTCGGATTAGTGGAGCAGATGTTGCTCTTGGGCAGTACTGACTTCTGCAGACCTGTGAGATGTGCTTAGAAACATCTGCAAAGACTGGAATTGTTCTTGGTGCTCCCTTCTGGGGCAGGTGGAAGTTCTGGAAGCAAAGAAGGGGGACATGGTTTGGACATGTGAAGTGTTGTTTACTTCTGAGTAAAGGTCCCATGTTTATTTTTTATGATGGACTCGAGCATGGTTTGCTTGAAGTGTGCAAGCCGGATATAGGAGGTTGCTGATGACTTCAGGTAACTCAGGATGAAGGATGCTGAAGTGGAATCCATATTTATTCTGTGATCTATTTTGCAGAAATTTTCCTTTTTTTTTCCCTGTCTGTGTGCATGGATTTCAGTCTTTCTCCCTCTTCTCATTCACTGGTGGCTGAGAGTTGCCCTCAGGAGGAGCCTATATCTTCCACCAGATGAAGGAAGAATATAAGAGAGCTCTTGGCCAAATATGACCTTGGTGAATGGTGTCCCTTATTATCATCCTCAGTTAAGACTGTTCCCACATGTGTTCCTTCAGGTTTCACTTCTGGACCAGCTAATGGCCTTTTAATTAGACCAACAAGGAACTGGTCTGTCCAGATTTTCTGGTCTCATCAGAAAGACTTTAAGAGACTTTCTCTGCAAAATTTCCACGTGACCTGGATCTGAAACACGCTGCAGAAATGTATTCCCCACTGGTAAAGCAAAATATATGCACAGAAGTCTCCTGCTGATCATGAGTCTGAAATTTCTCTGTTTTTGTAATCAACAGGAAATTTTGGATACAAAAATGTGGTTAGTTACAGAGAGATTTTATGTTGAAGTGTGTGTGAATGTTTAAAAAATATTCCTGTCTCTCTTCCTGGCAGGAGTGAGCTGAGATGTGCCTCTTTGTGGCCCATTCCACACAAGGGCTTGTGGGCAGTGTGCCCCCTTCCTGCCACTTCACTCTCCTGAACTCAGCAAATTAAGTCTTAAGGCAACTAGTATGCAACTTTTGTTTTCCATCTAAGACAAATTTTATGATATCATAAAATTAAAATTTATCTAACCTTGGGAATTAATTTTGGGTGGGTTAAGGTGCTGCCACCTTTATTTATATAATACTAGTGTTGTAGTGCTTTCAAATAACTTTCCCATTATGTAAACAACTTGCTTTCCTGGTGATACTGAATGTGTCATGAAACCAAGCTGGAGTGGTAGGAGAAAGTTTGTCTTGCACAATAAATTTCAGTTCTTCTTGCTGCTCAAAATACCTTTTCACTCTTACCAAGGAATATTAGAGAGCAGTGTTGTCTTTTTGGCTTAATTAAATCAAATTAAATTTTTTAATTAAATTGATACTTTTTTAGAGCACTAGCTAGAGTTTGTCTATTCACTGTATGGAAATATATGCTCATTATTATTTTTCTTCATGTGGAATTCAAAGTAGAGTAAAATGAATTATTATTTTAATACTTAGACTTTATTTATTACTGCTCCTTCTCCCCCATAATGGCAGCCCTTTTTCAATTTTTATAAACCATGGTATCATTTGTAAGTTTAGTTTAGGAAGTGGGTATATTTTTGTAAGAAGAGGCAAAAAAAGGGTTAACATCAACTTTCATGACAGTTTCCTTTTTTTTGTTCTACCAAAATGGTTTTATATAAAGCACCTATCAAACCATTGCAGATCTGTTGTTCTGTTCTACTTTATTCCCTTTTTCCCTTTCACCGTTTCAGTACAATACACATACATATTTCCACTAATGAAATTTTAAATGGGGAACCTATCTCAAGTTGTTGATCACAAAACAGTAAACAGGCTTTTCCTCCCTTACTCAAAAAACTCCTCTAGCTAATTTCCCTTGTGTGTGTTGTGAATCCCCAGCAGGGCATAAATGTGTATGGCCACAATGAAGGATAAATTAAGAACTGCAGATAATACCAATCTTAGCCTGCCCTGTTTGTACAGCTCCTTATTTCTCTGGTAGACCTTGAGAAAGATTTTATTTACTTGCTAGGAAATCCAGGAAGTGTAGTTAAATGGCAATTAAAGCATAGAAGTTATTTCATGGTGCTATCGCCTTGCTTGAACTCGGTGAGTTTCTTTAAGAAAATACTGAAATACTGTGCTCGAGTGAGCTGCTACTGCAAATGAGACAGGAATAAAAATTACTCCTGCTGGACAAGGAAGGGATGCAGTTGGTTGAAAACTTGTGTGGTTTTGTAGGAATACTGGAGCAGATGAATGCAGACACTCAAAATAGCGTCATTGGAGAGATGGTGTGTAGAGTCCCAGGTTGAAGCTAATGTGAACAGAATTAAAAATAGCAAGTATGACAGACCCATTAATTTTTGAACATAATTTATGTTTTGGAAAATAAAAACAAAAGCTAAAGTTTAAACGAGATTTGTCCTTGAATCGGTAATAGCATTCAAATGGAAATCTTAGCAATGTGAGGTTGCTCTATGGAGCATAAGAGGAGCTCCAATGAATAATTAAACAAGTGATAGCTAATAAAATATACAGCACATTGCTTCAAACTTAGAAATTGTAACTCTGCCTAAGGGATGAATGTTTTTCATTACTTTTTAATTGTTGCCAGTGTTGACCTTCAAGGTCTTTTTCTGGCAGATAATTTGTTATGGTAAGGATGAGATCATTAAGTATTTTAGCACAAGCCGCATGATGCAAATAGTTCCCTAATATTATAGAATGCCGATGTGGTAAGGGTTTGTTTTCTCAGGAATTTGTTCTCCATATTTAGTGGTATTTGTGATCATATCTTAAAAGAGCAGTTCTACTGTAACCCTGCAGGACAGTGATTGTAGGTAGT
Organism: Erpornis zantholeuca; assembly: GCA_013400515.1. Lineage (NCBI taxonomy): Eukaryota > Metazoa > Chordata > Aves > Passeriformes > Timaliidae > Erpornis > Erpornis zantholeuca. The sequence continues at coordinate 25,941 of VZTN01000986.1, forward strand.
GCTGTAGCAAACATCACTGGTTTCCGCAGCAAGATTTTTGTGACGGCTTCTGAATTGTAATAAAAAGGCATTACTGTAAAGTATCAGCGTGGTTTTTTGGCTCTTAATGATGTTTGTATATTCCAAAAACAAATAGCAATTCTCTTCCTTAGCTGGGTTCATGAAAGCATCCTCGTAGCAGCCCGCAGGTTTTCCCCACGCTGAAGCGAACCTCTGTGGCATCTGAGGCTCCACGGCCCGTGTGTGAGAAATTAAACATTTCTAAATTTTGCTAGTTTTATACTGTAACTGTTTCTACTGTTTTAGTGTTTGCATAGGTAGGCACTAAAAATATGTATTGTGCAAACACCAAATGCTCTCAGATTTATGTTGACAAATTTTAGTTTAAATTCTCTAGAAGTAAACGTTTAATATTAATTTCTTTTTTTTCATCAGAAATGCCTGCTCAGAAGGATATGGCGGTGGGGAAGAGCAGGCTAGCCTATAAACTCTTTTCAATATTAGTTTTCTAGCCTAAGGTGCTTGGAACAAACTGAATCAGTTGTTTGCTCAAATGTTTGTTGATAGAAACATTTATTGCTTGCACAGTTACGGATGGAAGATGAACAGAGCTATTGTCTCGTGTTCATCAAAGCTGTGGGCAGTCACTTGCAGGAAGTCTATAAATAATTCTTAGCGTAAAATTTACCTTGGTAGTGCTTAGAAGCTAAAGAGAAAAGCCTGGTGATGCGTGGGACTGGGGCAGAGGGCTCTGGCTTGCAGGTCATCCATCTGCAGGCAGTTCCCAGCAGCAAGGACACTCGGGTCCAGCCTGCCTGTTCCTAAGGAAGAGCTGGAAGGAGGGGAGGAAGGGCTGCCAGCAGAGCCTGTACTTTGATGGATAGTTAGGGTGACCAGGGCCAGCTGCCCGTACTGTAGGGAGAGCATGGGAGCAGTCTTGGCATGAAGAGGTGAGCTGGAAGGGCCTGGCCAAACATGGGGTGTCTCTGGAGAAGAGCATGCTGTCCTGAGCTGTCTGCGCAGGATAAGGGATGAATGGCAGGAACGGAGCTCGCTCCCCCTCAGCCCCATCCCTGCGCCTGCCCTGTGCCAGGGGCTCCCTGGGAAGAGGGTAGGGCAGTGGCTGGCTCTCCTCTCTACCATGAGGGTCCCAGCTTTGTGTTCGGGTTATTCCAGCCTCAGGCACAGTGTCCTCTGCTTTCCCTGCAGGAAATGCACCTCCGCGGTTTGAGTCTTGGCATGCCTGCACCAGCTTTCAGGTTTTGGTCCTTCTAAATCAAGGAGGGGCCCCAGCAGGAGCCCCTATTCCTGTTTCTGTTTTTCCTGGTGTTGCCCCTTATTCAGCTGCACATTAAATGAAGGTAGAGTTTCCAGTGAAGTAAGTTGATATGAACTTGTAAATGGTGTTTTTAGTTACCTTTGGCTTATTTTCAGAGATTTCCCGCTTATTTGTGTCTCAGAAAGATTAAACAGATATTTATCTAACTTGTTCATGATCAGAATGAAGAGTAGAAGCTGTAGGATTTTCAAAGTTACTAACAACATTTGAAGAGGAGGTATTGCTATTGAAAATGAGCCTAGTTTATTACAGATCTCTGGCAAGAGACATTAACACTTGCAGCAGTATCAATATGTTGTATCTGGTGAGAAAGGAAGGCAGTTTAGCCTGGAAGAACATTGTGCAGAGTGGTGGCCATGCAGCCTCCCTGCTCCTCTAAAGATGTCTCCTCTCCCCAGGGGCTGGAGATAGGAAAAGCTGGGTGAGGGAGCTGGCTGTGGACTCCAGACCCTCTCCCTCCAGGTTGGTCGGAGAGGAAACCACCACAAAGGGCTGTGTTGAGTGTAATAACTGGCCCTTGCTGGATCTTTTCTAGCCCCTTCGGCAGCGTAGCTCTGGTGAAAAAGCAGAGATGTAAAATGGTGATGAAATAGCATTAATAGCTGGCTGTGGCTTGGGGCTGCAGGGTGTTCAGCAGACCATCAATCTGCCCTCATGCACTTTTAGCTTAGCAAGTGGCTGTAGCAGAGGACAAGAGTAAGAACTGGGAATTAACAAGCCCTGAAGACTTACATTGCTGTTTGTTGGTATATGTTACTTGTCATACCTTCCAAGGGCTTTTTTGTTGTTGTTTGTCTTCAGCATGTTTGCATTCCTGATCTAAATATAAATATTGTTAAATTCAAACAAGGATGTCTGAGGCCATCCAAAAATGTTCTTTTTGGAGCATTTACCTCAAAAGAAGCCAAATGCTGACTTTAAAGAAAGTTGTGATTTTGAACCCAAATGAAATGGGGATTCAGGATTTGAATAACATATTCTGGAAACATGCTTTCTCAAGTCAACTAGGGAAAGGGCTGCTTGGTGCAGCATGCATAATGGTGAAGAACCGAAGGAGCTATCAGGAATGCAGTCTCAGAGCCTAAGTAAAATTAAGCATCATCTAACCATGTTACACACCCTGCAAAACAGTAGATTAAAAGTCATGGAAATTATTATCAAACCCATCATTGGATTAAAAATGGTATTAACTCCTTGAGAGGAAGCACTGTTAATCTACTTCATCAAGAAGTTAAAAAACACTCGTAGACATTGTATTACCTGCAGGAAATTACCTGCTACTGCAAAAATCCAGGAGCATAAAGACAATGATTCGATGTGAATTCTTATGTGGTAGAGAATTAAGATGTCTCTATTTGTTGCTTAACTTGAAGCACACTTAATAACAATGAACTTCCATGTTGTTGCTGAATTAATTCAGAGGTGAAACTAAAAAGCGCTTTTAAAAATCAAGCCCAAAATGCCATAAATGACACACAAGATCTGAGACCCCTTCAGAAAACAGTCAGCAGTTGTAGAACATTGACATGTAAAATATTCCCTTTACTTGTGAAATTGTTTAGTTAGCCCATTGACAATCCCTACTGTTTTTGCATTTATTTCTCAAGCACTGCAAAGAATGTTGCTAAATTAGAACTGTGATTTAGCATGCTGCAATTAATTTGCATTATGGTTTTCATAGGAAGGGAAGAAATTTGCCAATTGTGTGTTTGCTGTGCCTGTTAAGCAGTGTCTGGCTTGCTAAATACAATTTTCTCTGCCTGTGGCATTGTAGGAGAGTTATCACTTGTATTTGTCTCACAACTTTGATGCCTCCCTCTTTATCCCCCATGTCCATTTAATGATGGACCAACTGTATGTGGAGTCTAATGAGAGACTAGAAATGTGTTCAAGGATGCAGTAATGATCCCCTTTTACTTGTTTTTGCAAGTGGTTTATTATTTGTGCTTATAAAGTGACAAGAACCACCCTAATGTTTACTTACATGTGTACATATGTATCCATATCTATGCAGCGTCTCCGTGTGAGGATATATGTATTTGTAAAGCAGTGTTTAAAACTTTTTTTCAACAGCTAGAATTACATGTATTAGTTCCCAGTTTGTGTGATCCAATAGCTCTTTCTTCTAATAAATCACAGACAAAACGCTGTGTGAGAAAGGAGGAAACTGCTGTTTCTCTGGAGTGTGTAGTGCATGTGCTTGAATTCCTTCAGCGTCAGAGTTGCCCATGCAGCAAAGGCTGCACGTTGTCCCTGGCTCCCAGCTGAAGCAATTTCTTGCATTTCCCTTATTTTGAGCCTTGGGTGTTTGCACAAGCTGAATGCCTTTTTTTTTTGCCTTGCCTGTGTTTATATCTGCAAAGTGGGTGTAGGGAGAGCAAATGCCTGAAGTATCAGGAACTGAAACGGGATGTCTCAAGGCTGGCTTAAGGCCAAGATGAAATACATCTCTCTTGGCAGCAGGGGTGCTTGAGGCAGCCCTGTGATACTGGATAACTTATCTTTTTTTCACTTGGTTGGTCCCATCCGTACCTCAGCTGACCTCCTTTGTTGGGTGGCGGGCAGGGCTGTGCTCAGCCGTCAGGGCCCCGCTTCTTTGGTGGGGTGAGGGCAGGAGAAGGTGCACGCAGTGGGCAGCGTTCTCGGCGTGCTTGGTGTTGTCCTGCTGTCAGAAGATGGCCTGCATGCCTGAGGGGGAGCCAGCCCACGCCTGATAGGGGAGTCCACGTGCCAGCAAAGGACAGAGCTCTCGGCCCCTGCCTTCTTCGGTGTGCTGACTGAAAATGGAGCCCACTGGGTTTGTGGTGCCTGCCCCGCTTGGCATCCCGGAGGAGATGTCCCCCCATGGCACTGTGCTGTCTGTCACCTGTGTCCCTGACGGGCACTGGCTCGGCTGTGTCGGTGTCAGTGACAGGCAGCAGCTGTCAGAGTGTCTCAGCCCTCCTCAGGATGAGTGTCCGCTCGGCTCGGGCAGGAATGCACTTATAGCATGTTTTGGTTTCTGTGCCAAAGACAATCAGTGAGGAATATGGCTCGGGTCAGTATTTTCTTAGGGGCCTTTCCAGAGAAATGCAACATATGGCCGCTGGCCCAGGGGAGCTGTGCAGCCCCTGCGAGCCCTGCAACTCAAGGAGCTGTGGCAGGCCCAGGAAGATGCTGCTCTGAAAATTTTGAGGAGGCAGAAAGGAGAAGCAAAGATTAGTGTCAATAAGCGGCTGCAAACAGTTTTCAAGGTCCCCCCTGCCAGCAGCAGAGCCGAGTGTCTGGCCTGTGTGCTTGGCACCCTTCCTCTCCAAGCTTTGAAAATGTTACTGGAAGTTGATGCTTTCACTGCTGATTTTTTTTCTCCTTTCCTTTTTTTTTTTTATTTTTTGCTTTTTTCCCCCTTCTTATTTTCTGCTTCTGCTTATGGATGCTGGCAAGAAGCAAGATTCAGGTGAGAGCAGGGCTGCCAGGGGCTGGGGTTCCTGGGAAGGCAGTAGGGTCATCTTCTGCAGCAAATCCAGAGGTTTTTGCAGCTGCCCCCCTTCTGCACTCATTGCTTGCTGCCAGGGACATGATCATCGAGTTAATTATAACCATGTGAGTTTCACCTTTCAGTTGCAAAGGAGCATACCATTTAATGTATGGTTTTAATGCCAAAAAAAAAAAGTCAGTCAGGTATTAATAAGCTATTGCATTAAAGTGGTGATGACCCACTCATTTTAAATGGTTTTAGAATATTTCTGAATAGCTGTGGCAGCCTCTGTGCAACACAGACATGCACATGACAGAACAAATGAGGGACAAAACCTAGTGAGCATTTTTCTTTACTAAAAATGCGAATGTTTTTACTTGTTCATTGCCTTGGGTGAAATCAATGGCATTTCATAAAATATCTAACTGAAATAATAAGTAGGGTAGTTAGACGTGTCAATATTTTCAGAAATATTTCTTACTGTTTTATAATAATTTCTATAGACTAATACTACAAATATTCTATAATAGCAAAATACATATTATTGCCTAATTATCTAATATAATAATGCATAGTTTTTAAAGTTTAATACATACAATAATGTGCAAGATGCATTGATATGTTTTTCCAGTTTTTTCCAGCTCCTATTTTTTTTAAAATTAATTGTAGCTTTTCTACCTGTATGAAATTTTGCAAACAGTGATTACCAGATTAAAAAAAAAAATTTCCCCACAAAGTTTTGTGTATAGAAGAAATACAAATAAAAGATTCCATGTTTCTGGCACAGGATAAGTGGGATTTCTATAAGAAGTAAAAAAACTGCTTTCATAGGAGGACACTGACAACTTGAAATTTGACAGACCAGAAACATTCTTGTTTGTTTAAAATAATGTTTCACTTTTATGTAGTTGACAAAGGACTCGGGTGAGAGAGAGGTGCAGGATAATCAAAATTGCATGCTGGTAAGATTAAGTGTGTACTTTGTAGGTCATTTGTTTGCATAAACAAGAACCTGTTGCTATAGCTGATGGCATTTCAAAGAGTCTTAAACCTTGAGAAGGCGAACAGGAGTAAAAAAAAATCATGGATTTCATGCATTTCCATGGAGTGAAGTACAGCACCTTTCTCAAAGCTAGCCAGGTCAGTTCTCAGGCAGCCTGATGGGAGGCGTGCTGAAGTCAGCTGGAAGTAGGCTGTCAACTTTTAGTATGTTTTGGACCTGAGCTCAGGTGAATTTCTTTGTTCCTTGGAGGCGACACAGTGTGTCAGAATGATTAAAAAATGAAAAAAAAAAAAAAGTCATTGCAAGATTTATTTTATTTTTTTCTTTAAATTTAAGCAGTGAGGGAAATTTGTAATTGGGCATGGTTATCAAAATATGTAAAAATGGTGCCGAGAAATGTGTTCTTATCTCATGTAATTGCTCTGTAATTGTTGGGGAGGGGAATCAGATTAGGGAGGCTAAGTATTTCCAATGCTGAAGTTAATGTACTTTTGCAAATAGTGAATCTAAGTCTGCATTCCTTGAAGTCAGTGGGAGTTTATGTGTTTTGCAGAATTGGAGCTAGTATTTGCAAGTTCTCAGCTTTATGTGAGCAAGTTTGAGTTTTTGGGGTTTTTTTTAAGAATAATCAAAACTTTTAATCAAATGATTCATTTATGTTTAAAATATTTTTTTGAAGTAGGAAGTGTTAATCTTTGAAGGTATAATTTATTTTTTCTTGAGTTGTCTTTCTCTCCTACTCTTATCTCTTTTAAAACTGAAATACAGAAACATTTCCATCAAGTTTAAAAAACAGTAAATTAGTGAATGTTTTTCATGCTTAGAGATTTTTTTTAAATTTGGTTTTGGCTTTTTTTGTGTTCCTTGAGTATGTTACGAAACTCCCCATTTTGTACCTGAAGTTAAAATATTTGCATGGCACATTAGGAAAGCATTAACTGGCTTTCGTGTTTTATTTTTTTTTTTTCTGATTACTACCTTTAAACTAAAATTTTGTATGTATAAAGTTACTGTTTTCATGTCAATAACTTCATTTGTGAGGGTAAGTTGTTCTTTAAAGCCTGTAACTCTTCTTAGTTCTTCCAAAGATAAAAAGAGCAGGCAAACACATCAGAACTTGTGCTGTAGGTTATGGTGTAGATGAAGATTAGATAGCTGAAAGCCTCTGTGGAAGTTGTGCTTCACAACCATTATGGAACTCCTGAAAAGCATGCTACTTCCAGCAAAAATTCCCTTGAATTTGGTACAAGAGCAAGTATTTTTGCTGCTGTGGAAGCTGGTTCAGTTTTGTTTCCATGCTAACCAAATTTGCACTTTGTTTGACACTGTGTGTGGTGCTCTTGCTGCCGGGGAGCTGCAGCAGCTCTAATGTATGTGTAGTAGATACTGCGTCTGTGAAAGCAAAACCAGCCCTGGAAACAAAATAGTGATGGCTGAGTCCTATAAAACCTGCTTTGAAAAGTCCATGAGAGCCAAGGAGCAAAAGGAAATCTCCCCTGTTCTGTGGATGCAGAAACTGAGACATGGGGAGGTGTTTTTCCTAAAACCATCCAGGGGTCACCTGCAGGTCAGGGACAGAAATGGGATTGTCAGCTCTGTAGAAAAGCACTTTTACTATCAGCATCCCTGATTTTTGGTGTGAAAGTTAATACTTACGCTAAACTTGCCAAAAATCAAATACTTGTTACAGCAAGATGCACGTCCGACAGGGGTTTTCTTATCTTTGCAACCTTTACCAGTATCTTCCAGAGCTGGGATCTAACCTGAGACATTTAGTAAGATGCAAAGGTCATTTAAACAAGGCTGTTGCTGTCTTGCAGTACTCTGAGCAATTTTACATTCTTAGCTAGGAGGGGGGGTGGGGGTGGTGATGGGGAAGACTGTCAGGGACTTGAAAATCACTCCTTGCCGCCCTTTCAGGACTGCAAGCAAAAGCTGTCTGTTTTATGTAAGCTAAAAATTCCTCCATCCTCTTCTGTTTAAGCTGAAAGTTCATTTTTAGACTAGGGAGACCAAGACACCAGAGTTTAAAGATTGAATACTATTAAATTCAGAGGTAAAAAAAACCCACTTAAATTTTGGGAATCGGCCACAGCAGTCCGAGAATCAGATAAAAATGCTGCAGTTGGGAGAAAAGAAAATAACATTTTTCTGAAAGCAGGATTTATTTTTTAAATATATTGATGCTTATGGGGATATTTAGAATGTCTCCAGACATAATATGGGGAGGGTAGGAGTGAAATAGTCAGAAATTCACAGAAAGTTTCAAGGCTACATAATAAAACAAAGGCAGGTCACATGGATGTTCACTTCTTGTAGGTGGAACCAGTGCTCCTTTTATTTCTGTTTTCATAGTGGAAGGAGCACTCAGACTGTGCTTATTTATAATCGTTGATCCTTAACTCTCATCCATATTCTCTGTATTTACACGTGCGTTCTCCCTCATAATGCAGAGTAGCGATTTTCTTTGTCCTTTAATGACTTGTTTCCTCTTCAGTCATGCTTTCATTCACTTCCTTTTGGCTCTTTCTATTAACTCTAGCCTATTCTAATTCCCGCTTGTTGCTGCTTTTTACCCTTTCCTTTTCTCCCCGGCTCTTAATTCCTCCCATCATTCTGTTCCTGCTTCCTTTCTGCCTCCTGCCAATGGCTCAGATGGTTTTGGGTGACCAAAATGTGGGAATATTGCGTGATGCAATTGGAATGGAGCAGTACATTGAGAAAGTTATCCCCAGAAGTCAGCACTCCTTTCAGATTTCCCCACTACTGGCAAACAGCTATCTCTATGCGCTAGGAAGCCTTAGAATAAGCCCTCAAAAGATGGGGTTCCCTGTGGCACAATCCTGTGGAAGCCCTTCTGGAAGTGGGTGCTCTGCAGCTGGAGAGGGCATGAAGCAGTAATGTGCACTTGTGTCTTGAGGAAACAGAAATATGAACCAAACTGCTTAACCCAGCACCTTATACTTCTGCTAGAATAACTTGATTTAGTAAGTTAAAATGTCAGTACTGTGGCTGTAGCATTGCTATTTCCTTTCCCTGCCTTCTCGACGACGACACTCCAGGTTTTTTAGAAACATCCCCCAAAAGAGGGGAAGATCACGAAAAACACGCTCTTAATTGCATGCAGTTTTTAATATTCCTGAGATCTGTTTTGAAGGGTGCATTTGACAGAGAGAAACCCAGCAGCCCCACACTGAATCCTTTGTCCTTCCTGCGGGGTGAAACAGTAGATAGCTTACTGTAAGTGTGGCTGCCTGCCAACCCGTGGCGCAGATTCTTTTTTTAATACTGTAAACTGGCAAGAAATCAAGAATTGCCGTTCTTCCTTTTATTTACTTTCCCTTCTGTATTAAAGAGCTCAGTAAATAAGAGAAAGTTAAATGTTGAGTGAAGGTTTCATACTGATTAATGATTAAATAGCAAAGAGTTATCGTTTCGGGGGGGGGGATTTGCCCCTTTTTTTTCCATTTCTCTTTGGTTGAAACTGGAAATATCAGTTGCTTCATCTGGAATAGATTATCACAGGGAAAAGTCTGTGCAGCTTGAAATGAGGACAGAGCAGAATGCATCCATCATGCATAGTTTAAAAAAATCTGCAAGACTGCTTCTGATTTGATCCTTAGATGTACTTCCTCCCGATTTTCTTCAAAACTTGTGTTAATAATGAGTACTCTGTCTCTAGAAAAGGCTTTTTTGTAGAGTGTGCCCCCAGCCTCTGCTTGTAAGTATTTTCTTATTTGAACAACTAAGCTTCCTGAAATAGCTGCTGAGTTTTTTGTTTTGCTGTTATATTTAAAAGTGGTAGAGGGGTGTGGAGTTCCTTCTGCTGCTTCTCAAATCCAAGGCATGCCTTGCAAGCTACTTTGCTTTCACGCTAGAAAGGGAATCGGCGTTGCTGCCTTTCTCATGGTTGTGTTGCTAAATTATTGGCAAAATTATCCCCAAGCAAAAAATGATGTTGGTATTGATATAGTGCACATTTGAATGATTTATCTTGAGAGAAATGTATTTCTGTGTGCATGATGCAGGAAGCCAAATTAAATTTAAAAATTACTGTTGCTGTTAAATACAGAGCTAATGTGAAAAATTAGCCTACAACAGATTGTTTTAAATCCCAAAGCGTACTGAGGTTCATTCGGAGGTCAATCTTGCTTAAAAAATATTATACATTTAATAATATCAATGTATATCTGTTGCTGAATTGACAAACCTACCATATAGGCCATGCATGTACAGCTTTATTAAAGGCATTGTTGAAAGAAAATGTGGATTCATGTTTTGTTTCTTTTATACTTCTTGGCTAATTGGAAATTAAGGTTTCTGGAAGTGATATGGAATAGTTTTGCTTTAAAAGCAGTGGACTGTGACTGAAGAAATCTGGACTTGATCTGCCAGATTTCTTGAAATAACTTGCTCAAGTCATTAGTTGTTTTGGGGGTTTTCTTTTGTTTGTTTGTTTGTTTTTTTCCCTCTGAGTTCTTCATCTGTGAAATGGAGATAATCCTGTTCCCTTACCAGATGGCAGTATGTTATAGATAAATTAATGAATGTTTGTAGGACAAAGCAGTAGCACTTAATGGTTCAGCATAAGTATTCACATTAATAATTTATGTTAAAGAATGATTGAAAAACTGCACTAACTCAAAAGTTGGGAGTATGCTGTCCCAGAGGCAGAGGCTTAGTTTCCAATTTGCAATGCCCAAATGAGGGACACAAGAAATATTTATTCAGGAAATTTAGTAGTTTACAAGTTTCCTTCCTTTAGTTCCTTCCTTCCTTTAGCTAGAAAGAATTTTTTTTTTCAGACTCTGCTGGACGAGTCTGGATTTCTGTAGTAAATTCTCTCTGAATGTAAAAGGAATAGGCACATTTTTGTGGACGTTTGTGCAGGTAACTTGACACAAAATTAATGAGTAAATAAACTATTTAAAGATTATTAAATTTGAGAGGTGAGTCAAAGAAATTAGTGCAACTTTTCGAAGCAATTATTAAAAAAACCCAACTGTCTCCTGCAAAAGCACAGATCAGAAAATATCCCATCTCAATTATAGCCATCAGAAATCTTCCCCCCATTCTCCTTATTCTTTTGAATCTATATCTTGAGCTTGTTCAAGATATGTAGGAAAGTTTTCTTGCAAAATGACAGGTAGAACTATCACAAACTTGTTACTATTTTAGGGGTGTTGGATAAGATATATAATTATCTTGAATACAGTTTCGTTTTGCTGCCTTTTCAGTGTAGCAAGCTACAGGGAAAATACAAATTCAGTCTTCACGGATCCTGGACCTCAAAGGGAGAAATAAGTAGGTAACAACTCTACTTTCACTTATGCTTTGCAGTCTTTTTTTTTTATAAACGTGGTTGTTTATTTTAAGTGTAAGTGGCATTAGTTCATCCCTATTTTGTTATCCACATTGAGGGAAAATAAAGAAGTATCTGCAGAGAGTTGGAGTTACAATGTGGCCGTGTGACTTGAGAAGAGCCCACTAATATGTGATTCTCCTTTGATACTGCGAGCAGATTATCCTCAATAACTAGCAGATTTTTATATGTATTTTTAAAAAGCAGGAATAAGTGCTCGGTATCACTATTACAGTGGCTTTATTTAATAAAAACCAGTGCACTGCTGTAGCATTTCAGAGTTACTCTTGCCATGTTCGGACAGTTCTCTTATGGATCTCAAAAGCTCGGGTTTTGTGCTCCTTTAGCCATAAATTTGGAAGAAACAGAAAATGGTTTTATCACTCGCTTCCTACTGACATACTCGGTTCTTACAGTAACAATTTTCCTTGGCTGTTGCAGTATGTGCCAGGAGATTGCAGATCCTGTGTCTGTACTTAGACTTGATACCTCAGAAACTGTCTTTTATCCGATATGCCGGTAAGGCAATTACCATGAGTCAGATGAACCCTCCACTCCAGGTTCCTTGTTATGGGTCAGGCCAGAGCAAGACCTTTTCTGGTCAGGGAGCCAGTCTGTGAATTAATGTCAGTGAGAATTACGGGTAAAATCCCCAGCCATGGCTAGCATCCAAAATCGGTAGCAAGACTGGTAATTTAAATGTCTGCTGCTCCTGGACAAAAATAAGCTGCTTGCATCTCGCTCTTTCTCTCGTCCTAGCAAGACCATTTCGTATTTGTCCAAGTAAAACCAAGAGAATAAGTTTGAGGAGGAGGAAAAAGTGTGTCTCCCTCCTTCACTTTGGTAACTTCATGTTTGTCCATGTTTTCTTCCCCAGCTCCTTAAACTGGAGGAAGGATGTCCCACTGATCGTCTCTCAGCAGGTCACGGCATAAGCTGCTCCCTGTTTTATCCCTCTGATGAGCCCATATACCGCTTGCTGCATTCACTCTTTCCTTTGCCAGGTTGTGCTCCATTTTCTCCTCTTGAACAGGGCTCAGAACAAGTCCAGTCCTGGCCAGCTCCCACTCCCTCTCCAGAGCTGGGGGCTGCTGGGCAGAGTGACACTCACAGCCCCGCGACCTCCACGGCCACCTGGTCTCCGCTGTGGCACCTGCGGCAGTATCGGCCACAAAGGGATTTTCTTTATTGCATTAAGCTTGCAGAGAGAAGATTTAGTAGGTGTGTCGCAGTGCCATTAGCCTCCTGTGACCTGGTGTCTCAGCAAATCCTTCCGTGGCTATGAAGAATTTGTTTTAGTTTGAGCAAATTCATCTTCATTAGAGCCATTTTGAGGGAAACTGTTCTCTCTACCCACGGTGCCATCTTCTCAGTTCTAGGTGGCTGGACTTACTGCTGGTATTTGAATCATTATGCCAGTCTTGAGTAACATCCCATCTGGCAATGGGAAATTCAAAAATACAATTAATTCAGTTCCCTTATATCATATGGTTGTGAAACCTTTTCTAACAAACTTTCACACAGAAACAGAAGTTTTATGCTTATGGTAATAGCGTTCATAATAAAATGTTTTGGTGTGTTTAGTGCAAAATAACATTTCAACTTTTGGAGGACAACCACAAAATCTATTAAAAAATAAGTGTTGGCAGGCACATAGGCAAAGGAAATATATCAAAGTTTGTTGATGTTTGTCTGCAGTGCAGACCAGTTAACAAATTCTTTCCCTATGTGAACGAGCAGCATCTCGTCATAACACTTCAAAATCCTCAAATAACTTAAAGTCTCTTTTCTTTGATGTGAAGTTCACTTTGCAACACCTTGGTGCCAGAGATGGTAGTTAATTATTATCTTTATTATAGGTGTGGCCTTATTTAAATATCTGCATAGAATGTCTCATCTGTGGCACACTGATACTGCTTGAGCATTGCATACGTGAGCCGCCTTCAGCTGGGGCGTGTTCAAAGTAAAGAACAGAAAATGTTTTACTGTCCTTCAGATCCTAAATGGAGCTCTGCTGAAATGTCATTGGAAAAGTTGGAAGAGTCTGGGCCTAGCTTGGGGAAAAAAGTAAACAAAATAGGATTTTTAGGTGAGGTACAAGTAAGATTTGCCTGTACAAGTAGAAAGGTGAGACCTACTAGTTTAGACCAGCAGGTTGCCTCTTGGCAAATTCCAGGTGACAGTGGCTAGAAGTGACTTGGTCTGAGTCTTCTGGTGTGAAAATCCCTGTGTCAGCTGTGACTGCAGGGTATTTTTGGGGGGGGCCGGGGGAGGGAATTGCTCAGTCATAGATTCATAGAATGGTTTGGGTTGGAAACAACCATAAAGATGATCTAGTCCCCTGCCATGGGCAGGGGCACCTTTCACTGACCAGGTTGCTCAAAGCCCCATCCAACCTGGCCACGAACACTGCCAGATAGGGAGCATCCTCCACTCTCTGGGCAACCTCTGCCAGTGCCTCACTATACTCAGGGTAAAGTTTTTTTTCCTAATATATCATCATGCCTGTGTGATTGGATTCCAAACAAACACTCAGGAGAGTGGAAAATGATCAGACGAAGGAATATCAATGTCTCTGATAGATGGATGCGCTGCAGTAATACCTGCTGTCCCTTACTGAGGTCTGAGGTCCAGCTTTAAGGTGTTCATAGACCTTTCATGGACTTGGCATGCACTAGCTATTGGATAAATTGTGAATCCTAAGTGAAAGGATGTACTGCTAAGATAACCTTTAATTGCCAGATATGGGAAAGATTTAAGACCTGTTCCCAGCATTTCTTTAATTTCTTTTTTTTTTTTTTTTTGTATAGCAAATGTAAACAGCTTTCTAAATACCTTGACAATTTTGGGGGGGATCTTACTCTGAAGTTTCCCTTCTCCTTGTACAGAGCTTCGAAAGAATAAGCACATAATTTTTTGGCTGTGCATGGCTGTTGATGGAATTTAATGCTGTTTAACTGAGATAATCAAAGGGTCAAATAATTTTGTGAATTCTTAAGTATCATTTCATGTTTCGTACAGTGACTATGGTCCCTGGGGTTTAAGAACAGTGACTGTTAATGGTTCTTTTACCATCTGGCACTGTGACAGGAATACCCGATCTTATGTTGCACTGCATGATGAAAAAAGAGATAAATAAATAGGATTTATGAGTTTTCTTTACAAGGCTTTTCCACAGGGCAATTGATTTTATTTTAGTCTGTACAAAACAGACCAAGAGAAGGAAAAAAAGATGGTATTTCTCTCTCTTGCTTTTCCAGGTCCAGTGTAAATAAAACAAGACTGATATGTACTTACAGATCTTTAAAATGCCTTAACAGGTTCTCTTTGGCTTTCTAAAGAGAAGATTCTGCTAGTTCTGAAGAAGGAATTTTTTTGTTCAGTAATTTTGAGTGCCCTTGGGCCCTCTTATGCAGAACTCTGTAATTCTTCATGACAAGCACCTTGCACAAAGCTTTTTGGGGTGGGAACCTTTCTCTTAATTAGTTTGCACCGAAGTCCTGTTAATGGTGGAAGTTTCTTCAATGACTTTTCCCATCAATTGTATACTTTGTGTCAAGGTCAAAAGTATCATTGTTCTTCAAAAATGATCCCTTAACCTTTTGTTTAAGGAAGCAGTGGTCCCCTTATACAAAAGGTTAAATTGGTAGAATCAGGAATTCAAGATCAATCAAAAGGCTTTTTGTACATGTGAAGACATTCCATTTAATACTAAGCTGATGTTTTCCACTTTGCATGATTAGGCAAATGCAAAATTAAGCAACAGAAGTCAAGATCAGACGCATTTTGAAGGTTTGTTTGTTTTTAAAGTGTATTGCTCTTTCTAGGAGAATATTCTTCAGGTAAATATTAGATCTGTCTGTAAACTGGAAAATCAACTTCTCATCTTACTTAAAAGGTGCCTTTGTAGTAATAGCATTAAAATAGTGTTTTCCATGAAGAGAAATGCAATGTCATGCTGTATTTAACTACATTTAAGAGCCAAGCTGTTGTGCTGAGAAAATTTCAATAAAGTTTCTAATATTAAAATATATTTTGCAAGTCTATAACCTTCTTTGGCATCTATCACTTGGAATTATATACTGGTTGTCTTCTTGAAAGAAGGCATTGAACTGTGTCTTTAATAAAATATGAATATAATTTTAGGTTTCTCATTAAAACAAAGGTACCAGTTGTGTTTTTTTAGTGTAGAGGTGGTTAAAAGCTGGTATACTGGTCATCATAGATCAACATATATGTATATTTGTGAGGTAAAAAAGTAGCTGTTTGTTGCACGAAAGATAACCCAAGTAAAAATTCCTTAGAAATGTGCAGGTGAAAGTTTCCTCGTGTGCATAGCTTTGTGCCTAAGAGCCTAATTCTGTCTCTGCACCCAGGGAGCACTGAGCAGAGTGGGATGTCTCTGAGAAGATGCTTCAGGACCAGTCCTGTAGCAAGGCCCAGCTCAGCCTCGGTCACCCTTGGGGGCAAGGCACGTCCCGAAGGGCAGCTGCTGGGTGCAGGAGGGGCACTGCTCCAGCAGAATGGTCAGACTTCCAGGGCAAGGGCGTGTTTCGTGGGGCACAGGTGTATCTGCATGGGTGTTTTGGTGTGGGTTAGGAGTGTTCTTCTGAAGCAAGTCCGCTCATTGTCCCCGCTTCCTGCCGACGTGCGCGCGTTGCCGCGCAGGCTCAGAGTGCGTGGGCAGGTTTCATTTGGGTGCTGTTACACCAGAAGATGTTTCCACCTGGGACTGCCCAGTCAGTGAGCAGGACCAGTCTGGTTCTAGCTGAAAGTGAAACCATCTGATCAAAGTGCAGACACTTGTCCTCGAGATCAGCCCCTGTGGAGCTGTGCTACGGGCTGTTGTCACGGCCTGACTGCTGTCACTGTCCCTGTCTTGGCCAGGGACTAACAGCAGGTGCCTAGGGAAGACAGTAAAAGTGCAAGCACGTAGTACTGCTTTCCCAATATATTTTCCCAGCTTTCAGCAATCTGCATCTCACAAACTTCCTGAAGCAGAGATGGTATCTTTGGTTTAATAGCCCGTGATAGATTTTTCTTCCATTAGTTTGTCTTATTGTTTGTAAAACCGTGTGCATTTTTATCATCCACAATATCCTGTGCAATGAGTCCTAAGGTAGAACAATGTATGTGTTAAGAAGTACCTTTTTTTTTATTTTTTTGTTTATTTTGAATTTACAGCCTGATAATTTCATTTGATGCTCCTTTGTTCTTATCTTGTAAGAGACAAATGACTCCTTATCCACTGCCTTTATGGTGCTCCATTTATCACGGATCTCTTTGATACTACCTTGATTGTTTGTCTTCCATGCTGGAAAATCCATGTCTGTTTAGTTCCTTGATCAGAACCCATTTCATACCTTTGATCATCCTTGTTCTCCTCTCTGCTTTCCCTTATTCTGTTGTGTCTTTCTGAGACCGGAGGACTGCATGCAAGCTAGATAACTTATTCAGTGTGCAGCATCTGTTTAAATGCTGGCTTGAGGGTGTGTTCTGTGGTGGTCTGTGTTTCCCAAATTTTTAACAGTGTTTGCTCTTTTTTTTGGCTGCTGCTGAAACTAAATAATCTTTTTTTATATATATCTCTGTTGAATGCAAGATCCTTCCCTGTAGTGGTAACAGTTCACCCAGAGCCCATACTGTATTCATAGGATTGGGGTTGTTTTCCTCCCCACCATTACCTGCAATTCTTTATACCTGCCAACCCTGAGCTTTGTCTTCCATTTTACAGTTTAGTCCTTTGCTGTGTGAGATCAGTTGCAGTTCTCTCAGTAAGTTTCCATTTGTATTGCTATGAGCAACTTGGTGTCAGTAGGGTACTCTTCCTGCACACCATTCTTCTCTCTTTTCCAACCCATTTATCCAGCTGTGTCCTACAAAACTCCTGTGGAACACTGGTAGTGACCTATTTTCATAGAGAAACTGAATGTTTAGTACCATCTTTTCTTGCCCGTCTTTTACCAAGTCATGTTTTTGTTTGGAGGTCAAACGAGTGGATCAATCCAGTCATGTTTGTCCTCACATACAACAATTCTCCAGCAATGCTAGTGCATTTGTGAGGCAATTGTTCAAATGCCATGTGGACTCTTCCCCAGCACATGATATCCAGCTCTCTGTTCCTTGTAACCATTCCTATCAATTTGCTCAATGCGTATGTCAAATTAATTGTTTTGTAGTTTTCTGCATCCTCCTGAGAGGCCTGTTAGGAGATTGGCAATGTGTTTGCTGTATCACACTTCTCTGGTACAGAGATGGGTCTAAATAAGATTGACATGAGCGGTAATAGCTCAGCTGTGTGTACGTGAGTTCCTGCAAAAGTTGAGGGAGCACCGTCTCACACTTGTGATCTGTTACCATTTGTTTTGCCCACATTTCTCTGCTGACCTCTGTCACTGATGCTTAAATTTCAGGCTGGTTCTCAACCCATAGGCAAAAAAACCTACTCCAGTCAGGGGATCATCTACCTAGCTTCTTCCATAGCAAGCACAGAGGGAAGACATCTTTTAGTTTTGTTGTTATTTATTTTGTTATTTTTGGTTTGATTTGGTTTAATTCTGCTTCTTTTTCAGCCTCTTCAGCTCTACGTAGATTTATAGGCAGATCTGTGCCAGGGTTTCTTTTCAGACAGAGATAGATTATCCAAAGACAGAAGGGATAGACTTTCCTCCTTTGGGACAGTCTTCCAGCTTTCTGTTCCTCTTAACCCCAGGCAGCAAGAAGGGAACTCAAAGCTTAATTCCGTGTGTGAACCTCCTTCAGTGGTGCACTGGTGAGGTGGAGGAACTTGATAAACTTTCGAGTTGTGTGGGCATTTTTTGTTCTTCATTGCTGTTTATTTTGAGTGGGTTGTTTGGGGTTTTTTTGGTGGGTGTGCTCGATTGGCTTTTTGGGGTGGTTTAGTTGTTTTTGTTTTGTTTTAATTCTCTTTAATATTTCCCCTAAAGACAGCTAGGAAACTAAACATGGCAGTTATCTTAGTGTAACTTTATGATTTCATAATTAAAGTCACAATGGCAGGAAATGCAGAAGTTTAGGTTTCAGTAGCAATATTGGCCACATATGGACTGTTTTAACTTCCTGCCTTTCATAATCAATTCTTATTTACGTACTTTGTGACCTACATTAAGAACCAAGGGTCTGGCAAAACGTGATGATTTTTATACTAATGATGCCTCTGGGAAGTTGTGAGGAAAACAAATTTTTTGGATAAGAATTCAAGCACAAGAAGTGATTTGCTGTATTTTATGTATGAAACTTAGGGAACTCGGGAGTGAAGGCAGACTTCTGGGTCCTACCCCAAGGTTAACATGCTTGGTTTTGTTTCCAGTAATATTTAGTGACTTTGCTGAGATTCTCTGTAAAAAATCTCCCTGTAAGCAAGGGAGAGCGGAGAATAAAGGTGTCTGAATTACGAGTAACTCTCCAAGGAGACCTGAAGGTTGAAGAAAGGGTGGATTCCCTGAATTCCCTGGCAGACAAGGGTATGGGCATGTCTTGAGAGAGGTCGAAATTATCTGTGGGGAGACAGCAGGTGACTTACAGATAACTGTGGAGTTTTGTCAAGGGGATCAGGTAAAAATGTGCTGCTTTGTCATACACAAGGTCATTTCAAACTATGCTAATAAGTTAGAGATCATACACTGCAGGAAAGCAGGATATGAAACCCCTTAACGTGCCCTGTGTGTTAAAGCAATAGGCATGAACAAAACGGGAGGGAAAATAAATGGGTTTGAAGCTCATTTTTGGTTCTGTTTTCAGCAAGCTCATTTAGAGGAGGCCTGTTGGAAATCTGCATGATGGGAATTTGACTTGTATTGCCCTTCACTAACACAGCTGACAGGGCAGAAGAACCTGAAAGTAGAGAGATTTGTGACAAACCTAGAGCTGAGGAGTGATGCAGAGGATCAGTTTAAAACTGGCTTTGAGGCTGAAATCTTGGAAGTTCAGAGGCTATGGAAGAACTAAGGTTAACTTCACCTAAACCACTAGAATTTGTGAGGATTGGACACAAGAGGCAACAACTGAAGAAACTGAAGTTACAGGCTGCAGACCAAGGATCTTGGGAGATACTTGTGAGGAGGGTGTTTATGCAGTGGGCATGAGGCATGAATGTACTCATCAGCCTAGACAAGAGAAGTGCTGGTCCTTCAGGAGGTGCTTGCAGGCGTGCACAGCTATTTGAAGTCTCAGAAATTAATTGAACATTTTAATTTTTGTTTAGTTAATAGGTAATTTCTGCACTGTGTCAGTGTCAATGGTTAATTACTTGCACATTTCATTAGGAAGGCAAAAGGAGATTGTGCCTGGTCCTTGGCATGATCTGGTTGGTGTTGGCTGTCATGCTGTGCTGAAGTAGGTATTGCTCTTCTGCCTTAATGTATTAATACTGCATATGGTTCTGCTGTGGCCAGGATATTCAAGTCACTGTGGGATTTTTATTTTTTTTTTTTTTTACAGTTGTCCCATAGTCGTAACTCAGCAGTGAGTATATGGTTCACAGAGCCATTCCTTTTCTGTCTTCTGTCATTTTCAAGTAACCTCAAGTGTGACTCCTTTATATTATGAATGGTATATATTTCCAGTTGTGATGTAATGGTTTGGCTAGTGGCTGAGATAATGAGCTGAAGGACTCAAGCTGATCTCATCTTTCAGTCCGCCAGACTCTCTGAATTTTTTTGCTAATCACTGCTCATAATGAATACTCACTTACCTAGAATATTTCTTGGTACTTTAAAATTTTTCGTATCAAGCATGGGGTGAATTTAATAATGAATCAAATGGGACATTTTATTATTTGAAACAATTTTCTTGTACTTTTTAAAGATAGATTATTTCTCTGATTTCTACTGTACTGATACCTCCCTTGTTCCCTCCATAGCTTTAGAAAATTCTTGAGCAGTGAAGACCAGGCATAGTGTTTGATGAGGAAAAAAAAGATTTGTTTCTGAGCAGAGTTTACATCTGATTATTCAGAGCCTCTCAGCGCTAGAAGTGCTATATGGCGTGTTTCATAAAAGTACTATTTTAGTAAAGGGGATCTCATATGACATTGCTTTTCATCATTGCTGCAAAACAGTGACGTTCCTCCTTGGGTGAGAGCCACAGCACACAGATTTGTGCAATGACTGCTTATAAACCCAGAGTTGTCAGGTACTTGCAGGGGCTTTTTTTTTTTTATTATTTTTCTGGATTTGGCTGGATCAAATTGATTTAACTCTGCATGTAATATGTAGATTTTTAGGTATATTAAAGGTCTGTATTCATCCCACGGGTGGGTTTTTGACTGAGGCATCCAAGTTCGCAATGCAGCTGCTGTGGTCTGGATCTGTAATCCATAGAAGCAGGGGGGTACCGCCAGAGGGTAATTTGCAGGTGCCTTTGTTTCTGTTCTCAATGCACAGATAACGAAGAAGAGAGCAAATATCTTCCCTTCTTTTTTTAATTCTGAAGTGCTGTCATCTTTTCAGCAGTGGGGTTTGGCATCCTACCTCCAGAGAGGTTTGCTCAGTCACAGCCTAGTCTGTGTAGGATGCTGTTCTCATACTGTTGTTTTTTCTTGTTAGAGCTTTGATAATGTGACTGTCAGGTTGGCATCTCGCTCTGTTTTGTATCTACAACCAGCAGAGCTTCATTTTTGCATCTCTGTCATGTACTAATGAACTGAGTCTTGAATTCTGCTGTTGCTCCTTGAAAACTAAGTGCCAAATTTGTTTCCACACAAAGCTCCTTCACTCAAGATGTGAAATAGATTCAGATGTGCTAGCAAATACACTACTTTGTAAAGTTTGTCTTTCCCTGCTTTTGGCTACTGATGGAAAAATTCGATTGTAAACCACTTTCTCACTATGCAGACTTCATCCGTACAGAGGTTTGGAAGAGCAATAGGGTGGCTTTCTATAATCAATAAATAATTTCAGTAGCATATGGCACTTGGAAACTTTAAACACTGATAAAATATAAACTTCCAAAAGGTGCCAATATAAAGAGGGACGTTACACTTCCAAGTAATTTTGCCCTTGCATTAGTTCAGAAATTGTAATATTCGGGAACAATGTCTCTACTGATTGTGTGTTACAGATTGCTTTGTTTGTGGCACACGCTACAAACCCGGCCATGTGACATTTGTAATGGGACTGGACTTGAATAATTCTGCTCCTCTTTCTAAAAATGAACATTGAAAACACATTTAAGGAGTGTGCCAATAGCCTTGCTGTTATCAAGTGACAAGTCTGGTGGCATTCCATGGTGCTTTTAGAACTGACTGTGGAGAGCATGACATGGTTTAAGGTTGGTTGTTTAAGGTGTTGCTTAGAAGAGTTGAGCTACAAAACATAGAAAGATTCCTTGAGAATTGGGTTGTTGATCCATATTGGGAGCTACATCCTCAATGCTGCTTCAGTACTTCACTGGAAAACAAGTGCTGATCTTTTGGGATATAACACATTGCCTGTTTTTGCCTCCTTACACATAAGCTACTTATATTTGTTTTAGCTAAATTAGCAGATGAGTTAGTAGCCTGCCCTTTGTAGTCACCCACCACCTAGACATACTCCCAATTAATTGAGAGATGCAAGGGTGGAGTGATTCTCTCCTTACGCTGCTTGTGCTTCTGACTGATTACGTTTCTGTAATTATTTACAATTATATGAAAATTAAACAGTGTGAGAGGCCCAATTTCATGTATTATAGTCAGTGCATCGGACCCAGGAACCAGCCATAAAGCAATTATTCAGCTCTTGGATGAAGAACTGCGATTTCTCTTCCTAGATCTCTGTACCAGGGGTAGGAATGATTATGGCATAATGAAAGTGCAAAAGTTTGCCTCTTGGCTTGTAGCTGATGAGGTTTTAATGTAATCCTTTGATGGGCAGAGGAACAGAAAGCTTTATAATTTTGACAGTGGACTTTTATCAGATTTTATAAAAGCAATGGCAGGACAGGGTTTCCTCTAGTAGGAGAGAACTGGGCTTGGTTACTTGAAAGGTCTCTCCCAGTCATACATTTTCTGTTTTTGGCTAGAGGAGAAAATTGACCTGGCTGCGTGAGGGAGGTTTGTGTTGTCAACAGGGAGAGCCTGTGAGAGGGGAGCTCTTCTTCTGCAGAGAACAATGGAAGTTTTTCCACTATTCCCTGTCTGCTCCATATTAATATACACTCGATATAATAAATTAATTTTCTTGATTTTATGGGGGGAAAATGATTTTTTCAAATATTTATAAAGGCCATTTGCCATTTAATTATCCAAATATTCCGCTTACATTAGTCTGTAACTCACAGTCACAATAAATACTCAGTCAAGAAAGATTTGCCAGTGCAGAGAAGGAGCACTGAAGTGCTAAAAAATATCTGAGCCAGGTAATAGCCAGTAGAAATAATGCTTAACTGCACCTTACTTTAAATAACACAGATTTTGAGACTTTTAAAATATACTATTCTATCTTATTTATTTTCCATGGATTTGTATTTGCTCTTAGATTTTCTTCTCTTACAAGTCACTGAAAGTTCCTTAGAATTGTTTTTAGATTTGATATGCTTAATTCAGATATAAATCTCAGTAGGGAAAAAAGATGCTTCTACTATAATAGTGATATCCCCCGCAAATAGAAGTTTTATTACTGACCTTAAGGGACTTTGACTTTATTCACAGATTAAATTATTATTTCATTTACAGGGATCAATTAGGAGCTGAATTTTGTCTTGAAATAAAAAAAAAAAAAAATTTGAGTGTTCCTAGGTGTCACTTTGTTTGTGCTATTTGTATCCTTACATATTCATATATATTTTATAGTAATTTAGATAATTTCATAAATAAAAGATAACGACACATTTCAAATGATACACAATTTGAAATTATATAAAACAGTAATGCATTTAAGAGTAGTGAATAAACAGTTGTATTTGTCAAGTAAAGGGAGGATATATGATGTTATACTGCTGTGTATGTAAAAGCTATTTTAAAACTTTCAAGTAGCATTTGCACTGTTTTGATTTCGGTAGAAGGTCAAATGAGTTTTACAAGAAAAAGTTCATAGAATTTACCAAAATGTTGATCTTTCTAATGGAATGCATTTGTATAGTTTGTAATACCCATTCTTTATTCCACTGAATATTATATTTAAAAGTATAAAATGCAAATGCATGAAGAAAGCACACAGTTGAAATGGTAGGAAAGACTGCTGTTTGGGTAAACTAAAAAAATATTTGTGTTCTCCACTTGCCAAACATCACTCTTTTACCAAAAAAGATGAAAACATACTATCTGAGTCATTGTGCTGCAATTGCTAATATAAAATTTTCCATTAAAAGTGTTTAACAGTGAATGTAGGAACTATGAAAGTTTTTACCAAGAAAAGAACATCACATAAGGGTTAATGAGATTATGGATATATGTTAGTTTGTAATGCTCTTCATATACTAAAGATACCCTTTGATATGAGAAAAAAATAACTGAAAGTTAATCTTGAACTTCATCTGAATAAAAACGGAGCTTTACTCCTTATCATTTCGGTAAAAGCTTTTTAACAGATTCCAACTTTTTTTTTTTCCTTCATGTAGTAGAGGGAGCTTAGGATATACTTGGAGACTGAATTAATTTTTCATGGCAAAAGCTAAAGTTGAAATAAATATTTTGAAAAAAATGAGAAACCAACCAACATTCTTGGGTTGTGTATGAGATGTTTTAGAATATATTGTGTTGTTTTGAGTTCAGGTTTTGCCATGTAGCTGAGTCTTGTCTCTTCCAAGTCATATTCACTCTTACTGACTGTGATGAAAGACACAAAAGCTCAATATGCTTCCACATGAGAACTTGCTGGCAAAATAAGACCAGTCTTTGGCCAGAGTGTGAGCCCCAGCTGTTACATCATATCTAAACTCTTTGGGGGGAAAAACTGGAGGTCACTTTTCAAAATACAACGAAGCCATAAGGAAGCTTATTAGTTACTTGTCTTTTAACTTTTTGAAGTAGACACACATTTTTGGGAGAATTGGCTTCTTAGGAGCTTTTCTTAGAACTTACTGAGCAAAATAAAGATGTAGAAAGACACTTGTTATGTTTTATGGCTGTATTAAATACTTCACTTGCAAAAAACCCACAGAGATAAAATACCAACCCTGTGTAATGTTTTCACATCATTTGGTCCCCACATGTACGTAGGCATACAGATACTGCTGTTTTTCTGGCTAGTATTTCTAATGTGCTTTTCAAAATGGAATAGAAATACTGGAGTATTTTCATTTTTCATGCTGTTTCCTGTGTCTAATCCCATGGGATGCGATGTAGAACTGCTAGTAAAGTTTGTTTGTTTTTGTAGGCTTGGGGGGCGGGGAGGGGTAGGTGGGTGTTGGTTGCATTTCCTTAAGCATTGTTAACTATGTGTTGAAATGTTGGAACTGGGTCAAGAAATTCCACCTCATAATTACATTTGTGGTTCAGTGGCAGAAGGTAATACCACTGCCTTTAGTATCAGATAGGGAAGAACACACCAAATAACCCTCTGGTCAGTCTGTGAAGCACAGGCCTCAGGGATAAAGACTTGACTTTGGATACAAAAATCACATTCCTAAATTTATTTTCAGTGCTTAAGGGAGACAACAGAACAAATGGTCAATTAATAAAGTAATTTTATGAAATGTTGTTTAAAATATCTTAATTCTGGGTTATACATTAATATATTTGATTGATAATAATGAGAAGGAGGCTGCAGTGCAGTAGGTCAGGTTGTTGACTTTCAGATTAGTTCTTTTCTATTTAGACAAAAAAGTAGCATCATTACAAATGCTGGAAAATGTGTGTTCAGAGTTGTACTCTTGAAACACTGATACTAATACTAAATACTGAAACAATATATAGTATTAGCATCCTTTATTTCTTTGCATTTAATATTTGGACGTGGTAATTCATTACACTCTGTGTCTCTAGCTTAGCAGCTGTAGGGAACACAGAACATCAAGCCACCAAAAGGAGTTTTCCTGCATTTAATGTGTTACCAGCTGCCACACCACATTCAGGAGGAGCCTCCCAGCTGTTGTGCCAGAGGGGAAGCTCTCAGAGATGTTGTGATCTCACTCACCTGTAAGTCAGATTAGTTCCCTGGCTTGTTCTGAAGCCAGCAAAGATAATGCATTGGTAATAAAATACAGAGAGCTGTACCAAAGCAAGCAGTTAAATAACCCCCTGGTTGCACAAGTCAACTATTTGTGGATGTAGCAGCTCCATCCACTGAGGGCATTAGTTGCCATTCCTAATTCTACAAATCAAAACCAAATCCTACAAATGAGAAGGGTCCTTTCTGTCCCAGCATGTTCCTGTTGCAAGAGCCCAAGGTGCAGCAGGAGCCCAGTGCTCATGGAAGGAGCAGACGATGCCTTCTGCACAGAGATTTATTTTCCTGGGCTGGTCTGACGAG
The DNA here is from genome assembly GCA_013400515.1 of Erpornis zantholeuca. Taxonomy (NCBI): domain Eukaryota; kingdom Metazoa; phylum Chordata; class Aves; order Passeriformes; family Timaliidae; genus Erpornis; species Erpornis zantholeuca. The sequence continues at coordinate 51,513 of VZTN01000986.1, forward strand.
CTCATCGAGGGTAGGACAGTTCCCTCTTCTGTCCAGGCGTTAGAAAGTATCCCTTGGATACTTTTAAAGTGCCTTTTAGAAACTTAACATTTCAGTGGCCTGCGCTTACTTTATTTCTATTAACGTGTCATTAAACAAACCATTCTTCACATAAATCTCTATCAGAATTAATGAAAGAAACACGAACTTAGCACTATCCTACATTCATTAATGTTTTTAGGATTATGTTGTTCTCACACTTCAGGCAGGTCTGCACCTTTGTGTTGTTACAGCAACAGTCTTTATCACAGTTGTATCCAAGGATGGATTCTTGGCATCTAAATTTTCAAGGTATCCAGACACATGCACATGACAACAGTCCTGGTCAAATTTTTTAAGGTATACAAGCAGAGTGGATGGGCTTATGAGTGGTTAGGTATCTAGCACACTTAGACTTTTTTATTCCCTCTATATGCATTTTAAGCTACTGAAAAAACTTGAAAATCCGGCTGTAGAGGCCACATGGAAGAACATTAAACTTTCCAACCAATATTTGTTATTTACTTCACTTTTAACAGGGAGCAGTGTCAGTCTCTGTACCTCCTGAACTGTTTGGCCTTGCTTTGGGAGGTGGGCTAGATTGATCTCTCTCCATGTGAAATATATTTTTATAACAACAACGTGAATTTACTTGGGAAAGCACAAGTTGCTGTTGGATTTGAGGCATAGTTTACCCCAGTCTGGGCTTAATTCAGCATGTAATTAAACACATTTTTAACTTTAAGCATATGAATAGTTCTAATTAAATTAATGGGTCTCAGTGCAGTTGCGTGATTCTGCCTGCCTGAAACAGACTGTAGGATTAGGACCTTCATTTAAAGATTGCGCTGTAGGGAGTACCAGTGTTCATCCCTGCCCTTACCAGAAATGTTAGACTATTGGAACATCCGACAATCAGTATTCCTGTTAGAGAAAAAGATAAATGCCAGTTTTTGGTAGCTTTTCTGAAGACTACAATACCTATTGGTTTATACAGAGGGTTGGGAAAGCAGCACTGATAAGTAATAACGAATGTGGTTTTGTGGTTTCCAGTCTGCCACATCAATGCTCTGCAAATGAGTTTGGTTTGCAGCAGGCACTGCATATTGTAAGCTGTTTCTGAGGCAATATTTAAATGTACTTCCCTGGCAGCATAGAAGCATAAATAAACATGCGGTGTTAACTTGTAATATTATTAATCTGAGTGAACTTCAAAAGTCGCTTACCAAAACTGCAGCATTATTTTTGTTGGATTTCAAAGGAGATGTGCTGTACAGATAGCAATGTGTTATCAATCGCACAATGAAATCAAAGTGGAAACAGCATTTGAAAAAGCCTTGTAGAGTTTTGTACTGATGTGCTAATCCATTCAAATTTTATTGTTAGCATCTGTACTGAGTGATTGGAAGAATTACCACATTAGGGGCCCTTGAGACAACTATTATTTACATTTGTGTCAATGAATTTGATAAATACATTTTAAAATTTAGGGAATTGTGTGGTTAAGATATTAATAAAACTTAAATAATATTAAATGTGAGAATATGATATTACTGCTTAGCCTGGTTGTTATTGCTATTATTATTGTTGTTGTTATCATTATTATTATTGTTATTATTAAGATAATATTCCAGATAAACATCCCCGTGTTGTTCAGCTAGAGCTTCTGCATTTATTAAATGATAATGATATTTGTGAAGAGCAAGGAAGAGTACATTATAAATTCATTAGCAGATAGATGATGTCCTTCCTCCATTTCAACCAGCAGCATAGATTTGCTGTTGACATCTCTCAGAGCTGTATCTTTGCTGCTGATACAGTTTTCCTGGTGTGTTGGGGAGTTTGTGGTAAACTGTTCTAATAGAATTTCCCTACACATGGTGGCAGTGTGGAAGATCTCACCACACAGAAACAATACTTGCTCTATTTGCTTTTTGTTTGATAAGCCACAGTGTAAAGAAGCAGCCTTTTTTTTGTTGTTGTTTTGGGGCTGGCATTTTTGTGTTCATGCTCACTGATGAATAAGGTGCCTGTTGTCTGTGTGTATTTGTAGCATGCAAGTATAACTCTGCTTTCACACTTAAAAGAGGTTGTTTGCATGTGATGTTTCTAGGTAGCAGTGCTACCTGACTGGGTATGCTGGGCTCGGAGTGATTAACTTCATAAACATTTTAAGTGTGTGTGTAATTCAGCCACAAGTGTATTCAAGAATTACAGAGTACTGAAAATCACACACCCTGGGTAGAATGCAGGATTTCCACACCATTGTTCTGCAGAGTGGCATTGCATTCACAGCATTTGCAGTGCATTAAGAAAAGTGCTTAACTGAGTAAAATTAATTTTAAAAGCTGTCAGAAATGACCAGATATTTTCCTGTTTTTCCCCACCACTTCTGAGTGTCTTAAAGACCTACCTTGCTGACATTTCTAGATAAAGCAAAGGTATTCAGGGGAGAAAATGCTAATTTATGCTACTCATGCTTTATGTAGGAAAGGGTATCTCTTTTAAAAGGTTACATTTACCAAAATCCTTATGACATGAAGGGTTTTTTGTGTTTCTGTATGGGGCGAAGGCACCCCAGGAGGGGGCACCCCACGAGGCTGCTGTGCAGCTGTTGCCAGCTGTGTGTTTGGGCAGCATTAAGACAAGGGGACCTGCACCCCACCATCAGTCTTTCTGCCAGTAAAGTCAAGGCTGGCCAGAAATAATTGCCTAGAACACAACAGCACATGGTCCAAAACCTAGATGGATTTTATAAACAGTTTTAACAGTTACAGTGGTGTTTCTGCGTTTCTAGTGGATTTTTTTTCTGTTACTAAAATTGATGAGGTTGAGGCATATTTTAAAAATAAGCCCTTTAAAGAGAAAATGACCCTGGCAAGATTAAAACACTAAAGATGTGTACTGTTCAGTGGGCTCCTCCATTTGAGAGACATATTCTAATAAGAGCTGTCCAATTAGGAAATTCTTTGGGGTTTCCAGGAAGACTGGTTTATTTCATTTTATTCTCAATAGAAAAATGAATGTATTTCTGTGGTGTGTTTTATACAAGGATAAGCAGACACATGTTCCTTTTCTCAGAAGTCTTCTTTGTGGCTTTGTGAGAGGGCTGTCTGTATAACATTAGAATACAGAAATAAAATGTCTTAGCAGTGAAGTTTGGTCTCGGTGCAAATATCTACAGACTAATCATGTTTGCTGCCTACACTGTATTTCCTGTGGTCCTCTGTTAAATTATGATCTCTGTCACGTAGTTTAGAAGTACCAATTGCTTTCATATGGTAATATGGAAAAGAATCATAGTTAAATAAAATGCTTCTTTGGCACTTACTGGTGGAAATACATGATTGTATAATTCCTAGGAAATCTGAGTTGTGTCCTTAGGTATTTTAGAGTTTTTCTCGTTTTCTGCACTGTCGAAATTCTCAGTAACTTATTTCTCTCACAGCCCCCTTTTTAGCTTGGCTGAGCTGTAGATTTTTCCTCCTTCCACTGATGCCTTAGGTTTTAACTTCAATATTTTTCAAGTCCTGTACTGCTAGTGTAACTCTGAAGTTTTCTGTAACTTGTTAAATGCTGTTCTCTGTGCTAAGATAGACATAACAAAACCTCTAACTTGCTCTCCAAGGATACCCAGAACAAGAACTGTAAACCTTCATCTTGGGAAGAGTGGGGCAAGCTTGGGGAAATTCCATCATTGGCTGGGTTCTGGTTGGTGAATTGATGCTGATATCAAAGTGTGAAGCACACTCCCCAGTGTGACCTGGGGACATCCATTTTGGGATCCACTGAGGCAGGACCTCTGGAGCCCAAAGTGTGCACCTGAAGGCCTTTCTAATAAAGACCACCTTTTTCCTTTATTCCTGTCTAGTCTCTGTTTCTAGGTAGCCATTTAAGGCATCACCACACACATTAGTTTTTGAGGCTACTAAGTAATTGACTGTGGTGCAAATGTTTTTGCCTCCCCTCCTCTTTATGAGTGTTTCAGACAGAAGCTGGGACAGAAGAGCCCCAGTTTCATAGAGGGAGCCTGGCCTTTCCTCCCATTCCCCCAGCAGATCTGAGACCTGGGCTCACAATAATGCTGAGAAGGAGCTCATGAGCTGAACCTTTCTTTCCATGCTTTCTTAAAAATACATTTCTTCTACCTCTCAGCTTCTTAGATCTGTGCTAACCAACTGTATGGCTTTGGTAGTTGTCTTCTTGAAGATTGAGCATGTTCAAAGTAGGGCGCAGCTCGCTGCTGGACAGAACCCTCTGTGAATGTGAAGGAGCAGCATAGTTAAAACACTGCTCTGAGACCAGGATGGAGAATTACTGAAATAGCTGGTACCAACTTTGAAAATTGGTTTGCATCGTGGAATTTTCAGCTGTAGGAGTTCATCAGCCTACTGGTGCTGCCTGCTGGTGTCTTCCATTAGCCTGCAGATCCAGCATCTTTGTCGTCCCATAGAAAATTATTCTGTAAGCATTTTGATGACTCTCTCCAGAGAGATTGCAAGCTTCTTCCATGAATGAGCACATAGAAGTGATGTAACAGATACTTAATTGCCTAAAAGCTTACAGAAGGTTTAGCGAACTACCGAAAATTCAACAGTGAAATAAATAACTGGAAACATTACACTTTGGTGCACCTGTTTTATTTGAACATAAAGTTACTGTTTTGAAGAGTTTATGTCTATAGTTTAAATTGCAATATGTAAAACTGTTTTGTATTAAAAACAAAACAGTACATTCTCACAAACTGGGCATGTTGCACCAGAACTTTGACTAAGCAGTGATTCACAGCTATCCTCAAAAAACTGTGTCATGAGAAGTTGTAAAAAAGTATCCTACAAAAGTTTCATTTGGCAAGCAGAAATAGCTCTGTTACATTAAAATTTGTTTCTAAGTTCTGTCTAAAATGTATGTGTAGTGTTTGTAGCATATGCTGTAGTTCAACTGTATTTTTAATAGCTTTGTAACTGTTTTTCTCTCTACTTTGCCATATGAATTCTTTTCAGTTTGAAAACTGTTATGCTTGCATTCATCCCAAGAAAGGAATTATTTTGGGAAAGTTGAGAAAAATGTGTTTAAGCATTATGTGAAAAAAAATAATCAGTTTGAGTCCTTAATGGTTGTAATTGAAAGTTTCAAGGAATAAAATAACAAAGACCCTGGCCCCCCTGGGATGAAGTACAGCTCTGGGTGTGGTAGAGCTTTGGTCCAGGTAAAAGGAATGTCTCTGGATGCTGTTGTAGGATAAACCCTCACCACAGCAATCTTGAGAACAGGCAAAGGACTGGCAAAGGGATTTTGTGTGGTATGGACTTAACAGGAATGAACTTATGCCACCTTCTTTTGGGCCGTGAGTTGTGAGGAGAGACTCCCTCACCAGGAGGATTTCTTCTTTTGTGTGCTGCCATACAAGGATGTAGGAAAAACCTTCCAAATATCCAAGGAAAATCATGTCCATTCAATCTGTAGCTTCTGAACCACCATTGAGTTTCTTGATTTTTCTTCTTCTTTTTGAAGGTTTTTGGATGTTTTTTAAGGCCCCTCTTTTAGGACTCTGTGCAGTCAGGAAAAGTGATGTTAATTTCCATGGGAATTTTCCCGCTCAGTGTTCCTCTGGAAGCTGCTGTCCTTCACAGCATCCCTGGGCACCCCACTGGTGCCATGAGAACCACTGCAGGAATACACACCACTGTTTGCTGTTGCTCAAGCTTAAGCAGAAAAGCCTGGGATAAGCAGACAGATGTGAGGACTTGCTGTGACATCTGATGGCTTTAGCTCAGGTCTGCTGTCAGCCCATTTCTATTTGATGCTTTCAGTGTGCTTGGGGAGGGGGTGGGAGAGAAGTGTGGCTAACTGGAAATAGGCAGCCTAGGGGAGGAGACTGTATTGCAGGAGTGACTGCTTTCTAAATAAAGAATTTCTGTCTCTCTTGAGAGAAATCAGGAAAAGGACCATAAAGTTCCTGTTGTCCAGCAGAAGAGAACCATCTGCTGGAGCTACGAACAGTTGGCTGTGTTTAATGGCCAGTGGTTGATGGTCTCTGCTCTAGCTAGGAGGAATTAGTTTATTCAGTGCAGGTGATTGAAAGTGTTCTATAATACACCAGAAATAAGAAAGGGAAAAAAGAAAAGTGAATAAAAGCTGTTTAAAACAAGGATATGTTCCACAAGGGCAGTGTCTTTCTATTTTTTTAATTTTTTAAATTTTTTAAAATAAATTTCTCAAATTGTTAAAAGGCACTTGCACATGCCATGTCATGATGCTGGTGAGTCATTAACTTCATCTTCAGAGAGAAATATGGTGTTTTGGCACTTCCTTGTCTTTCTCCTTTCTTTCTTTGTGGTTTTCCATTTCTATTCTGCAAACAGTTAGGATGAACTAAAGCATTCTCTGTTTTCCACTAGGTCTCATTTGCTACAGCTTTCTGCCTTTAAATTACTTCTGAACCACAGAATCTGGCAGGGCTCGTTGGAAGGCATTTGAGGACAACTACTTGATCTGGAGTACAGCCATGTACGGTACTTGAAGGCATAGAACAAAGCAGTATAAATTGAGATTATTTTACTAAATGTTTATGGCTCTTCCAGGACAGCCAGTAGAATTACAGAAAAAAAATCTTAATTAGGGCATAGCATGTAAATACTCACTTTTTATTGCATCGAGGAATGCTTTTACCTTCTCTGTCTTAAAACAAAGGCCTGTTTAATAGCTGTTCCTTAGTCGTGTCCCTAATCTAACATTTCTTGTCTAATTGTTGGAGATCAAGTACATGTAAAGAATTGCTAACATCAGGAGCATTGAATGAATGATTTAAGGAGGACTGGCTAGGATAGGAGGTGAATTGTGCTTCCACAACCTTGCAGCCCAGTTTAAACTTCATGCTATAAAACAAGTAAATGCAAATAATAATAATAATAATAATAATAATAATAATAATAGCAGCAGCCATTTAAAATATTTTGGACCAGTTCTATCCTGATAGGTACCCACAAAGCCCCACTAGATCCTATGTGCTCCTGCTGTGCACTGCAGGTACATGTATGCAAAACCAAAGGTGATTATGGAATAGAGAAATTCAAGCCATGCAAACTGTTTTGCAAGGTGTTAAGTCACATTTTTTACCTCTCATAGCCATAAAGGTTTATGTTCTTCCTGCAACAAGCTCTGTGTGTACTCAAGAACTTTAAATATTTAGAAGCATGTTTTCAAAACTTGGCTAGTTACTTGAATGCAAATGAGAGGGATGAAGGTCTTTTGTTCAGTTTTTCACTGGCAAAAGGAAGTGCCCATGCAAATAATGTAGATCAGATTATTCCTATTGGGTTCCAATTCGCTCACATGTCACAGGTTAAAAATCACGAACACAAATGGAGATTAGCTTGAACTCTTGAGGTCTTTGATAAATAGACAGTGCTGCATTTTCTGTGTGTAATAAAAGGAACAAATACAAACTTAAAGGCATTACAGATGTATGGACCATCTTTGATTTTAGTGTTAAGATGTGTCTGTTGCTGCAACAGTATGTTTGTATTTAAAACACACTTTTGAGGTCTTAACTAACGCTAATTTAGTGGTTTAAATTCATGATACTCATTCTATAATTTTGTGGCTTCCCTGCCATTGGTAATAATGCAGTAATGAAAATGATATGCAGTGCTTGAAAGGTTAATGTTACCTGTTTGATTAAAATACAACGACTACACCTTAGAGATGGATGCTGGTTGTTTATTTTCTGTGCTTCTTCTGTCAAGTTTACAGTCCTCCAGCTGAGGAAGTGCTGGCTTGTGAAGTGTGCCATCAGTACTTGAGCGTCCCACCTATCTAGTCTCTTTATTGTGTATTTGCCCCAAATCTTAATCAAATGGCTTTTGAAGGGTCTGAATGCTTTCTTTTGTTGTGGATTTAGTATACACAAAGCAGTAGATACACACAGGAAGCACCCAACATACTCCGAGGATCACGTCCCAGCTTGTAAGAGTGTGTATTTGCAGGAATGTTGTCTGTGAAATCATGAAGATGCTGTTCATAAATCCCTATAATGATATTTTCACTTGAGGAAGGCCAGCAGTGAATGTTTCTCTTCTGTTTTCTTTGCATTGTGAGTTCCAGACAAAGGCAAACTCTGCCCTGATGGAAAATGCTAATGAAAAAAGTAAAATGGCATATCGCTGATTTTAATTCACAGCTGTGCTCTTCTGCTTTAGTAAAGGCATGCCACGTAATTCCAGTTCTGTTAATGAGCAGAACATTTCATGGACAAGTGGAGTTTAGTTATCTTGTGGCTAGCTGGGCAGAAGTTACTGTTGTGTCAGTATTATTTGAGCTACAGCAAGGGGTCACAAGGAAGGGAATATATCTTTGTGCCTTAGTAAAATGTAGAATGCTGTTTTTCTCACTCTCTAAGAACAGGTTGAAATCTGGTGTGTCTTATTTCCTTGGGCCAAATGTGGAATTTATTTAGATCTCAGTCAGATACATAGTAACACATTCACATTCAACAGTATGAAATTTCCCAGACTACTTTAAGTGATGCCAATTAAGTTCACAGCTACATGAGTCACCTAGAATAAAAAGGAGAGGAAAGTGACCAAAAAAGCACATAGACATCTTTGCATGCTAAAGATTTAGGAGGTATGTCTGAATAAATACGTGTGAATTTTATTAAGTTTATACTCTAAAGTGCCAGTTAAATATGTGCTGAGGAAAAGCTGCTTGATTTTAAAAGGTAAACAGCAAATGAAGATATATTACACTTATATTAGAGAGAGTACACCTAACATGCATCAGACTTGGTTTTGTGGAACAGGAGGCAAGACAGCTAAATGCAAAATTTTCCAGAGTTGTTCCTTGTTTTGAATGTGCTGTCCAACAAGCTGTATGTAAAATGAATTCATAATAAGCATAGAAATGGCCAGGTAAGTTCACCTCTTAGCATGGGCACTCTGGAAGAGGCTATAAATGTTACATTATAAGCAAGTTTAGCATAAAGAAGACAGGTATAACAAAAAAATTTCTTCCTTTTCTGCCCTGGGTCAAAATTCAAAGTAATACCGCTTGGGGAGGAAGAAAAAAAAAAGTATGTGAAGGTGATTTCTCAAAATGGTTTATATTTTCTGTAACAGCAGAGAGACGTTTAAATACCAAGGAAAAACTTGCCAGTGTTCAGTTCGTTCCTGATTTCAGTTGGACTGCAAAGGAATGAGAGGGAGAGGGAGCAATTAGTGGCACTACTAAAGGTATTACTGTCCTGTCTGTAGTGTGATACAGAGTCAGTGTCTGATTCAGTGGTGAGGGAACATGGTTAGAATGACTGTATCTGGTGTAGAACACCTCCCTGCAAGGTGCAGGCAGGTGCATTTATGTGTACTGGCAAAATATGGAGGTGGGTAGAATGTAGCTGTAAAGCTGCAGAGAGATGTGCACATGGGCTACTTTGCAGGCAGAAAGGGAATGAAACACATCATGAATGGAATAAAAGAAAATATATCTGAAATGCAAAAGCGGGAAAGACCCAAGTATTTTTGTTGTCTGCTCTGACCTTGGTGAGGGCAGGATAAAAAGCATGTGGGATTTAGTGGATGGTTGTAAATGAATGTGTGTGTACACACATAAAGGTGAGAACCAAGGAGAGGAATCAGTCTGGAGAGAGGGAATTCCGGACGGATGAGGCAACACACACTGAAGGGCAACCCCAGCTGCATGGTCATGAGGATGGGACAGGGAGGAATGCATGAGTGGGCAGTATTGGGATGATGGACACAATATTGGAGAAGCAGGATGGAGGGGGGCCAAAAAGAGGTTTTGAAAAAAACAGGATGCTAAATATAAATAGGATTCAGACATTAACTGTGTCACTGTGATATAATTATGCCTGTTACATTGTTTTGGTCTGGAAGGACACAGATTCAGTCCTTAAGGTTCCAGTTTATAGGGGCTGAGGGACAAAGCTAAAAGAAATAAATAGTATGAATGGAGGCAGGAAATAACAAGACCACAAGTAGTGATGTAGGTGGAGCAGGCTGCTAATGAATTAAGTAAATATATCCAGTTCTATTTAGTTAGTTTTAAATTTAGAGTAATTTGGAAAAATTCCAAAATAAATTTTTAAGCTTTTTTTAAAACTAAACCTGAAGAGATTGTTTTTTGTTGGTAGGGTTTTTTTCAGATGTTCATATTCACTGATGTGTTTTCCACATATCTGTTAAGTTAAATGTGTTATCTCAAAGTCCATTAATTCATTTTAAAAAACTGTCGTTCAGATTCCATAATGTGAATGTGTTTTAAATCCCTAGATAAGTTTGTTAGGACAAATTGCATTTCAGATCTTGGACAATCATTGTCTTGCATTTATTGACTGGAGGAAAAAAAAGTGTAGAATAGCTGATTGCTGCTGGTTGAAAAATGTACCAATCTAATTTTCAGGTGGTAAAAATATACTCATAATTGAATTTAAACCTAGTCAAGGCACGTAGCAGTGCCGTGCTGACTTTTTCATCTGCACAGAAAATTGTGCAAATAATGCAATCACTTATCTCTAATATTTTGTAATTGTAGCCTGTGTTCTCCTTCAAATCACTGTTGCTGGTTTTTTCCTCTGGATTAAATTCACAGGTGTCTTACACCCCTTTGCTTGCTCTCCGCAGCTGGCATGGTTTTCTTTCAAAACTTTCCCTTGTAACTGGTGGTACCGCAGACAATTTCCTAACTCCTCAGCAGCGGCGAGGCTGCTTTGCACGGAGTGAAGTGCCCTCTCTCGGGGTGGGCTGGCTCTGCTGGATGACCTGCTCCAGCTGGGAAGCAGGAGGTTGCACGGGGGTGAGCGAGGCCGGTGACAGCAGCTGTGGGATGCAGGCGGCTGCTGGTGGGGGGAGATCTGCAGCCTCCTCCCCACGGAGCCCGCGGGGCCAGGGGAGGGAGCGGTGCTGCTGGGTATCCTGAGCAGCCATGGGCAGGCTGGTCATCGTTCCATGGCAGTGTGCTGAGGCTTTCTAGGCTGGGACAGGTTGACCAAGCAGTGAATGCACCGTGGTGGGGGCCCAGTCTTTGTGCTAAAACCGGTGCTGTAGATTTGGGGGGCTGGGGGTTACTGCTTTTCTCTGGACGGAGGCTGCGGACGTGGTCAGGGCGTGCCGCCCCTGGGCTTCCAACCTCTGAGGGTCTGCTCTGCTGCTCCTCCCCTCAGCTCCTCTGGCGAGTAGAAAGTCAGGAGGATGGTGGAGGTTTTGGTGGCTGCAGTGCCATGTCCCTGTATGGGAGAGCAGCTCCCGAGCCATGGGAGCAGCCTGGCAGCAATTCCTACCCTAAAATGGCTGGGCTGCCCTGGGGGTTCCTTTCCCTGTACTGCAGCAGGTCCTTTGGGGGCAGAATGAAACTTCCACGTTACCAGGTTCTTTGAGCAATTAAAAAGGGGTCTATGGATGATTGGCTTGGCAAATGCTGCTGGGAAACTAAAGGTGATAAGAAATGACCCCTGGCACTGCAGGACTGGATCATGGTATGAGGATTGCTCTTGGCCTTGCTGTGCAGACATGCCAAGCTGTGTTGTAATTCTTTACCTACTCTCTTACATGAACATCATATATTAGTTGGAAGCTTAAGACAGAATCTGTGGGGTTGTTTGTTTTTTTTTTATAAGCTCCTAGACAAAAATCCAAAATCAGATGTGACATAATATAGCACTGGGGCCTCAGGCCCTACTGTATTCCAAATAATATTTGAGAGTCAGTGTATTCTGGTAGCCTGACAAAAAAACCTTGATTATTCTGCATGAGCTATTCCACTGACAGACTTGTGGTTTTGGTTTAGAGGTTTTCTGTTAACCTGCTGAAAACTTGAGATAAGCCTACCCAATTTGCCTTCTCTTCCTGTGACAGAGATACTTTGTCCATTAAAAACTTTGCCAAACCACTTCAGGTTTGTCGAACTCTGATTAAATAACCAACACAACCATAGAAGTTACATCTTGCCTTTGAGGAGGTGGATTGTTAAATTTCACCTTGTATCCTGCTCTGTTTTAATGCCACTGCTATTTCACCTCCCAGTCAGAAAGGAGGGAAATCGTGTGAGGGGCCATGGCCTGGGAGAAGGTCATGGCTACTGACCTTACAGAAAAAGTGGGTTGTTGTTTTTTGTGGTTTTGTTCCTGATTAACACCAGGTTACCTATGGCCTTTGTAAGCTCCTGTGCTGTTGTTGCTGTCTGATCTCTCCTTTTATTCCTGCTGCCCTAAGGTATATGTTTACTTAAGCAGCAAAAGGGTGGTATTTTGTTATGGCACGTGGGTGCATCCCTGTGCTAGCTCAGTTTAGCTGCCCTGAATAACAGAAATAGCAAATATGCAGGGACATGGGAGTATCAGGCTGGCACCTAGGATGCCCTAGGGTGTTGTGGGACGTGTCCTGGCTGCCAGCCCTGGCCACTGCTGGCAGTCCTGCAGAGTTGTGCCAGTGTCACTTCCCTGTATAGGCGTGCAGCAAGTCTTGGTCTGACACTCCTTTTAAACCAGAATAAACTTACACCACTCCTTCTCTTTGTGTAGCTGTGACTCCTCTGTAGGTCTGTGGTTCCACCTTTGTTTTCTTTTCATCTCTTCGCACTTGTGTGCAGCCACCAACAGACTGCTGCCCTTTTCCCCCATACCAATGATGATACTTCTTTGGCATTTTGATGAAATTTAATCAATATGCCAATAGGTGAATTGATTAAATAAAGCCATTGGTGCCAAAATAGTGTCTCCCCTCATCCACTGGGCTTTGTTCTTTCTTTCTGAAAGAAAAATGTGCTCATGGTGTTCAGCTTGGTTATGGTGCCTTGCTGCTAAGAGCTTGTGCTGTGGCTGAAACTACTGAAGGGATCTGGTGTTTCAGCAATAGGAATCTGGAATGGTTTCATTTAGAGGAGGTCACTGCAAACTGAGCTGCCTGAGGAGGGCAGGCAGCCTCAGGGCAGTATCTCCAGTGACTGCAAATTCTTTTTCAAGAAGTTTTTACTGAGGCCACTATTGTGTTTCTGGTTTGCAAAACAACCTTTACTTCTCTCTTCTTATTTCAGGAAGTATTGCTTCTTTCAGTGGTGCCAGTTTGGAGATGCTGTTTGATTGCCTCCTGTGTTTTTTGAATCGTGCTCTTTGCATGTGTCCTCATGCAAGAAGATGTGAATCAAAAAACACATGGAAATGCATCTCAGTACATTGCTCACATTGCTCAATCTGCTTGTATCATCTATGTTTAGCTTCTCTTCTACACTATCACTTCTATCCCCAAGGCAGCTGTAATTTATATCTGTTAATTATTTTTCTGCACCCTAACACGTTGAAAGAAGAGAGATTGAAAACCCAGAGAAAGGTGCTAAAGTGGAGATGAATGAAAATATCTACTCTGCATGTCCAGAACTTAAAATGGAAGCAAATAGAAGTAGGTTCTTTGGGATGTTATGTGCCTCTCTTTGTATTTCTAACTCGGTGCTGAGGCATCTGATGACATACTTTAAAAAGTGAGAATACGTAAGTGCCTGTAAATCACTGGGGCTTGACATAGGAGACTGCTCATGTCTTTTGGTTTGTAAATATGATTTATATTACGTTGCAGAGGATCTGAGAAGTCCTCCCTAAGCCAAAAATGTTGTTTGTTTGTTTGTTGTCGTCTGCAGTTTTTCGGCACATCACTGCACTTAATAACACTCCCAGTTTGGAATATTAAATGTTAATGGTTTCACGTGCGTGCAATGCTAGTAAACCTGCTCTTCTGGCGGTGTAAAAGACCTCAGCACGGGGAACTTCTCTGATGGGCCTTTTTTTTCTTGTCTGAAGAGTATTTCTTAAAGGTGTAAATCCATGATCTTCACGTTTGTTTCCTTACAACCTGTGATCCGTCCAGTAAGTTGCAGCTGGCTCATGGCAGGCAGCAGGGCGGGTGAGTCAGCCCATCCAAGCGCTCCTTGCGAGTCTGTCTTGGAAAGGCTGATGTGCCAGCACGGCTGCTGCCGAGCCTTCCTGTGCACAGTCCAGAGCTGGAATCCTGAAGTAACATTCGCCTCTTGACACCGTTTATTGTAACAGGCTTAAGATGTGTGTGACACCTATTCAGAGTTTAAAATCACTGCAAATACATCTAAAGGCAAGCTGGCCACGGCCACTGTTGCTGTACGTGACGTGCCTTATGTCTGGGGGAGTGTTTAGCCCTGTCCTCCTGGCTGGAGGTCAGTTCTTGCAACAGCTCAAGTTTTTCCCCTCACTGCAGGTTTTTTTAGAATTGGTAGTGGAAAAACCATGTGTAAATGCACACGAGTGCTTTGGGGACTGTTGGCATATAAAACTTGTAGTATCTCACTCTTTCAGCTTCTGCTTTCAGAAGTATGTCCCTCATTCATGTGGCTTTTCCAGGGTGAGTGGAGTCTTGGGCTGCTTGGCTTATGCAGCACGATGAGGACAGTGCACATCTGCTGTGACACCTTGGTAGGGCTTCTGGGCTATTCTCTGAGCGATGGAGCACACGGAGATAACACAGGTCACAGGACCTTACTGCTGCTGCCCAAGAGCAGAGGAAAAAACAAGTGGGCATTACAAGAAAGGGTTGAAAAAGTAATTAAGGTGCCCAAGTATGTAAGTCTGCACACGATAGGATTTCCAGAAACACCGACCATTCCAGATGCACAAACAAGTTACAGTTCATCAGCTATTTATGGTAATTGCATGTGCATTATTCGCCCCTGGCAAAAGCAGGGTCACTCGAGTTAAAGAGCGAGCATGTGCAATTACTGTGTTTGGCGGCTGATTCACAGTAACTTGTTATCACAAGGGGTTTAATTGAGCTTTCTTTTGGTCTTTCCCAACTTTCAGCAGAGGTGGTGGTATATTTAAGTAAAGCCTTTGCAACCGTGTCCCACAGTGAGTGCTACACTGAGTGTTTCCCCTCTACAGGAGCAGGAGTTGCAGCTCTGCCCACCCTGCCGGGCACTGCCTCCGTCCCACCAAAATGATTTCTAGCAGGAAAGTCCATGTTGTTGCAAACAAAGTGAAAACTTGGCTAAACCAGACTCGATTGCTGGTTTTGGGATATTGGCAGTGGCACTCAGACATCAAAGTGCTCGCTGGTGGCATGCAGGGGCTGCGTTTCCACAGATGGGGCCTGTGTCTGTTGGAGGGGCGGGAGAGCAGGATGTTTCCCACTTCATCCTGGGAAGCCATCTGGGATGAGGCCCACTTTATTGTGTGTGTTTCTGGATTAAAAGCCCCCTTTATCACTTTCTTTTGGAAAATAGAGGAGCCTTTCAGTTCCTATCTGAAGAAATATCTCTGAGACATTGAATTTGGGGCTTCTGGGATACTCTCTGCTTTATGTTTTAAACACAACTTCAGAAACAGTGGGAAAAGCAGCTACAGTAAACGCAAATTAAATTTGTTTTTCTGTACCCTGTCTTTCTGCTGAAGGCAGTTAATTCTGCTCCCAATTCATTAATTGCAAAAAAGTTACACGAAAGCCTGAGTAGCATGCAAAGTCCTTGTCTGACACTCTCTGCCATCCTTAGGGGACTTTGGTGAAAGCACAGGCAGGAATTCTGGCGTGAGGCGTGGAAGGAGGTTTATATAGTGCTTGGGTCAAGAGCCAGGCATGGATGGCACTGTGCTTCTGGGCCATGTGGGAGGCACATCACTAGGGAGGATGAGTGTGAGCTTGGCTTCCTCACTGCAGAGCACGCTCAGCTCTGCCCCACAGCTGGAAGGGCAGTCGAATGCTGATATGGGTTAGGACCCAGTGCCAGCTGGAGCTGAACTTCTGTATTTGTCCCCTATCACCAAGGAAGCTAAAACCCCATAAACTGAAAATTTAGTTGAAGATGCAGAATTGGGGGTTTTTTTTCATTTTTTAATTTGACAGGCCATCAGCAGACTTCATCAAAGCCAAAGCAAAGAGGAGGATTAAAGTTTGGTTTTTTTTTTTAATTTGTGTAATTGCATTTCTTGTCCTGGTGAAAGTTGTTTTGTTGTGACATCTCTGAAAGCATTGGTATTTTGTACCAGCTTTGTGGAGTTGGATAGAAAGCTATAAAATAGGATGTGCTGGAGGAGTAGATTGGTTTGTTAAAAATACTGTAGTGATACCATGCTAAAAGCAGTTTGTGTTCAGATCAGTATTTGTTACCTATACAACCAACATGACTTACTTCATAAGTGACCTAAGCAAGCTTTTTAAAGTATAGCAATACAATAATAGATGAAAATAGAATCTATAAAAATACTAGGTATCCATGTGGCTCCCTCATGGTCTGACAACTCACTTTTCCCAAGGGTTTGCCTTCTGTAGGGGTGAGGTCTATCAGCAAAAAGTTATGAAGAGAGGTGGTTGAGAGCTTGGTTTTTCCTGCCTCATATTGAAGGAAAACCTTGGATGTTTGAGCTCCTGAAGGGGCAGCTGGGTGGGGTGTTTTGATTTGGGTTTTGGTCTTTTTTTGGGTGTTATGGGTTTGGGGCTTTTTTTGTCTGAGAGAGACAAGTTCCTTATTAATCCATAATTAAAATTTGTTCATAATTTTTATGAACAAATGTTCACTTCACAGTTTACCTTGAATCTGTGTTGGGTCATTCATTAATTAACCACTGTTAATTTTTTCATCTTGAGAGAATTTTTCTTCCTTGGACTCGTTACTGCTGCATTTATTCTTTCAGCTATTGATGTTCTTCTTGCATATGTAAATTAGTTTGATTCTGTTCCTGAGGTCTTGCCTTTGCATAGTGCATTTGACAGTTTCATTTTGCAAATTAATGGAAGGCGTGGATAGAGGGATCTTAAAAGGCCCAGCAACCTGAGGAAGGGTGGAGACTGTAAAATCCTTTCAAAGGTAGAAAGAAGTGTTCTTCATCTTCTTTAATTTCTTGGCTTATTCTCCTTCAAAAATAATTGCCTAGGCAAATTGTGAGGCAAAGAAAAAAGGTCAAAACCCAGCACTTTTAGTTTTCATGACAGTCATTTGGGAGCTAAACCCCAATTCGAGTGAATCTGGAAATTTGTGTGGCCATATATGGCACAGGCAGTACAAATACAAGAATACTTTGAAGCATTGATTTTTGTTCCTTTTTTTTTATTGTATATTAATACTGTCTTCATGTGCATGATAGAAATAGTTCATCAGAAGTGCCTGGGTCAAGAAATGCCATCTGATGGTGTGTCCAGCAGCATTATGATGATAAAAAAAGGGCTGTGGAGACACCTGGCTTGAGGCACTGTTGGCTTGTTAGGGTTTTTAAGGGATGTTCCACACTGGAAGCTTTTACCTAGATGGAAGGAGGGACTGTATTTCTGCAATTGCTAGAGTTTGTGCTTTCTTATCTCCTGTCTTAGTCTAAATAAGGCATCTGCTTGTTTTGTGTTAAAAAATAATATTTTGGTAGCAGAATTTGTTAGTCTGGCTGTGTACTAATTTGTAGGGGCTAGTTTGTAGTCATCCTCTAGCTAAAGAATGTTTACAGAGGATGTTGTAAGGCCTGAATACAGTAAATTTAGGTCATACTTTAATTTTTTTTTAACTGATATGATTTAGAATAGGGTTTGTATTTCCAGGGTTGCTAAGGCTGCATATTTAAAGAATTTTGTTCTTATCCATTCAGTTTTCATGATGTTTTTATGAAATGCTCTTGCACAGATCTCCTTGTGGATCCATCCACTGTTGCTATGCATTTAACTTCACAAGTAGAATGGCAATTTTTTGATAACTGTCTTTAACAGTATCCCATAATTTCTTTTTTAACCATTCCTAGAACTGTTGGTCTTTTGCTGTTGTTAAAGCCTAAACTGAAACAATTCTTGAACTGTTTTCTGCTCTAGTAATTTGGATCAAGCTTATAGCTGTCCAGCAGGCTGATTGCAAAAATCTTTGTCTGATTGCTTTGAGATACAGAAAGAGGGGGGTTTGGCTTTTATTTTTCTTTTCCTATAAGGTTGAAGGAATTGTTAATTTCTTACTTGATAGAGCAACCAATATAGTTTGAAATCAGAGATCCAAAAATCTCTTTTTCTTGACCAGCACGTGGAATTTCCCGAAGGAATCCTTAGTGTTTTTGTTATGTTCTAAGAATATATCAGAAAAGTCTTTTGTTGAAGTAGTAATATCAATAGGTTTCTATAGCACCTGTGCGTTAGGCAAAAGTCTGTGAAATTCTAATTATTTTTGGAATTCTAATTTAGTTTCACTTCCACCTTGAAATAAAACCCTGAAAAGGTTGAGTAGGCTTCGCTACTTTTACTTTTCTGTAAAAAAAAGAAAGTAATTAAGTTGATATCCAGCTGTGTGGTGGAGTTGAGTGCTAGAGGGGAAGGAATGCCATCCAGAGGGACCTGGAGGGGTGGGCCTGTGTGAACCTTGTGAAATTCAGTCTGCGGCAGAGCAATCTTTCTGTTGCTTTGCCTGTTACTGATATACCTAAAATGCATGTTTGATATGTACTAAGAGCAGCTCTGCTATTTCCAGAGATATTTAACTTGAAAAAATGTGCATATTGAGGAAGCATAATAACATAAAAGTCTGATGAGGTTGTGTTTTAGCAGGGGTTCTATTACACTGCTTAGATGCTCTGACAATGTATAATTTGGTACTATTTATGTTGGTATTTAGTCACACTTCTGGAACTCAGAAAATGCAGGAAAAAGACAGACATATACTTATCCACCAGGTACCAAGCTTAGAGTTGGAAAACCAGAATATTCAAGCAGTTGCAGAGGGTCTCATTTACTTTCTTTTAGCCCCTGAGCAGTAATTTCATATAAAGGGTTCCTCAAGCTTCTTTTGAATTTTGCAGTGCCGTTTCTGCCTTATTTCTGACTGTTTGGTTCTTCAGTTTCTTTTGGCTTCTCCTCCTGTCAGTTTTGGTTTTGAGTGTTTAATCTTCTGGCTTAAAAGTTGCCATCTTGCCACTTGAGAAGCACAGGCCAGTTGGAACTTAGAATCACAGAATGGTTAAGTTTGGAAAAGGTGTTTGAGTCCAACAGTTAACCCTGTGAACAGCTCTGCCACCAGGAAACCATGTCCCAAATGCCAGTTCTTTTGGACACCTCCAGGGATGGTGATTCCTCCACTTCCCAGGGCAGCCTGCTGTTGTCTGGCAACCCTTTCTGTGAAGACATTTTTCCTAATGTCCAGTCTAAACCTCCCCTGTTGAAACTCGAGGCCATTTCCTCACATTGTGTGGAAATAGTGCAGGAGAGGATGCACAAAGATGGAAGCTGCTGGGTTTTTTATTCTGATGAGTTGGACGGGTATTTAATATTTAATTCAGTCAATATTGTCTTTTGAGGTATGTTAGGAAGATATTGTGAAAATTAGAATGGCAATTACATGCGGTTACACAAGCGAAAGAGAATTGTTCTCAGCTTTTGTATTCATTTTCAGATTTGGGGTTGTTTTTTTTTTTTAAATTCAGTTTTCTAGACAAATGTTTGGCTATTGCACTGTGCCTCAAAATACTAGGGATCTTCCCATTTTCTTAATCAAGATGTGAGGAACTGAGTCAAGTTCTGTGCAGGAGTAACATATCTCATCAATGCTTGTCTTTGCAGCTAAAAACAAGTAAAAAACTAAAGCTCTGTCAAAAAAATTAATTAGTTTGACAGGACTTACTTTTCATGAGCTTGTTTGATATTAATTGCTTTAATTACTTGATGCTTATTAATTAAAGTCTTATTAATAAAATCCTAAATCAAACTTCTCACTATTTTGATGGGCTCAGTGTTCAGATGACAGGGTATCATAAAGTTATTTTCTGCAATTATCATTTTAAGTATTGCAGCAATCCTAGTATTCTTCCAGGCTTTTGGAACTTCCCTGGTGCTCTAGGACTGAAGAGGGGTGTTAATAACTCAAAGAAAATCTCTTGAGTGTTTTTTGTTACGAGTTACTTTGACCTAACCATCTCAAAGAGTTAAATGTTAATAGCCAGTGTCTAGCATTGTTTAACTAAGCAGATACTGAGCAAAAATCTCTTGCATGTCTGCTTTTTTTTTTCCTTTTTTTCTTATTTTTGTTTTTTGCCTTTTTTTTTTCACTACCAGCAGCAGTTCCACAATTTTAATATGGATATTGGTACCTTTTTTGTTTGTTGCAGTAAAGTAAAATGAGCTTTTTTAAAAAAATTCATATTAATGATGGTTTGTACTTCGCCTTTCTTGTGTTTTTTAACACTTCTAATTAATAAAACGTTCTGTTGGTTCCATTTTTTCACATGTATACCAGGGTGAGAAGCATAGTTGGGAGCTGCTTTTTCTGCTACGCTTAACTAAGTTTGTCTTGCTAATTTTGCAATGCAATGTTTAGTATTAAAAGTTCCAAGTTACCATTTGCATCTCTACGTCCTCAGTAGTTTTGTCTCAGAACTGTTCTCAGTTTTACAGAAATGCATCTGGTCAAGTGCTGTGTATGGATTACAGGATTGGATTTATTTTACTTGCTTGTGCATGGACTGCTAATTGTTCTACTCTGAGAGTTGGTACCTTAGCCACGGTGGGGGGCTGTAATAAATTTTCTGCATATTGATCTTTAAGGTTGCTTCCAGTCCAAACCATTCTCTGATTCTCTTCTATTTGTTGAATTAGAAAATGGGTGCCCAAACATACAGGAATGTTGAGTAGTGCAATTGCTTGTAGCACTTAAATTCCAATTAACGTGCGACTGTGTGAAAGGTTAAAGCAGCATCTTGGCCTTTTCTCTGACAGCCTGGATCTGAGGGAGATGGTCATGCTGGACTGTTATTGTGTGCTCTGGGAAGGATGGGTGTGGAGGGTGTTTGATCTTTATCAAATACGGTTAATGTTTGTCTGGACTGCTTAGCTCAGGCTAAGCAATGAAAGCCTGTAAAGGCCCCATACTGTCTCCTGCTTTTCTGTGCATCCTCAGTCTACAGCCATTCATCCATACCATTCCAGTTGTGCTTTCCCTTGCAATGTATATGGACTTGTCAGCAGTTTCCTTGTGCCCTTTTCCATGGTAATAATTAGGTGTTTGTGTTGAGAGCAAGGAGATGATGCTGAAGAAAAGATGGGGGTTCAGACAGAGGATGGTGGAAGCTGGCTTGGTTCCTCAGGCCAGGAAGAACTTTTGGCTGTTTTTTCTTGCTTTTTTTTCTACAAGCTTAATTTGGATGCATGTTTCATTGAAAAAGTATTTCTGGTGGGTTTGTCATTTTCATGAGCTGACAGGGAGTTTTCTTTATTTTTAATGAGCAGTAAATCCATGGAAAATATTTTAACTGATGTTTTTGTTTATTTGTGTGTGGAAAGAGACACTTAAAGCAATCCAAATAGTATTCAACACCTTAAAAGTTTTATATCGTGAGCAAAGCAAAACTTTGGAAATAGGCCAAAAATGTATTGTCTTATTTTATTTCAGTTTTATTTTTTGATGAGGTTTATATAATGGATGAGTTAATTCCACAGAGGCACAGAAATGTTTTTCCTCATGTGTTGAGTACCATCCTTAGCAGAATGAGACCACAGTCCAGATTTTGACAAACCCAGATGAGCTACTGCAATTCTGCCTATATTACAGAAACCTGGAAGGATGCTGCAAAGCAAGAGCTGACATTTGTACAACGTTCTGCTCCCTCATCCATTATTTGCAAGGTCTCATTTCTGAAATCTAAACCAGATTTTTACATATAAAATACCTGCTTGACTGTATTTCATGCTTTACCACTGCAGTTGAAGGGCTTTTCAAGGACCAGGTGTTTTGGGGGGAGGGTTGGACCACTGAGAAAAGCTAAGGGAGAATATATTTCAGAGAATATTTTAATTATCATTGTTGATAGCGTGGACCTGTTTTCTCTAACAGATAAGAGAAGCTGTGTATCCTCCCTGCCAAGCCCGAGCATGTGCAGAAAATAAACATTGTGCAGCTATTACCCCTGCAATTTCAGGGTAGTGTTTTGGGATGTGCCTAGATCTGCTAAACACGCATCTCTAAAGCATATTTGCTGGCACAGCGACACTTACACTTGTGCTGCTTCAAGGTGTTTTTAGCTCTGAAGAGGCAGTCGCTGCTGTCCTGTCTCAACTTCCCAAGGCTTTTGTAGAAATATCTCACGTGGCCACTGCTCACCTTCTTATTTCGTTTTCTGCATGTGATTGACTGATGCCAGTCAATAAACAAAATAGCTGGAAGTGATATTTCTCATAAATATGCATGTGAACATCCACAGTAAATGTTCAAGGCTGCTCCTATTTTTGCAGTAGGGAATAGTTCCTGTTGAGGCAGTGTGCATTTTTGTCTAGGTCAAAACAGGAGGATTTGGCTAAGTTATTTATAGTATATTTCAAAATAATAATTCTCTCTCCTTTAATTATTTATCTCCTTAAATGCTCTTATATTTCTAAGAGGCTCTTTCTCATCATTCTGATATTTTTTTTAAGTTCCCCCTAAGCCATCGACGTATGTGGGAAACTGACCTGTATTCCTCTCCATTCCCAAGTGTAATGACTGAAGAAAGCCAATGAAAAGATAAAATCTGTCATTTTTCTTTAATGTTGGGCTGTCGTCTTGGGTTTTTTAAAACCTGAATTCTGCCATGCTCCCTTCATTGAATACCAGCACAGCCAAGGTGCTTTTCAGTGGCATGGGCCATGAGGGGAAGGAGCACGTTGCAGGAGGTGGGTGTGCACAAGCACCTCTTCTTCCCTAGTTTCCTCAAACACTTCCCAGATTTCCACACCTGTGCCGTGTGGAGTTGAGGTTTTGCACTGGTTCCAGGTACTGAGGAGTCTGAGGTGGGAATGAATCTGGCGAAGGAGGCAGCACGATCTCAAGCTGTAGATCTCACTCTGTGTGCTCAAAATGCAATGCTGTTAAGTTTTAGGCTACCTTTAATCCTTAATCTTAAGGGTCTTTTTTCAGACTCTCTTTAGAAATACATGTCAACACTGTGAAAATTGAATGTAGTTCCACTTATAAAAGTTCATAAACCCAGTGTGATGTTGGCAGTTCCTTTCATTTGCTGTCCTCTCTCTTCAGCTGCTCGGGTGATGTTTTATCTTGCTGCAATCTGACTCTGAGGTCAGACAGTCAGGTTTGTTTCCTTCCTTCAGTTGGTGCTTCTTCATCAGAAATACAAATTCTTTAGATGAGCCTTGTCCCAGGCCAAGCCTGGGCAGCCCTCAGACCTGCAGATTGTGCTGGCCCACTCTGCAACCCTGTCAATTCCAGTATAGATGCATTCAAACAGATTTCTTCATGTGAAAAACAGTATTTCGTTTGTTCTGGAGTGACACTGGCCTGCACAAATAAATGATAAGATGTTCCTGGGGTTCATTTTAATTTATTTATTTTTTATCTACTGGTGAGTGATATTTGTGGTGCCCACAGGAAGCCAAGTTGTTGGGTTCAAGGTTTGGTTTTTTTTCCTAAATGGCAGCTTGGAGACTGTGCTATAGTTGGTGCATATGGACTTAATGCATATAAATGTGTTTTATTTTAAGGAAGTGTTAGTTTTAAATTCAATATTAGCAGTTAAATATTCATTCTACAGCAGCAAATACGCAGTGGCTGCAAGTTGTGGTTGGTGTTAGAGCATCAGCAAATAATCTCAGCTGTGCAGTGGAAGATTTTAACCCCTTGTAGCTAGCACGAGCTGCTGGCAGGCAAAGGGATATCAGTTTTTGTGAAAAGAGACCTACCACTGGTGGGTTAATTTTTGTGTATGGATCTCATACACTGAAAAGGTGTTTACAAAGCATATTTTTTTTTTTTTAAATATTGGCTTCTGAATATTTAGATCATATTTTAAATATGGTGAAACTCAGATAAGGTATTTACAAGTCCAAGAAGAAAGTCTGTCTTGAGGAAATCTAACTTGAAGCTTTTATAGTACATTTCTGTTGCAAATTATGCTTGAGATGGCCAGGCATAGCTGTACAGAAAAATAATCATGACCATTTAAAATGATTACAAGAATTTTTTCTGCTGTTTTGAATGCAGGATTCACTAGAAGGTTGCCAATAATGGGGATTTAACCCTACTCAGAAAAGGGCTGTACACATGGTATACACTTCACTTTCTCTTTAGTATGGTGAAATAAACTCATTTCTAGCAAGTCTCCTAATGCTGTCTCTGAAAAACTGAGCAATAATGGAAGTTTAGAAAAAGACCTTTTTTCTCTGCTTAAATATGTTCTGTATCTTAGAAAGTATCAGTTTTATGAATATTAAATTAACATTGAATATGGTCCTGTAATATGCTTTTTTCAGGCTGTCGAAATAGCATTCATTTGGCTTTATTCATCTTGTGGATAGAAATGAAGCAAATAATAAATTGGGAGTAATCTTTTTATTCTTTCGGGGGAAAAAAAGGAAGAAAATTAGTCAATGCATTCAGCTTCAGCCAGAAAAAACTGTTGCCTCCATGACATTAGCTGATTAAGGTGAAATAACTGAGATGGTATTCTAACATTTAAACAAGGCTGTGAGACCAGGAGGAATCAGCCTTCTGCAGGGAGCTGGGGACGTCAAAGCCTGGGCTCTTGGCAGAAGCTGTTTGGGAGCCCAGTGGCTGCTGAATTCTGCTGAATCCTGGCTGCTGACCCCACCACTGTGCAGCACTGAGCTCAACACTGCGTGATTAACAAAAGCACCACTTCTTTAGCTGAGGTATCTTCCAAGTGAGATCATATGTCTTTTTTAGAGTATAATAAAAAATGGAGGATCTACAGCTTCCCTTCTCAGCTTGTTTCTGTGGTTTATTACCCTGCCTGTTAAAAGCTTTTCTCCTGATTTGGTCACAGATGCTTGTTTAAAAGCCCTTTAAAAGTCATTTTAGTATGCACAGTTTCTCTTAAGAAAAGTAAAGTGACCTATTTTTGAATTTTCTGTTACCTTGAATGCTCAAAGAATTATTCTCTTTGCACCTTTCCCACAAATCGTGGAAGTTTGTATTGTGTATTTCATGTTAGTTTGCTTTCACTAATTTCATATCTGAGTACTCTGAACAAATACATCTAAAGATTACCACTATCTGGTTTACTCCAGCAGGTCATGATGAAATCCTTTGGAGTGGCTCTTGCCTATTTTAGCTACCCTAAAAAAAAGACAGCACCAAAAAAGTTTGTGGGGGGGGGGGAGAAGGGAGGGGGGCAGAGCAGTTTCATGGGTGGCACTTTTTTCTAGGTGGGTATAGGAAGAAAAGAGTTTGTTGGTTGGGTATACCAGTCCAGAGCCCTGCCATATTAATGCTGTGTCCTCTTCCAGCCTTTAAATTCATTGCTAATCAAATATCCAGAGAAATATTCGTGATTTGAGAGCCAGATGTGGCAGCAAGCACTGTGGCTCCCTCACCTGCAGCTGCCTGTGGAGATGGCAGCCTATTATTAGTCTGTTGTGTAATGAGTACTTTCTCTGGTAGGTACACTGCTGATCTAACTTAAAGTATCCTAAAGAATAAAAGAATTCATTTTTCAGAAACCTTGAGTCCGTATTTACAGGTAAAGTTATGCTCAGCCTGCATCTGTAATGGACTCTGTGCATGTGATTTGAGGCTTGTCTTCCAACAGCCTGGAAGCTTTTCATTGCACTGCTTTCTTTTTATGGGCTTTCCCCAAAACTTCTTTTAAAACTATGTTCTTTGGGGCAGATCTCTCATTCAAACTCCTGAATACAGGCTTGTTACAGCCTAGTCAGGCTTGCTAATCTCAATATGCATATCCCTAATAGACGTAAATTAGGAGGATGCTTAAACAACCAATGGGCTGGAAATTATTTATTGCCCTCCCATGATACAAGCCTCTCATTCTGGAACTGAGTAATCTGCTGCTTTCTGTTCAGCGTGGCTTTCCTATGTGCCCAATTGCTGACAACTTAGCAAGAGGTCTGTTCTTTCAGGGTTTTCCTGGGCTTTCTATTCTCATTGACAGTTTTGTTCAGAAACCATGTCATTTGGGGAAAATTGGCCAACGTCTTTATTTTTTCCTAATGAATTTCCTATTCTTTTTTTGTTCTGTTGCTTGTTACTTGGTATTCTTTATTTTTTGGTGCAGCCTCTCATTTGTTACCAAACTAGGATAGGCTTTTACCCAAATCCTGGGCCATTATTTTGCAAAGCAGAGCTGTGGATTGGAGTCCCTGTCTGGCTGATTCAGAACTGGTTCTCCATCTCTCACGGCTTGACCACTGGCAACGCCAACACTGAGCTTGCTAGATTAAGCCTTGCCAGGTGTGGGTATGACCCTGTATGAAACGTTTGGGATTCCCACTTGGATTCCCTGTGTAGGGTCGCTGGACACCAATGCAGTATCTCAGTTGCTTATTTTTTTTCCATCAGAAGGCAAGCCATGCCTTTAGAAATTCAGATGACTTGTTGCAGGCTGTGGGAGGTCTAGAGCATGTCTCTTCAAAGCTGAGGACTTCCGTTTCTGGAACATAATTCTTCTCATTTATTTGTGAGCTGCTTAGCTGATGACATCCATTCTCCAGCACAGTTGGATCCCAGACTCCTCTCAGCACCCCTGTGCTGCAGAGAGTTATCCTGCAGATCTACCCCAGTGCAAGATCAAGTAAGCAACTGAGTCATTGCCATATGCAAAACAGAAAAAGAACTTTCGTGTAAAACGTCCTATGTATCTCATAGCCTTTTCAGGAAGGGTGGAACCTGTAGCTTTAATATTTGGAGGATGTGATTTATGGCACCCTTTTTCTCACACTATTTGTGTCACTGCGTCTCTAAAGGAAGAATTTTCGCTTGGTTTTCTCTTTTAGCCAAACACCTGGCATTTGTGTAAGCAACTGGGGAAAACACGGGGAGAATGTTAATATTTTTGGCAGTACTGCTCTGTGTGTCAAACAGTTTTTGTGCTGTAACTTAGCCTTCAGTCTGGCGTCCTCCTGGCTAGTCAACTTAATCCTCAGCTGGAGAATTTAGGAATACTGGAGCTGCAACCAGAAAATGCATCTCATCTCACGCCATACTCATTCTTGGTGTGAAACATTTGACTGTGGATTTCAATCAAGAAAAAAACAACAGACCTTAGTCTGTGAAATCCAAGTGGTTGCACTTGTACTGTTCCTTTGCATGCCTAAACTTCAAGAAGTGTTTTAATATTCTCTGTTGCAGTTTTCCTTTTTAAATTTGAAAAGGAAACATTTTAATCACTTCCATACATGTGCTAACTTGAAAGGGTAAAATTATTGCATCATCATTTTATAGCACTTGGCAGAGAAACTATTCTTGCTAATTTTATCCCAAATCATACCAACTTAAAGCACTTTTCATGCAATCTTGATTTTTTCAGTACATTTTTTATACTTAATGCACAATTTAAATGCTCTCCATAAAGATTCAAGTCTGAATGACCTTGTTCCTGTTTGGATGCCCTTCATTTTATCTAGTGCAGATTGTCAAATGTAATGTGGTGGCTCTTATGATAGAGGAGTCCCAAAACTGATGGTTCTGTGAGAAAAATACTTCAGGGTGACAGTGGTGTACGACAGAGGGAGAAACTGATGATATTTCATACTAAAAAATGCCAAATGGCCTCACTAGGAATACATTTGTAAAAAAATAATAGTTGGGGGAGGGGAACATACCTCTCCAGGAATTGTTTTGGATTCATAAATTCAGTTTTGATTTGCCTCTTTTTTCTTTCCTGTTGATTGTAGAAACTTTCCCAAGAATAAATAAACATTTGCTTTAACACTTCAAAAAGTAGTTGCTGGTTTGTAGAAAGTGGGGTGCAACATTTTCCTGCTGGTCTGAGCGTCATAAATCCCCCAACACCTTCAAGGTACAGAGAGCATATGTATAAAACATGGGGGGTTTTGTTTGCCTTGAAATTTACCATGGACCATTATCCTTTCCCTTTCTTGGAAAGGAACTTCCTTAATGCCTCGTGTTTAAAACCAGCCATAAGGATGGAGCAGTTGGTGTCCTGTGCTGTTTGGGGCATGTCTTGCACGGCCAGACCTGGCTGGTTTCTGTCCTTGCAACAGTGATGAAAATCCAGGGCTGAAGTTCACCAAGTTGGCTGTGCTGAGAAGGCTGCTTTCTCTCAAATTTATTCTTGCTTTCATTGCTTCTGGGTGAGGTAATGCAGCTTTTTATACACAATGAATCTACGAGTTTTCTCGGGTTTGATAGAGTCATTAATGACTTTGGGGAAGTTTTGCAGCATATTAGTGCTTCAACAGCGTCTTTCTTCCTCGTCAGTTGTGTTATTGCTGTTTAATTTTTGCAATGGCTTTTCTCATTTCAAGAGTCTTTTTAGCAGAGGCCTTTTGTCATACGAAGAAGAAAATCACGTGCCAAAGAGGAGGTGAGAATGCTTTCATTTGAAGCAAAAAGGTGTTCCCAGTGGTCAGGGTTCTATCCTGCACAGGAAACTAAAAAACTGTCATTTTGCCATTTGTGTACTGCCCCTCTCGTTCTTCCACTGCTGAACTTCCACTATTAACATTGTTTAAGAGTACTTCTAAACAAATCTTGGGCATTTATTGAGTTTATTTAGTCAGTCAAGTGATAGAATATTTGACTGCATCTTTTCCTGAGCATAACATGTGTGGTGTTTGTATGACTTAGAAGACAATTGTTCAGAATTTTCTGTCTGAAAACTTGTTTCATACAATGGGTTTCCACTCTGCTTTCAAACCCTGGTATGTTGTATATTTGTATCTGTGGTGGAGGAGAGAGAGAGAAAAAAAGGATGTCTACCTTTGGAAATAATTCCTGTGTGAATCACACATCTTCCTTCACTAGAGAACAGAATTAATGAAATTACGTGTTTCCTGCTCTTGTAGCAGTTGCAAGTGAAACTCATGTGTGTATGGATCTAGGCAACCTCCAAAGAAGATCTTTATTACTGATTTTTTTGGAAGCCAAAGTTCCTCAGAATAAAATTTATCTTTGAGGAAGTAATAAAATATAGTCATGGCTTAGTCTTCCATATGTGTCCTGACAATGCTTTAGGGAGTTTTTCTGGCAGAGGCCTTCATACTGCATCAAAATCAATGGACCTGTTCCTTTTTTGATTCAGCCTCAGACTGGAGAAGAAGGTTTCACATTCCTCTCGAGGCTTATTTCATTAGAAAATACGAGAAACCTTTACCATGAAATATTGAACTTTAAGAAATGGAATATGTTGGTCCATACAGCTGCAAGCCTGTAAACCTGGAGTCCATCATATGCAAAGCACTAGAAACCCATTTGTTGGAAAAACAGGTAGATGCAAAGTAATTTAAATAAAATGTTTGCCAAAAGTAATCCTACCGGAGTAAGATAAAATTTCAATGGAACCTTTGGTAGAGGGCAAATGGAAATATACAATAACTTCAAAGTAGAGAGGAATTTTAAAAGTAAAAAGCAAGGTGTTGGATTAAGGCTGTCTCATTGGGAGACACAAATGGCTTGTGCCAGATAATGCTTGTTAGTAGATAACAACTGGTCTTTGTCTTCTGTCATTTTCCTCTGCCCAAGCTTATGACAACAGCTGAGTCAAGAGTAACTAAATGCATGGTCTTGCATTTCCTACATTTGAGTTCTGTCCCACTTTTTAAATTAGTTATCCATTGCCTGTCCATGACTATGATCCTTTTGTGTGGTGATGATAATCCTCAGCAGTGTGCTAAGGGAGCTTTTTAGCAGGACAGTACTATTTTTATGAAAACGTAGAGAAGAAAGACTTGGGGCACCATTAGACCACATACAAGTAATGTTTTGAAGATAAATAAGATGATCTATGCTGTAGGGGTTGTAAAAGGTTTCCTTGCAAGCTCAGGAGAAGATCTTCTACCTCGAGGGTAGTAAAGCAGGTGATATCGGTCTGGGGGGAAAGGAAAGCTGAGCTGTGTTGGGGTTGTTTTGGTTTAAAGCTGTTGGAGGAAGTAAGAACTGTTTTAAAAAGTTTTGTGGTTGTTTTTTTGTTTAAGAAGGTTTTTTTCTTTAAGGTGAAGATCAACACTGATGGGACAAGAGTGAGTACAAATAGCTTAGGTTGTGTGCATTTAACATGCAGATTAGCAGTATTTTCATTGGAAAGGCAGTCTTTAAAACAGCTCTTTGAAGGAGCATCATAAGATGAAAACATTTGATCGCTTTTAAAATAAGGCTTGGGAATTTATGAAAGCAGTTATCTTGTAAGGTGGAGGATGGCACAAACCATGGAGTCTCATCCAGTTTCATAACCAGAGTTCTAAGCATGCAAGAACTTCTGTGCTGTAACAGAAATATAATCTGCTGGTTTCTTTTGTTCTGACACAAAATAGGGAAAAGATGAAATTCAACCTGGTCATTTGTTACCGTTCAGTGAAAAAAATATCTGTTTCATTTATTAAGACCATGCCCCAGAAAAATGTACTCTAGCACAGCTTGGACAATTCAGGTATCGTCAAAAATGTTGGGGTGCATTTGTATTCTGTTTTGTCTAAATACAGCTTCCAAACCACATAATGGAACAGTTCAGACAGTCATGCTGGGCAGCCCTATGGCCAGCTCACAGGATCACAGAGTATTCTGAGCTAATTTTGCACAGAATTTCAGAACAGTTCCATGATTGCTGTATTACTATTTTTCCTAACATCCTACCCAAGATTAATATTTTTAATCCCAGACTGAACAAGGTGATTCCTGTATCATTTCATAATTGCTTCTAATTTTACAAATGCTGTAAAGTGTGAGTAGGTTCTTCTTATGCAGTGTAGTTGAACCTAGTGCTTCAGTTTTGATTTCGGAAGATTTCTTTTTCTGGATTACTGCAATGACCTAGCAGAGATTAGAGGGAAAAAGCCCTGATAAATTAATTTCATTCATTTTACTTCTGTGTTTTCCGTGGTAGTAATTCTGTGGTTTTGGCTTGGTGCAGGAACATGCAGAATTGTATTTCTGGGTAGATTATCAACTTATTTTTTTCCAGTGGGGACTCGAAATGAAAAGGCAAAACTTGTAAAGACGTTTGAGGAGCAAGGTTGAATGTGTATATATGAGACGTATTTTTCTGCAATGCAGTTAGAGGGCTGTGCAGAGAATGTGGAAAACCTTTGGCGGAATTTTCAGAGCAGAGCACTCGTGCTGAATAGAAACTAAGCAGTCAAGGAAAAAAAAGGGAACAAGAGAATTTAAAAAAAAAAAAAATTGCCTTCCAAATAGAGTCTGGAAAGCTAATGAGCATATGACATCATTTAACTAGTTATAAAAAGATTACAGCTCCTCTGATCCGAGAAACAGACCCTCAAGGTTTCTGATGTTCCCTAGATGAAGGAGGTCCAGAGTTGTGCTGCTGAAGTTTGTCCTTCCCAGGAACAGGGCACAAAGCCCCTGGGTGCTGGCAGGGAGGGTTTGCTGCTGGTTCTCCTTAGGAGCAGCACCTGTTCCTGGGGCTGGCAGCAAAGGGCTGTGGCTCGTCTCGGCTGGGACAGGCAACAGCAGCCCGAGATGGCCAGCCAGAAATAGTCTTCTACTCTTGGAGTGCCTCCATCTGTGCTCAGAGAGCAGGAGCTGCTGGAGATGACCTTGTTTGTGGCTTGCACGTACCTGTGGAGACCCATGGGCCCCTCCAGGGCCAGGAGCGACATGTCTGTTGTGGGTGCAGCACCCACCCCAGGGGCCCTTGGGACACATCCTCTGCCCCTGGTGACCAAAATGAGCACCTGGTCCAGGCATCTTCTCTGAAAGCCAGCCGGCTGTGGGGCAGGCTGTGTTCATGTTCTCTGCTCCCAGGGAGGGGAGCAGCTCCCCCAGGCTGTAGGGGAGCGGTGGCACAACAGCTTTTCAGATAAAAGCCAGCACTTGTCTTTGTATGATTCTCAAGCTCTGTGTGCTGTGCATCGTCCTCCATCCTAGTGGAATGCTGCTGCCTCTGTAGCCTTCCCGCTTCCCCACAGCAGCTTTCTTCCAAAGGCCTCCATGTTTCATGAGCTAGTAAAAACCATGGAAACATCATTTTATTTTTTCAGACTTAATAATTATATTTCAGGCTAGGAATGTATTTTTAGGAGGGGGAAGAAAAGAAGTTACATAACTCTTGATTTATTGCCTTGGCTTAAAGAGCTAGGGAACCTGGGATTTTCCTCCCTTGTCGCTGTGCTGGGAGCATTTCCCTTTATGGCAGCAGGGAGGCCAGCGGATGACTGTTCTCAAGAGCAATTCAAACTTCTTATAAATCTGCTGAACGTGTTCCTCTCCATCACATCTCGACTGCAGAGCGGGAAACAGCCGCTGTGGCAGAGTAAACCTCAGAGTGCAGACGTACCCTGATGTGGAGGGAGCACCTGGGAAGGCAGGGAAAGCATCCCAGCCCTCTCTTTGGGGGCAGAGGTAGTTTCAAGGCAGGAGGTAGATTTGGTCTGAATTTGAGAATTTTTTAATTGTTTATGCAGGAATAGTGCACTTACCTGTAATGCAGGTATGGAGATAACTGGTCATAATGCTGTGGGGAGGAATCCTGGAAGTTGGACAACATGTTGGAGCAGAGACTGAGAGAAGTCAATCATGATTCTGTAAAAACAAACTTGCAGGTTAGGAAGTGTGTGTGCGTGCGTGTGACTCGTTGGGAATAATTTGCATAATAGAAACAACTTGAGAAAAGCAGCGTGGAAGTCAGCATACATTTTGTCTGCTTCATCTGAGATTTTGCTTTTATTCTTGTCCAGCAACTACAAACCAAAGAGAGAACTTTCTGTGTTCAGAGAAGGGACATGGTGGAGGGGGGGACACTACAAAAGAAAAATAAGTACTGGATATAATTCAGAAAAGACACGCAATCAAGCTGAACAGATTGCTCAGGAAAAGATCTATTCTGTTGCTGAAATCCAAGAAAATGGGGGAAAAACAGGAAATAGTGAAATCTGTTATCAACCATCTGCTAAGCCTAAGAACTTGAGAACCATTCCCATGACAAAAATACTAGATTGTGAACTTAATTTATATTTCATAATACTTGAAGTATAGATACAGAAGTCCTATGGAGAATCTAGTATTACTAAGTGTTTAAAAGATACTTAAGATCCTACTTAAAAATCAGAGTATTAACTGATTTGACACTTTTTTCCTGAGGTCTTCATTGATGGATCTAACAGACTGTGCCTGGTGAGGACACGGCAGCCTTTTCAAACTTTGAGGAGGAGAGGGGAAGCGGGTGACCTGAATTTCCTTTGGAAGGAGGAGTGGTCCTTCTCTTCCAGCTCGTCTCCCTCCCCTTTTGATTGCTCCTTGTGAGTGTTGCCACCTCTGTGGCAGCGTTGCCATCCCGGGGTGGGAGCTGTTCGTGCATCTGATGTTCAGGAGCCGCGTGCTTCCTATGCCTGGCCCCGGCTGTGTGGAGCACACTGTGCTTGTTCTGGCCTGCTCCCTTACCGCCTCTCCTTTCACATGGCACAGCCAGAGAGAATGCCATCCAAAATAATTCCAGCAGTTTGGGGTGCTGTAAGCAAGCCATGAATTCTCCTGGACTCCGTGTGTTCTCAATGACTCCACATGGGTAAAGGTGTAAGCGCTGTTTCCTGTAAGCGTTTTCGAAGGATGCAAATGGAGTTTAATTGCTGAAAATTGGGATCAACATGGCTGTTCAAAGGCTACGTTGTTTGTTGAATTGTCAGGATTAATGAACTCAGTGTGCAGTTTGCAAATTGCCTTAAATGTGGGCTATTGGCTCGCACAGCTTTTTGGAGTCTTTTCACAGTTCAAAGATAAAAGTGAGAGAAATCTTTGGCAAAAGCATATGTTTGCATGAAAAGTATTATTATATAGCATGTGGAAAAGTTATGATAAATTCAATTCTTTGTAGTGATATTGTACTTTCTCAAACAGATTGGTCATTTTCTGTCAAAACTTTCCAGCCTTGTTCAGGTTTCTGAAAGAGGCACAGGTCTCCTTCCTAATGATAGATTTTTTTCAATTACAGAATATACTTTGCTCTTCCAAATTTTCTGTCCAGGTAATGGGTTCTTCAGGCTGTGCACAAAGCAGAGTTGTAATAGGTAAGATTGTGTACAGTCACAAAGCTTTACAGTCACAAGTACTTCTGAGACCTCTTATGAAAGCAGCTGGAATGAATTCCATTTCATGGAAGAGTGTTACCATCCATGTGGCTCCCTGAACCTTAAAAATGAACCTTGATGCTTTTGCTGACAGTCTTGCTGTAGAAAGAGGCCATAAGTATCAGTGAGGTGCCAGGAGATGTATGTGATGTCCTGGAGTCTTCACTGCTCGGCCTCATCTCGTACTCAGTTCTAAATAAACCTGTATTTTCACCCACATTGCTGCAGACCTCTTTTGCTGCTCTTCCCAACAGTCAATCTTCTCCTTTCTTCTGCTGCTGGCACATTTCCACCTTGCCCTTCTCCTTGTAATTCTGTGTTTACAACCACTCGTTGCATCTCGGGAGCCTCAAATAAAAATAATTGTGCTGCCTGTCCTGGTCCCTTTGTGCTTGAGCTGGGACCTTCCCTTTCTTCTCAGTCTGCGTTCGTAGCAAGGTGTTTGCAGAGATGAGGTGGGATTCAAGTGTCCTTCAGCTCAGTTCAGGTGCAGCTGTTCACAGGAAGAATGAGCATCTGTGCAAAGGGACGGAGGGAGGGGAGTGAACTTTGCTCAGCCCTCATCTGCAGCTTGCTCAGTGCAGCTAAAATGGAGGGAATGCTGCTGCCAAGTGCTGCAAACCACCCTCGAGTGCATGCAAACAGTGCATGTAGGTGCGTTTGAGTGGATTTTCCCTCTGCTGGAAAAAGAACCACCTCTGGCTCCAAGGTTAATTCAAAGTCTGTACACTAAAATGTGGAAATGCTGCTTCTCAAAGGATCAATTGTAGGAAATATGAACACTGTCCAAACAGTGTTCTCCCTTCACTTTGCCTTTCCAGAAACATCCATAGCATTTTTCTTAAAGCATGGATTCCTTTGGCCTGAAACACACCCATGCTGTAAAATGTAAGTGCTTAGTATTAAGAAAAGTAAATGGAGAAAATTTTTTGTAAATTCCGTAAATGGAGAGTTGTCTGGCACCTTTAGTTGTAGCTGCTGTTCCACTGGTGTTACTTCACCACAAAATTAAACAATGCAAAATGGGTGGTGGGAATAGTTAATTAATCTCTAACATTTTATGTTGTTTTGCAGTTGTAACTGTAGAACCTGTAGTCAACCTGAGCACATACCAGATGTTAGTTTTCATGAGGATTTGGGGGATTTTGTTCTTTCTTTTGAGTTCTTTCAGCTGTATCATCTGCTATCCGCAGCAGGGCAGGTGACTGCACAGGGATGTTCAGTAAGGGTAACTCTGTAATTCAATAAACTTATGGAGAGCTGTGTACCAGCATTGTACAGTTCAGGTGCAGGGAGCCTCCATGAAGCTCCTGCCTCTTGGCCATTTGTACTGGAGTCTGCATCCTAATGGCACTGATCTTCTGGCTCCCAGCAGTGACAAGCCTGTGCCTTCAAATGAGAAGGAGACTTTGCAGATAATGTATTTGGTGACTTGTCTGTATGTGGGGAGTGTGTGTGTGTGTGTGTATACACATGTAGCATTTTAAAAAGGCTTGGATGTAGTTCCTTCACGTGTAAGCTTTGTCACACTGCGAGTGTTTACCTTTCTGCTTGCTCTTAAATGCCAGCTACCATGTCCTTGAGGAGTGTGGAAGAGAGGGAATAAAACATCATCTCTGCCACTTCAGCCCACTGCCCAGATGTACAGTTGTTACTGTACATCCTCTTTACATACTGTAAATCATAATTACTGCTTAACTATTCCCTAGCTTCAACCAACACTGCGTGTTCTAAGGAAACCTGTATCCTGAAGCAATTTCAGGTTTCAGTTTCTGCTTTTGATTTTTGTGGTGCTTTTGTTTGTTTGTTTTCATTCTCCAACTCTGAACCAGAAAACATTGCAGTATGAAAGGGAGAATATAACTGAAATTTGAGTTAAAAATCTACTCCCTTGATCTTAGGTTTTGGGGAGGAGAAGTGGGGGGAGTGGGACATATGTGCAATTTGCTAGTATTTAATATATTTAAGCTTATTTTTACTCAATTAAAAAAAAAAAAAAAAGCCCTTTTTTGAGGATAACATTTCTGTCAGGAGTGTGTGTGTGCCTCCTGGCTGCTTGCTTGATCATTGCTCATGTTCTTCCTATGGCTTTGTGGCTGGGGGTTGGTTTAAGGGGAGGACTTAATTGTGACCCAGCAGCCCAGTAGCTGCTCTGGGATGCTGTGGTGAAGGAAATTTCTGACCCATGCTGATTTTTGTAGGAAACTTGTCACAGTTCTTGGTGAGACTCAGATCTTTAAGACTACAGAACCAAGACTTTACTGCCCATCCAGCTACTGGATTATATAATCCGAGATGATACATTTATTTATACTGCTCACCTCTGTGATGGCACAGCTGTACCACTCTCCTGGAAGCAGGGGTTGGCCCCATAGTGGAGAGCAGCTGCAGAGGCAGAGCTTTGGGTTGATTGTGCTGACAGTCCCTGTAAAAGTAAAATCTTCCATGTTCAAATTGAATATTCAATTTGGTTGTAATCAATAGCTTTTTAATTCTGAGGCTCAGAAACCAGAGTACTGTAAGTAGAGGCAGGGCAAATTCACATCACCATAAACCAGAAATGGAAATGTCCCTGGAGATTTTAATAAAAAGAGCTCAAGACCTATCTGTCAATTTCTTTAGCTGATGAACAGAAATAAGAATCCTTGCAGAAAATGTCTAATATTGTTGTAGAATGGATGGCTTGGGATTCTGTTCCTATTCTTTACTGTGCCAATGGCTTATCCCATCTCAAAGGACTGATAACAGAAAGAAATGTCCATTTGGCATGGGGGAATATTGTTCCTTCAGAATTCAGAAGTGCTTCACAGAGGGAAACAGTTCCCTGACATACAGTTTGTTTGACTTTTTGGTCTTGTTTTCTGTTTCCCCAGGAGCACATTGGTAGGTTGATTTTTGTTGTTCTACCATCTTCATTGAAATGGCCAGCATGGGACCCTTTCCAGTATGCTTAAATATTGGTTTTTAATTTTTAAAAAAAACTTATTATTTGTTTCCTATCTGGTGAGGTGGGAGCACATATCTGATAGCTATCACAGACCTTAGGAAGATGGATTCTTCTGGCTGTGTGGATTTTTTGTGTCAGTAGAAGTTCCTCATGATATTTCATTGCTGTCTCTCTATTTGATGTGTCAGTGGTCTATTTCAAGATAGAGGTTAGGAAAAAAAAAAGGAGGAAAAAAAAAAGGAGGAAACAGACTCCATATTTTATGGCCACTTAATCAGATCATTATTTATGCAGTAAGAAGGCAGCATTAAATTTCTAAGTAGCATAGAATTGAGTTGACTTAAGGGCTTGTGTCCAGTATTAATCTTCAAGGAAACCAATACCAGAAAGGAAATACTGCTGTGTCCCACCTGTCTCCATAATTACTTCTTCTAATATTTTATATTTCCTAATTCCAAGACCTAAAAGTAAAATGATGCTGTGCAGTAAAAACACCCAACTAACGAAGTGTGGTACTGTATCTCATATATTTTTACATACTTATGTTTGTTGTTATAATAAGGGTTTTGATTATATAAATATGAACTTATGAAGTTTGGCCATGACCACAGAACCCGTGCCACTAAGGCAAAGCAGCCTTTGTGGTGCACGTGGCAGCTTGGTCATGTAGAACCAACTTCCAAGGCATCCTAAAGATATTCCATCCAACCTTGTCTCCTCAGCTTCTGGACTGGCCTTTAAACTTGCTATAAGCTGCACCAGGCTGAAGGTGATTTTCATTTGTGATTAAAGATGATGCTAAAAAACCTTGGCTCCTCACTGAATATACAAGTCACTTGGAAAATTTGGCTCACCAGTCTCCTTTGTGCTCTGACTTTCTAGTGCCATGGGGTATTCCTAGAGCTCATGGGGGGCAGTGCTCCTGCGTTACCATGGCTACCTACAGAGTTGTTTTGATGGCATGAAACCTGTTTTTTCTGACTTTGTGAATCTTCAATTCCTGCTTTTTAGTAAGCAAGTTTGAAGAATTTTGACCTTGATTTTTGTGAGAAAGCAGAGCTGCCAGTCTTCATTCCCAAAAACGTCTCTTGACTATCCAAGTTAGATTTTTGAGATGTGCATACATCAGTCCGTGTAGTGTGTTTGCATTTATCATTTAAAAATGGGAATTGTCAAGAACTCGCACTGTGTTCAATGTTGCGTATTGATTTAAATATTGCATAACTAACTGCTTTCTGAATGGCTGCCTGAAAAGCAATGCCCACCATGGTGACTAGGTGTTGGTCTTGGATGTACTCTGTTGGGAATTGAGGAAATGTTTAGGAAGAGGCAAAAATGGTTGTGGGATGGGATTTGCCTTTCTTATTTTAACAAAACTTGTATCCTGACTTTTCTAAGCATATGTTTTGATATTTGGGTTTTTTTTTAAATTTTGAATATCTTGCCTGGAGATTATCCTGTTCATTATATATATATTTTTTTTAGAAGTGAAAATACTGGCATAATTTGCTGAAACCAATCTCACTAGGATTAGCTAGTAAAAGGGTATTTTTTTGCTGGCTCCAGCTTCGATGAGTTTACTTAAGTATTGAGTTCTTAGTGCAAACCCAACAGGTGCTGCCTCTGAATTATGGATGATTACACAGTCACTTTAGTCTGAATAAAGGTCTGGGATAAATTGCTTTGGTTTATACACAGGAGTCAGCTTCAGCCACAAATGCCAAAGACAGTATTTTGACTTTAGTGCAGGCATTGCATATATAATTTCTGACTGAGTTGAAAGGAGGTAAAACATGCTCCAAGTATTGTATTTAGATGAAAAAGAATGCAGAAGAAACCTGAAAAATAGTTTTGAAAAATATATGAACATACATAGTGCAGTATATTCAAATTCCATGATGACATACTTGAGCAAAAAAACCCCTTAGTAAATAAATACAACATTTCTTATTTCACCACAGCCAAGATTATCAAGATGTCATTGCTGATAAAAGAGAATAGAACTTGAAGGCAAGTTTCAACCTCAAATGCACTTATCTTTGAAATAGCCTAATGTGCCAATTCTGTTCTTAAAGGAAAAATAGTTTACATACCTGACATCCAAGCCCTTTAAATCCTACCCAGAGGTGTGTTTAGCATGCAGAAGAGTGGAAGAAAATGTCTGAATCTTGAGAAAAAAGCTTGAGGAAATAAAGAAGGGAATACAAACTAAGGCAGTCACAAGAGAAAAAACCTCTTGAAGTGAAAGCTTAGAAGTGAAAAATATATGTAAGTCCTCTGGTATTCTTAACATATTGAAGTTTAATGCTTCAATTGTGCTGTAACACTGCAGAAGGGGCAATTCAAGCTGAAATAATTAACAGATACTGACCAAAGACTGAGGAAAAGTTTTAAAAGGTTTTATGTGTTTATCCCTAGCCGTAATAGGGAGGTGGAAAGAGAGTGAAGAATTGTTTGCAGTTTGTAAAGTCCCCTCAAACAACTGGAATATTAGCTATAAGAGCAGTAAATATCCAGTGAAGGGAAGGGCTTTCCTGCCTGTTTCAATTGATACAGAAATTTGCAGCAGAACTTGCACAGCACTGGCAGTCAGTGCTTGCAACTCTTGAATGGGACGTTCAATCCCCGTCTCACTTGAGCACATTCAACTTCTAGCACTTGCAGATTCTGTGTATCAAGATAACATCCCTGTCAATTCATGCACAAATGTCTTCAGGGAGCACACACAGAGCAAACAAGTGCTATCTCTCTCCTGGGGAGCCAGTGAGTCCCATTTGTGCACGTATTGACGGGCTCGCTTGGATCGTCACCAAGAGTATTTAATCCAAAGTAAAATGGAGTTTTGCCATAGACTGTCATGAACTTTTGCAGATTTAGTATTTAACATCCTTCCAGATCTGTGAATCTCACTGTTAGGGAAGGGAGAAAAAAAGAGAAAACCATACAAATTTCATGAAGTGTGCATTGTATAAAGGATAAATGATTATAAGCATATGGTACCTTTCCATGAACAGACTTGCATATGCATAAAACTTTCTTTAGAAGTAGCCTTGGAAGCATGTAGAGCTTCCAATATATCATTCAGACCACTAAATTAGACTTTCTCCTTTTCCTCCCCCTCCCTCCATGTTATGGTAAAATGGTAAGAGATAGGACTAAATATACTCCTTAATTTCTTTCTTCGTTATCTTTTCCCTCTCTTCTCCCAAGAGATTCCAGGGAATCATCATTAAAAAATGGTACCCATTTCAGCTCCATGAAGCATAAAATGTGAAGAGATTGCCTTCAGCTGAAAGGAAAAATGCTGGAAGTTTATTAGAAAATATAGGAAGAGAACAACAGTATGAGTGCTCGTACGCTAAGGTGCTGATCACACAGCTGAACACCAATATTGTCTTACTAGGAAAACCAAGAACAAATTATTAGTATCATTATTATTATTATTATTACTGTTTTATTATATTTTTCTTTCAGTGTGTATGTAGAGGTATGTATATGACCTCTCCTCCTGTATTTCATATACATCCCTTGTAGAAAATTAAGAAGGTTTGTGGTGGGGGAGGATCTTCATGCATGTCATTTGTCCTGTGCCCTGTAAACTCCCCTCTGCAGGCTAAACTAAAACAAAACTCTGGAGCAGCTCAGAACTGTGTTTCTGTATCTAATCTGAGACAGTTCTGAAGCTGGCCCTAACAGGATTGGAGTTAGCAGCATGCAGCAGCTGAAAATGTCATACTTTGGCTCTGCTGCTGGGCTAAGTCTCACTCTGGCCCTTTGTTGTTCTCACATACCATTTTATTTTTAGGTGGCATTGTTTATGAGGACATAGAGAAGAGAGGTGAGAGAGAGAGGGAGAAAGAAGGGCTGTTGGGCTGTCAACATTAATATACAGAAGTAAGCTGGCGAGGTGTTGGATCCCCCGAGTCATCCTTGGAGATCTGGACATGTGGGTGGGCGAATGTTAAGATCCAGCGTGAGCAGTAAGTTAGCATCAAGGTGTCAGCAGTTTACAGCAAGGTTTTTCACTTCTTAATTTCTCTGGCTGGTGTGTGCTGGTGCAGGTGGTGGTTATTGGCATGCCTTGTTGCAGGAAGCTGTTGTCCTGATGCACTCGCAGCAGGGGGCGAGGATGCTGCAAAGCAAAGGGAGGGCTTGAGACAGGTAAACATGCCAGACGGGATTTCAGATGGGTTCCATCACGTTACCTTCCAGGAACAAGTGTGTGGGACGCAGGAGTATTTTAAGCAACAAGCTCATTTGGGCTAACAAAATGACAGGCGTTTGAAACAACTGGGTAGACAGTAATTCAGAAGGTGAAGTTCAGTTTGACAGGTTGTGCTTCAGTGTCACCCATCAATCCCATCAATCAGTTAGTTATGAAATATTTTTTTATGGTTTGTCCAAAATATCTCTGCCTGGCAGAGCGTTAGGTAAGATGGCTTCTGGGGTACTTGGAATGAGGAAATTGCAGAAAAGTGGGAATGAAGGACACAGCTTCAGGTAGTAGTGATTGTTTTACATGTATGAATTTCTTGAAAGAGTTGAGGACTGTAGTAATACAAAGTACTGGATATAATCTCTCTGTGTTATCAGTAATAGCCAGAGCACCTCAGAGCACTCTCGAGAGTTTAGAGCGATTGGTAGAGTTGGTTGACTTGGAAAGGTTTGCCATATTCTCCCCCACACTGCCCCATAATCAGAAAAGAATAATTTTGCCACTTATTCACTTAAATTATTAGAATTTTGCTCCATTTGAGAGAAGAGTTTCAGCTTCGGAGCAGAGTTATTTCCAGTAGTGTTGTGGATATAAAGGAAAGCTGTGGCAGAGATTCCCTTGCAGGAGGAGTCACCTGGAAGCAGCACCCAGTCCTTTATGCCCTGCCAGTCTTCAGACTTCTTGGAAGCATATGCATGCCTAGGGTAAAACAGCACAGAAATAATATAATGGGAAAGATTTGCAGGATTATCTTAACTACATTTCTGTCAATGAGACACTGTTTCTTATAATACAATCTTAAATCCTTTCTTCATTAAAATTTTAAACCACTCAGCTCCAGAGGAAAATGCTTTGGTTCCTTTTCTCCTTAAAAAATAATGTGCATGTGTCTACTGAAATTACACTGTTATATTTAAAAATACCTTAACAGGCTGCTTTCTAATGAGCAGTTTTTTTCTGATAGTGCATTTTTTCTAGAGCAGTGGAACAGCTCATAAATAGTTAATTGGAGTGATGGCTGTACTTGTGCACTTGAGTAACAGCCTTGGTGGGTAACTTCTCAGTTGTGCAGTCAGGCCACTGCAGCCTTATCAGCAACAGCAGCAAGATGTCAAATTTTCAACAGGAATAGGAGACACCGACAAAATTTGCCATTTACTTGTCATTAAGTATAGAGCTGAAGTGCATTTGCATAGGACAACAGTATCCAAAGTAATAATTTTTTTTCTGTAAACTTTTTTTTTCCAAGGCATAATGCCCATTAAAATAAATTTGGCCTAAGTTAAAATATGGAAGCCCTTTCTTTATATGAAAGTTTGTGTTTTTCTTTTACATCATCTGGATTTCAACTATCCAGTTTATCCCTGTGAATTCTTTCACAGCATTGGATTTTAAATATATATATCATGTTTTGTTAATAATATGTCAGTGAATTGAATTACTCTTTATTTTTAACAAAAGCTCTTCAGGTTTAATGAGTAAAGAAATAATGTAAAATATAATAACCCAAGCCTTAATATTTTCTTGATCACAAGTCAAGCCTTCTATATAATTTATTAAAGTAGCATAATGTCCTTACATTTGAGGTCAAGATTTTGCAGGCTTAGCAGAGATTTTTATGCATAAGGGAAAGATGAAACTTTAAAAATATTATTTCAGCAGTTTCATAATTTAGGATTATGACCTCATGCTCTAAGAATAATTATGGCGCATCACGATCAGCAGTTTATCAATATTCATTCATGGACTTAGACTCTCTTCATATCGTAGTTTGTTGGGTGTTTTTTTTTCTTTTCATGCAACCATAGTAACTTTGAAATAGGTGCTAAATGCCTTAAGGAGCATGGGTGGTTGCATTATTTGGGGGTTGTGCTTTAAGCAGTATGGACAATATTGATTAAAGCCACTGTTATTCTGTTCTTTCCCTGAATTTTTGTGTGGTTGTTACACCTTCTGTGGCCAGGCGGGACCAGTGTTTCCAAGCAGGCCTCGCAGTGATGTTTCCCAGCTCTGCTTTCACTATGGCTGCTGTGAATTTGAATTTGTTGTGGCTGCATGTGCAGTTCCTGCAAAAATCAGGGGCAGTGGGGGGCTTTGCCATTGGTTTAAGCTGAAACTGTAATGCCAGAGAAGGCATAAGAACAGATAGGAAGTTCTGTGGCTGTTTAAAAACTAGTTTGTGGCTGAAAATTCAGTGGTGTTGCATTGGTCCATAGTCAGAAATGTCAAATGCTGAGAACCAGCTACAAGGAAAAGTCAAATCGATGAAGTGAACACTTCACCAGTTTAGTAAAATTTCTATCTAGCATCTTTAATGAAACATTAAATGAAGTTTCCCGACCTACCCAGGCAAGAACAGCAGGCAGCAAAACAGCACAAGCTCTTCTGGCTGTCCTGTGAACACTGCAGAGAAGGGCAGCAGGCACTTGTGGTACTTCTGGTCAGAGAGCACCACCTGGCCTGACCAAGGCAGGACTGCTTGCAGGCATCAAGGACAAACAGATCATTCCTCGGGAGTTCAAGCATGCAGGGGTTCAACTCTACAAAAAGAGTAGAGCTCATGCCTTGGAAAATGGTGTATTCATTCACTTC
The DNA here is from genome assembly GCA_013400515.1 of Erpornis zantholeuca. Lineage (NCBI taxonomy): Eukaryota > Metazoa > Chordata > Aves > Passeriformes > Timaliidae > Erpornis > Erpornis zantholeuca. The sequence goes on from VZTN01000986.1 coordinate 95,269, forward strand.
TGCAGGAAAAAGAAACTTCTACCTTTGCTGGAATAATGGTGAGCAGACTGGAGGTTTAGCTTGGTTGAGGAACAGTTCACATAATTTTTCAGCCAAGGAAATCTCAGAAAAGCTGAGAATAAAGCCCTGTATATTTTCTTTGTCAAGCAAACCAAAGCCTGTAAAACCATTAATCCCAGGGTTTCTTTAGGCTTTGGCAAAATTCAGCTGTTTGGGCAAGACCTTGAGTTGGGAGCTCTGGTGTGTGCTTTCAGCTGGGGCAAAACATCACAGCTTTCCTCCTTGAGATGGGCACAAGGCTTCATCCCTGCCCCGATCCACCTTGGTATCCTGTAGGCAGGGCTGCTTCCTGACCTGTTTGGTGACTGTGATAGGGGAGACTGCACCCTGTGTCACAGGCTTGGGGGAATTTCCAACTTCTTCCATCAAATCCAAGGTTGTGCAGCTGCTCACCTGCAGCCTGCAGTTGGATACTGAAGGTCTGAGAGCAGGAGGGACTGACTCTTCAGGCTATCCTGCCAAACAGCTCGGCCTGAGCACTTGTGTGAGGCAAACCTGAGGTGCTGCTTCAGCCTGGCTCTGCTGGGAGACATTCTTGGGCTTGACGTTTGTAGGCAATTTGTGCTGCTCCTGCAGAAGGTTGCCTGAGCAGGGCGCTTGACAACACAGTCACCAGGGAGGGTAACAAAAGGCAGAGCAGCATTTGTGAGATTAAAGCAGCCTTTCTGGAACGAAAGAAGCGTTGAACTTCAAACAAGTGCTTGGTGTGCATTTACTTTTATTAACGTTCCTCTGTATGACTGTGAAATTTGAATAACAGCCTCGCTTCTCCCAAGCATTTGTGAGTTCCTCTTGGACTGTCTTTGAGTCCTTGCTGGTGTAAAAAGCCTGGAAAAGGTTGTGTCAAGTTTTTACAAGTGTTTTTAAGCAGCTTAGAAACACTGTTTTTGTAGATACAGGAGCACAGATACATATTTTCAAGGGAAGGGATGGTCAGTGTGTTGCCTGAAGCCCATGCTCATTAAAATTAGAATGGCTCTGAGGCAAGTCCGGGAAGTATTGCAAGGATGTCTTCAAGGAAAGTCCGTATTTGGAGTCCAAAACCACAAAAAAGACAACAACACTCTCCAGTGTGGTCAAGCTTTTGCAAATTCAATAACTAGACATCTCCAGACAAGTGCAAAACTAAACACTTGGGGAAAACAAACAAGAATAGGTGAATCAGATGAGTATCTGATAACTGATAACATGCTGCAAAAACTTACAGTAGCAAGTCCAGCAGACCCCTAGATAGAGCCTAAGGAGATTTTTATGTAACTGAGCTGTCTGTGTGTTCCCACCTAATAAGTTTTGAATGTCAGCCAACTCCAACTAAATTTGACAGTGGGTAGCTATTACAGCTATTCCATTTTAGCTGTTATCTCTTACCAGTTCCATTAAAAGAAGTGACTGGAAGGAGGAAAGGCACCCAATTAGTTGCCCCCACTAGAGGAAAGGGGCTAGTTAGCATTTTTCTCCTACTAAACATTGCAAGCAGGAAGGAGAAAGACCTAGGAAACAAGATTCCATTATTCCTACTCCTGAACAACAGCTTAGTAATTTTGAAAAATAGCAAAGCATTTTCATATAATTTGGACCTCTACTCTTTATTTTGTGTGTGTTATTTTGGAACACGAAAAGCAAATATAGAAGTAAGAAGCTATAGGTCTCTTATGGCTTTGTGAGAGCAGTGGGCTCCCGTGCCAGGAGCTACATGGAATGAAGTGGTCTGAAGCCTGGAGGTGTGCAGATGGGGACTTCTTGGTTCCTCCAGCTGTGTGATAGAACTAAGTTACACTCTGGTTGCTGCAGCATTTGAAACCATGGCTGCTCAAAGCTTACTCTTTGTTGAGTCATCTTCTTTCTTCCCCGAGTGCTTATTCTGCATATTGCTCACCTGTTTTTAACAGAAATAATTTTGATGGCTACAGGAGGGAGAAAAAAAAAGCAGATTGTTTTGGAATAGGCAGAAATTCAAAGCCAGGTTAAATGGGGCTTTGAGCAACGTGGTCAAGTGGAAGGTGCTCTTGCCCATGGCAGGGGGTTGGCACTAGATGAGTCCCAAGGTTCCTTCCAACCCCATCCATTCAATGGTTCCATGATACTGCTTAATGAAGCAAAGAATGTGTCACCAGGTTCTTTGGTTTTAATTGGCTCTGTGTGGGACCTGTTGTGTCAGTGAGTAATATTTGTGGTATAACAATGAATGTAAATATTGCAGTCCTTGCTAAAGGAAATTGAAAGTCTGTGTCACAAACATGCTGCACAAGTGAGTTCTGGGCGGGTAATGGTTTAGCAAGTAATAACGTTTACTCACTCTGCTATACACCTTGATTTCTGTATAAGTTGTGTAAATTTATGCATAAGCACTCAATTATGCACACTCATAAACTCTCTGTCTGCCTCTACAGTAATGTGCTTTTGTGCATAAACAGTTAAACATCCTTTTCCTGAAATGGGAGGCATGGTGGTATTTTTAATTATTGTTCCAGCTCTTATTCCCAATGAAGTTAAATGCAAGCTGCCTTCCAAAATCAAGGCCTGCTATTTATTGCAAGAGAGTTCTGGCAGTATGTAGCAGAGGATTTAGGAGATGAGCTGGGACTGTGTTAGTTGTAGAACATAACTTTTCTGGTCTGTGTTTTGCTTGGTGCTCCCATTTTCCTTTAGTCTTTGCTATCTGGGTTTCAGCTACTCAGCCGGAGAGAGTGGTAGGTACAGTCCTGTGCATCATTAGTATGTGAGCAGTAGGGTGAATTTCAGCTGAATAAAAATGAATTCTTTGACTTGCAATTGTGAACGTTTCTAGTTTGCCTTGACAATCCTGTCAAGACAAATTTGAACTTTGTCAGCAATTGTGATTGCTTGTGGGAGAATTACCAAAAGCCTTTGCTCTAGGTATCAGTCAGTGATTGCAGCCCTCATCTGCTATTTGACCAAAATTTTCCATGGCACTCAGCAGGCTATTACTTGTCACTCTGACATATAATGGAGGAGTATTTTAATTGATTTAAAAGTTAAAATTTATGGTTACTTAATACAGTATAACTGTATTACATGTCAGCGGTTACACTTGCTGTGAAAATAGAGAAAGGGGAGTTGAAAGGACTTGGGGTTTGGAATATTTTTAAAACACATGCCATTGATTTTACCTTCTACTTTGACAAGCTATCAATAGAGTTTTTATTTAGTTAATGGGAGCAGAGGTCTCCTATTATGTAATTATTGTTGATTTTAAAAGGGGTTCTGGAATGTTAACTGTGCATCTAGTTTCTAAAACTGTTTCTTCCAAGATTCAATAGTACTTCTGCTCAAAATTCTTTGCTTTTGTGCTGAACTTTGAGTAACTGCATTTTGGATCCGATGCTGTTTTGTTTCATCACCTAAACCGTTCCTCTGTCATGGTTTCCAGGTGCCCAAAATAGGCAAAATTATACTTAAATCCAAGGGTTATGTGAAACTGGAAATTGTAAGTCCCTGTGAAGGCTGTACAGCATGAGTGTGGTCAGTGCATTTGCACACATACAGGTTGTGTGTATGCTGGAGTATGAGATCAGATGCTCTGGCAATACTGTCTTCATAATTCTCTTGTGGGTGCAAGTCTGCAGTGACTTTATAACTGGTGATGATGAGTTTCAACTCTGTTTTTCTATGTGTCCATTTCAAAACAAGCCCTTTTGCAAGAAGGCAAAGGAGGAAGGCACTACAAAGACGAGTAACTTGCATTTCTCTTCTCTCCACCCTGCCCAGAGTTCAATTTACCTGACTTAATAAATTAGGAAGAAGGGTGGAAAGAATATCTGCATTCCTTTTACAGGAGTAGGATGGGAAATTGGGCTGTTGAATACTCATTTATGTACCTCTCTTTTGTCTCACACTGCCTGACCCTCCACTGACAGTCAAGGGGAAACAGAGGAACTTGGAAGTGTGCAAATAAATGTGACAGACAATATCACCACCAACAGGAGTAAACTTACTTTGGGGTAAATATAAGAGTAAGGATCTCTGCAAATTGTCTCTGTATATAGTAAAGGTGGGACAACTGGGAGGTGGTGTCCCTGTCTGAACTGGAGCTGCTGCTTGCTGTGTCCCCTGCTAATCACCACACTTTTTAAAAGCATATATGAAGCCCGGGAAGACTTCAATATTCACAGGTGACAATATTCACAGGTTAGACTGGGATCATGATTATTGGAGGAGATCTAATTGCAAACTCTTGGTAAGCATCCTGAGAGCCAGAGAGACTGGGAAGGAAAGTGAGTGTTTAAGCAAGACAAGATCAGTAAAGATAGGCATGGAAATTCTACCTTCTAGTTTTAGGAAGGTGCTTGGTTTGGGCTGTGAGACCAGGAGGGTGGAAAAGACAGATTTACAAACTACTTCCACCTCTGTGTGCCTAGAGCTGCAAGAGGCATTTTACTTCATGTATCGAGTAATAGTGACTTGCATTAAAACACCATGAACAGGTTGAATTTCCTAAAAATGGAAAAATGTTAGTGAAAAGGAAGGCATCATTATTTCAAATGGTGGCTTTAGAAGTGACAGAAGATGTTTCAAAATAATGTGACTATTAGTCTTTTAAAATATCTGTTAATCAGAGATGGTAAAGTTGGAGTTTGACTCTTACTGTATCATCTGAAGCAAGTGCCAAGCTGGAAACTTCCAGTAAAATGTAAATATCTGTGCCTAACCTTATTAAGGATTATTACATTTTGATTAGTGAGATCATCTTAGGTGGATTATTTATTTTTTCAGTCTTCCTTTTACAAATGTGCACAGACTTCCCTGCATCTTGCAAGACACTGAAGTCTGTTTATGTCGGGAATTTCTCTGATAGACTCATGGGCTTGAGTGCTAGCACTCAGTTCTGTGTTGGTCCCTCATACTAAATGATACTGCCAGCTGTCTGTTGGTCTTCATCTCCCCTGCGTCCTGCTTACGAAGTTTAGATTGGTGTGCAGACCTTCCTACTTCTCTTTTCTGTTCCTGTGTGGTATTTTTCATATAGCAGACACTGGTGCTGTAATTCCAATACACTTTCAACATCCACACTCATTTTGTCTTGGTGGATGGGGGGGCATAAGGGAGTTAAAATACCAAACCCCCCACTTCATGCACCCCTTAGATTCTTTTGGACCAAGCAATAGTTATACATGTTGCCTTCTTAAGCCTGTGGGATTGCTCTTATGAGTAAAGGTCTGCCATACTGGGGCTATTATGTGACAAGTTGGAAAATAGCCTTTGTTCCCATGGTAACCTTTTTTTTATGTGCTTTGGTGCATTTTTTCCCTATGGTTTCATGGTTGCTCTGGAGGTTTTTCTATTGTGGTATTTTAATCCCCAGTAGACCGTGGATGGCAGTTCAGTTTACTTTTTGCTATTATGAAATAATTTAATTTTGAAAAAAATTTATTTGATTATGGAACTCTCGTAAACATTTTATATTGTGGTTTAGGGTATTAATGGTGTGGTAACTTTCTCTGCAAGCATATCATGCACTCAGAAGTTAAAGCAAACAATAATAAATAGGAAAGTAATAGGAAACTACGTCCAACTGGACCAAGCTGCTTCTGTTATAAACTAATATTTTTAACATAGTTATTCTTTCAGGACTTTTGGGGCCAAGCCATTGCCAGACGTTCCAGGTAGATTTTTCTCTGCAACAGAATGACATTTCTTAAGGTCATTAACAGTCAATAGTCTGGTCATCAGTGTCATTTCAGGTTGCTGTAATGAGAGTTTCATAAAATAAGCTTTCAAACAAAGGCAGGTATTTTTAGGAGTTGCTTGTTTAGATTCTGAGGGAAGAACTTCAACAAAAATTGTGAGCTTTTTTTTGAAAAGAGGAGGCTCTTTAAAGAGATGCTTTTATTACTGGTAGCATCTCCCTGCATTTGCCTTCTAAGTATATTTTCCTCTTTCCTTGCTCGTTTAGTTTTCTTTGTCTCGGAAGCCTTCAATAGCAGAGCAATGTAGTCATGCAGTCATGTCTTGCCTGAAATTCCTCATGGTGATGATTTCCCACTGGTGCCCCCATCAGCAGGTGAGCCTCACATGAATCATGGCATTTTATGCAGCTTTAAAATGTTTCTGACTGAGAAGGCAGCAGAGCCTCACCAGGTAAGCACTACTATACCCTGGTAGGAGAGTTACCAGGGTGCAGAAAGGCTCACATAGTTTTCAGTGGTGGAAAATGAGATGGTGCTGTGAAAAAATTGTATTTTCAAAGCTGTGTGTCTCCTCCTAATTATGGCAGGTGAGCAGGTGCAGGAAAAGAAAGAGTTAAACATACTCCCTGCCCCCCTCAAATAGACTTTCAATAATTAACCAGATAATTTTCCAGATAAACTGTTCCTGCCTTATCTTGCTATACATAGCAATTTATAATCAGCAGCACAAACACCAGAATTACATGCATTTAAACTGCACTAATTCTATAAGTGGGCCAAATATGAAAAGTTAGAGCAAATGCACTGTGAGGCTTACTGGAGTTCTCTGCCTTAAAAAGCTGAAGGCTTGTTCCTGATAGGAAACTCCCCATCTAGGTTAACCATTCCATTTCAATAGATAACTATATCTATGTACTGAAAAAACTGCAGAGCAAGGAAATTTTATTTCCCTGGGGCAGTTGTGTCTTGGTAGGTTGTGACAGTAGTTAGAGGAGAAAAGTGCATTGCAGAAGAAAAGTAGGAGGATGTTACACTTCTCTGATCACTAAATCACTGGGTAAAAATTAGATTTATTTCCCTAGGAAGTAAGTGCTCCTCAGTTTCAGTCCATCAGAAACTACTTTCGTTGATGCTTAAGTTTATATTTTTCTGTAGTCAACCGATTATTTGGGGATAAAATTTGGCTTGCTGGCTATAGTTGCTACCAAAATATTTCAGTAGAGAAGGTGAAGGAAAAGTCAAGGTTTACAGCTGGATGGAGGAAAATGCTGAGTCCTATCATCATCCACCAAGGTAAATGGGAACTGAAAGAGCATAGCACACTTGCTTCATTTTGTAAAAACAACATATGCCTTAAGGTTAAGCTAAATACAGGAACCTGTTCACTTTGACTGCGGCACAGAACGCATCAGATTCTATTTGCCAAATAAACATTGGAACTTAAATGCTTTTTTTAAATCCTAAGTGCATCTTTTAAGTGCATCATCCTAAGTGCATTTGGTGGGGCTTGGAAAAAAGGTTGGGGCCTTTTCTATTAGTGCATGTCAGAGTTTGCATGTTATCAAAATTAAGATACAGGTATGAAAGTGTGATGTGTGACCCTTAGGCATTGCTAAATAAAGTAACTTAAAGCAAAAGCTGGAGTTGCTGAGGAAAAAAGCCATCCAAGTTCTCAGTTTGCTTTTTCTTAACTAAATATGCTTTCCTTCCAATTCCTACATGTTCCATCATAGTCAGCACTTTCTTAAGATTAAAAGATACTTCAAGATTAAAAAAGATTGTAGTATTTGAAGTTCAAACAGTTGAAGGTTTTCTGTCTTGAAATACAAAAGCTCTGTGCTTTAAAAGGAAAAATAAAAAAAACAAACCTAATTGAGACTGACCACTCATTTAAATGTAATATCACAGCTACTGAATTCTCTTTGTTGGGGTTTGTTGTTTGGTTGTTTTGGTTTTTTAAATTTCCTTAGAATATACCCTCAAAGAGGGTAAATGTTGCTCTGCCTGCTCTGGGAGTGTTGCTGCTGAGGCTCAGGGGTGGTTGGGATCCAGCAGCTCTCCCTTAGCTCACGTTCCCAGGTCCCACGTGACTGCCTTCTCCTCCAAAAATCTGATTGCTTCATCTCTGCACCTTTTCACTTCTCTCTGCTTTCTTGGTCTGCTGACAAGAAGATTGGTTTATATACTCTGACATTTAAGAAATACCATTTTCCAGTCTGCTAATCTGCTTTATTCAAGTAGTTATAGTAAAGAGCCAGGGTTCCTTCCCACAGTGAAGCTTTTTAAAAATTTGGGTTATACAAGCAGAAACTGATGCTGGTCAAACGTTAGTACTGGCAATTAAAATGGGAAGCATGGAGCAAAATCTGGGAAATGATATATGGCATTGGGGCAGGTCATGACTGCCATCGTTGTGGAGTGATCAGATGATCTAGTGGACAGCTTTTGACCAGTATGACACTTTCTAAAGGAGTAGCAGAGTTATCTTGGGCAGTGAAATTGTTGTTACTATGTGAACATGCATAAAAATAATGGAGGCGATGTGAAGATGGCATGGTTATGCTGTTTACTATGATGGATGAGTGGACAATGACTTTAAGGAAGGTACTGAGAGAGCTGCTAAGAGGAGTGAAATACCATTGAAATATCCAGCTCTTGTTTTGGCCCGCAGGAAGGTTAGTTTTGGTATATCTGTGTGCAAGGTTGACTATCTTCTACTAGTTCCAAGTAGAAGATGACTCTAGCTGGAGGGTATTCCCCATCAGAAATGAGGTGAGAGGGTAGAAGTAAGCTGCTGGCAGCCTTTCCATCTTGCATATCCTGATTATTCTTGCTTTTACAGTTACTGTTTTTCTTCTTGTGGTAAAAATATGATTCTATAATCACAAATTCTTTTTACCTTTGTTTTTGCATACCTTTATTTATGGAGACGTACCAGGGTTCCTTCTGGTTGTTTTACTGCCAGAAAATTTCGGTATGAAAAAGAAAAGTCAATGACGCGGAATTAAAAAGGACTCATCTAGATCTCATAATAATAAAAGCGCTTGGAACAAATGACTTTGGAATTCATATTGTGGCTTATGCTTCTTTGGAGTGCTTCATTTTATCATCAGAGAGGCATCATTTGTTTAAACTGGGCTCCTGTATGACATCTGGTTTGAAAAGCATAATAACCTATATAATCAGCTTTTTAAATGCTGGATTATCTGTGGGTTTATTGACTCTTCTTTACAAAATCTGTTATTTCTAATTAATTCTCCATATAACTATTACTAAAGCCAACTCTGAGAGACACAAATGAGCTTGATGGCAATGGCTAGTCAAGGTCAGCATTTAACTGCCAGCGTTTGCACTGTTAGGGATAATAAATCAGGCTTATTCTTAATCACATACCCTACAACGTGACAAATGTTACTGGAACCATCAAAGCAACTGTTTTACAAATCATTTAGGAGATACATTTGGCATTGTTAAGCTCTCCATGCTGCCCTTGGCTGTAACAGCATTGTGATAAAATATGTATGCTCTGTTAGATCACCTCTCTTTGAATCCTGTGGAGTTTTATGTGGGGGTGTGTGGTTGCCTGTTCTTGTCTTTGTATTGGAGATAATGAGAGAGGCGTGAAAGCAATAACATCTAATCAACCTGTGGGAGCCACTGGCTTCTGAAAATGGGAATGAGTAGCCAGCTCTATGGCACTATTTCCTTTTTCTTGTGTTTTCAGATAGGACTTTGTATTGAGACTAGCTTGCCACCGACAAGGAATGTCCTGGCTCAACAACAGTCCATTGTTTAAAGGTTTTTTAAGAAACCCTGTTAAGTATCAGAGTGATAGGTTTTAGGCTCTGTTTTGATTTTCTGTAAATACAGTGTTTTCACTTGATCTGAATTTTAAGACTCAAACCTGCTGTAGCCTGCATATGCCATTGGATTTAGCATGTCATTCAAGTAGATATTTGGCACTAGGCTAATTACCCTCCAGGGAGCCAATCGTAAAGTTTCTAATCTTTTTTTATGATATTCATTGTTACATGGATCAACTATTGGGTATTCCAAAGGAGAGAAGACTCATTACTTAAGTAACTTGGATTACCATAACTAAACTTCTCATCTGGAGCAAAAAATCAAACTGAGCTCCACAAAAAGGAGCCAAAATGTAGTTAATGCAGATACCTCTGTTATGATCAACTGAATTTAACACTGCTATATTGCTTATTACGTGTTACCTGCCTGTAACTTTTCCCACATGCCAGTTTACATTAGGATTCCTTGGTAAAAAGTTATGGCATGTTGCTGTGGAAAATTAATGCAAAGGGAAATATTTAACTTGGAGCATGCAGGAAAAACACTTTCAGTGTGGGGGGTTTAGTGTAGTTTTTCTGCCTGTGCATATTATAGAATAAAGAGCTATAATGACTGATAAAAAGAATTGGTTTACTAGAAGTGATGAATAAATGAAGTGTTTTTTCTATGTCATCAACACTGGATGTGTGGCCTTGAAAGGAAGGCCAAGGGATAGGTTCCTCATCAGTCAGATCTTGTTCACAATGGTTTCTAAGAAAGGGATGACAGCCTGAAAGAAGAGAGATTTAGGAGGAAAAGGTGTAACCATCTGTGTGTGCCCTGTTGGGAAAGAAAAGCTGCCATGGAGAGAATGAGTTACCCTGAGGTTTAGCTTGTGATTCGAGCTTATTTTTGGGCTCAGCCTTTTGTAATACCTTGTGTGAGGTATTACAACAGCCTTTTGAATTGGCAAATACTCTGGTATAGCATGGGTGAAAGAGAACATAAGAGATTTTAAAAACAAGCCAAACATTGTTCACTTAAGACAATCACAGCCAGACCTGGCACAAGTTGGAGGACATTGAAGTACCAACAGCAAATATCAATGTTTCTTTGCAGTAAAGTATTTGAGAACAACTCCATGTTGGATACTCCTATTAAGAATGAAAATGCCTCATTTGTGTTTTAACATAGTGCACTTCTAAACTGAATAAAAGAAGGAGTTAATTCAATTTAATTCCAGAATGTTAAGCTTCCACCTGTGATGCTGCAGCTGAGTAGCTGAATACATACTTTGTATTCAGGCTGTACCTTTCAGTTGTATTCAAGTCTTCAGTGGAGAGGATCACTGCATAAAATATGCTATAGATTGCGTCTTAGGCAGGCATTTAATAATAGTCGTGGATCAACCGGTGTCTTAATGTGTCTTTGCTGACTTATTTTTACCTAATAATTCTGTGAAAGTGCAGTTTTGTAGGGTAGCTTGTATCTAAAAAAAGGCTCTCCCACCTTCTGCGAATCCTACATGACAATTTATTTTCTACTAAAAATAATACATAATTGCATATATATATGCAGTATGTATATATAGAGAAGCATGTGCGTGCGTATATATATAAAAATAAAAATCATGCACACTGCTGTGATACCCTGAAAACCTCCATTTCTCCACAGGAAAAGCTCTCTAATGAAATTACCTCTTTTTTAGATATTTTTAAAAAAGTACATTGACCTTTTTCAGGGTAGAAAGACTAGGAAACTTTTTGCCAGTCTTATGAAGAAATGGGAACAAGCAGCATCAAAATTACAAATCCCCTGAGATGTTTTGGCCTTCTGTCAGAATTGAAGAGTTTCCCTTCTCAGGCAAAAATACTGATGTTTGCAGGGAAAGGAGGGGAATTTTTAAGGTTAATTTTCCAGGTTATTGACATTTTCTCTAGAAAGCAGACACCTTTTGAAGAATTTTGTTTAATGGGAGGCCTAATTTTTTGCATGCAGTATGGAATGTGCTGGAGGGAGAAAATCCTGTTCTTTGCCTTAACACATCAGAGCTGAGTACCAGCACAGCCTTGGCAAATCCTGGAAAAGTTACTTTTCCTGAGGGTAAATTAATGCAGCGTGTGCAGGTATGACTGTGACTGGAGCACGCAGAATTCATTTTAACATCAATTTGGTGAGGCTTTCTCTCTTAACAGATGAGCTAATGCCATCACCTAGCAATTATCAAGTAGTGTGATGTTATGTAATGAAAGTATAAATAGCATAAGGACTAAAACTAGTAAATCTAACAGACTAGTGAGCAGACAAGAGCAGGAATACTATTTGGAGCATTTTGATTAACATCTGAACGCTGTCATTTAAGCAGATGCTTAGATTTGATGTTGCTGTAAAGCTGTAGGCCAGGAGAGCTGTGGTCCTTCATTTGGAGTGACATTCGAGCTGTGCCCCCTGGATAAATCACTTGGCCTCTGCATACCTCTTTAGAGGAAGTTAGAAATTGGAAAAAAGGCAAAGGGTTCATACTTAGAATTTCTTACGCAAGCTCATCTTATGTTTGAATTAAGACTGCTTGTGGACTTTGTTTCTTAGTGGCTGTTGGACAAATACTCCGTGACCTGCAGTTTGAACCACCTGATATTTTCCCCACCGGTGTGAAGTCTTTCAGGGTTGTTTTTGTAGTTGTGTGGCAGAATTCAGAGGGAAAACATGTAAGAAATGCAAGAGTTCACCTTTACTTGGAGAAGAAGAGCTGTGTGGAAGGAGCCCAGCCCTATGGAGACATAGGAGGGGGATCCAAGTTTTCATCTCCTTCGTGGAGAATGAATCCTTCCAGGATCTGGCGTGTTTTTCCAAGCATGCCCATTACATGAGGGTGGCATTTGCAGTTCCTGAGGGAGGAAACTCACAGGATCAGGAAATGTTTTTGAAATGCACTGTCTTTGAGAGTTGCCAGTGGAAGAGGTGCCCTGTAGTTTAAGACAGAGGGAGATGATTGAAGCATGGCTTGCAGGTGCAAAGGGCTTGCAGGTCTGCAAACCTTCAGGATGGCCAGAACCTCCAGTGCTGCCTTTCTGGCACCTACAGGCACATGGGAGGATCTTCTGCACTTGTGGAATGTACAAAGGCTTCAAAACTACATTGGAAGTAAGCTGCTAAATTACAGGAATATTAGAAATAGGCTCATGGACTACTGCAGTGGTTAGCAGGAGAACAGCCAGGGGAGTACATACCATTTTGCTGCATTACTTCATAAAATGGCCTCAGAGGTTTCCTTACAGGTATTCCTTAGCTGTGAAGGCTTCAAACACATAAAGAAACAGAAAGAAAATTTATAGCTGCCAGGTTGCTGCCAGGGTGGTTTGTTAGTTAGTTTGTTTTTTATTTTCAGTTTTAATCATCTGTTACCAATAAATTCCACTGCCCTTGTGGTATCATCTCACATTAACATTGATATATTATAGGTGTTTTAAAACAGACAATCAAAATATTGCACTTACTAATTAAAGCAATCCATGTATTCAGCCAGGCAGTGCCAGAAAGAGTTGTGGTTTGCTAATTGTTAGGTGCCTTGAGCAATATACCTGTTACAAATTCTTAATTGAACTTTGTATTATGGCTGGTGTGATTTGAAATATTCATAGCTGTTTTCTTTTGTTTGATTGTTTTTGCTCCAGCTCTTCGTTGAGAAGTGTATCAACTGGATCTTCAAGACCTTCCAAAGTGTGTTTGGTGTGTGGAGATGAGGCATCTGGATGTCATTATGGGGTGGTTACGTGTGGCAGCTGTAAAGTTTTCTTCAAGAGAGCAGTAGAAGGTAAGAAAACACAAACCAAAAAATATCAACACAAAAGACAAAATCTATTCTTTGTTTTTTTAAAAGAAATATATATACACACATATAAATTTTCCTATGTTCTGTTTCCTGTGTTCTGCTGTTGGTAAAATTCTGTGTTGTTACTATGAAAAAAAAAAAGTTGAGNAGAGTGAGGCAGTGTGAGGTGTGATTAATTTCTTCTGTGATCATTAAATCTACTTCTGATGGCAATAAGGATTTAGCTCTCTGTTAAATAGACCTGGAGGGCTTGTGCGTCATTGAAGTCAAGACTTCATGTAATATCTGTCAATCTATTTATCTATCTATCATCAAAAGTGTCAATCTAATTGAAATTAACTTCCCA
>VZTN01000986.1:108977-194339 GCA_013400515.1 Erpornis zantholeuca
ATAAGGACATGGAAAAGGTTTCCCCTTGCTGAAAACATTTTCTCTTACAGTTGCATGGTAGGTGGCCTTGATGTCTTCATTCCCCAACTTCTTGAGAATTCAGCTGCTTGATGTGGCACATGAAGTGGAAAACCTCCCTTTTTTTGGCTGAGTGATTTCCTCCATGTGCTTCCACACCACATCATGGATGGCTCTTCAGACATCCACATCTGAGCTGACCCCTGAATCACGAGGAGATACTGTTTGGTTGGGTGGTGGTGGTGGTGAGGCTTTCCATAGGCCTGCAAATACTGTGTGAAGTGACAGCACCTTTTGTTGTCTTCCTTCTTTCCTGCCTCCCAGGAAAGCTTCCCCTCCAGTCTTGAATCACTGTAATTTTAAGGTACTATTTGTCTACATTTATGTCTCTTTCTTTTGCTTACCGTTCCAACATAATATGATGGATGTTCCCATCCAGCTTTACAGGAATTTATGAAAAATGACTAAGGAGTCCCTTTAGGAGTTAACAGAGTAGTGAGACTGTTTCCAAGCCTCAGAAGCCAGAAATATTAGGGGAAAGGATTACTCTCTGATCAGGCGTAGAAATACATTTTTAAAACGTAATTAAAACTGATCAGTAATTACTGAAAGTTTGCAAGTTAAGCAAAAAAAAAAGCAAAAAAATGAAAGAGAAAGCTGCCTTGACATCCCTAAAAATTTAATGTGTTTTAAATTAGCTTAAAGTACATTTTTTAGAGTCATTATGGTAGCATACATGTACCTACCAGTGGTATGTGAACGCTCTCTAGACTTCTTGGTGAGCACATGACTGAACTCTTGATGTGACCAGAAGCACTGTTGTTAGGCAAACACTGAGATTTTGTCTTGGCTTGCACTTTTTTATATATTGTAGAGTATTAGCCCCAAAAGGACGTAGCAAGACCTAATGCACATATTGGCTTCAAATATCCTGGCACTATCCTTATAAATAAAAGTTTGTGTAGGTAGTTATTTGTAATAAGAGGTTTCTTGTAGAGTCATCCTAAATTGTTCAGTTGGGAACAGGACCAATAAAACACCCTCTTTGGAGGTTTCCTGTTTGAAATAATTGAAACAATTAAATATTTGTAGCATTTAGACACCACACATTTCTGTCACGATCCACTAAATATTCCTCAGTGGACGATGTCCCTGCTGTTTGCACGGACCTTTAAAGGTCCACTCCAACTCAGCCATTCTATCAGTCTATGAAGTGGAGAGACAAATTGGGTCAAAAAGCATGAAAACAGAGAAAAAAGAGATTTGGAAAGAGGAAACTCTGCACACTACCCAGCTCTTTATGTCTTGGCTGGAATTGCTAATGTTGTCAGCACACCTTGAACAGCCTTTGAGTGCCAATTCCTTTGTTCTCCTCTGAAATACTGCAAAACCAGAGGGACTAACAGAAAATAACAACTGTATTGGAATTTAAATCCAAGAAACTAAGAAGAAAAAAGAGAATAAAGTTTGCATTTCAAATTATAAATCTGGTAATTGTATTCCCAGTTAATCATATCTTGGAACTTGCAGGAAATGTCTAATGGATTTATGAGAAGGAGAGCTGTAGACCAAAAAAAGTATTAAAATGGGTTTATTGGTGAAATTTCAAGAGTAATTTCAGATGGCATTAAATCCAAACCTGTAAATTATCCAAGTACTAGTTTTAGTATCAGGTAGGCATGGATGTTTTGCTGACTGACTTGATGAACAAGAGGCTGGCACGAAGAAACGTGATTTTGTCATTAACATAAATTTGATCTGCCTTGCAAACACTAAAAATCCTTAGACTGTTAAAGTGTTGGTAAGTGGTGTCACAGCAAAAGTTAAGGTATATACATTTAGAATACATTTTTTACGTAGGTTATTTTTATTCCTCCATTACAGATATGGCCAATCATAAAGTCATTAGAACTTGAATTTATGATCAAAATAGAATCATATGCTGAAAATGTGCTGTGCTGTGAGGGAACCTAAAGCACCTGGCCAGGCTTGTCTTGTCTTTTTCCACTGAAGCAGCTTTCTCTAAGGAGAGTAACAGGCTTGAAGTCAGAAATCACAGCTGTTCTTGCCTATGCTTTGCATTTTCAGCCTTCATTTGTTCAAGTTCCAGACAAGTATGAGGTAATCTCTCCTAAATCAAAATTTATATTGTTTCTTAAGTTGCTAATCTTTTATTCTTCCTTTGGCTTGGAAGGAAGGAAAAAGGAAGGCATTTTTTCACCTCCATATGGTGCTAAAGACTACAGCAAAAATGACCATTTTCTTCTAGTTATTTTGCATATTTGCTTGGAGATGTTTGGCTACTTAAAATGGGAGCATTAAAAAATTATATTGTATCAGTTATAGGGAAGCTTGTTCTTTTTTATAAATGCAAAGATGGGAAAATTCAGTAAACATCAGATTCCATTGTCAATCTCTGTTGCAAGAGGTTCACCTTAAAGCTAGTTCTTCAATTTTAAGTAAAAAAAAATAGATTTCTTTTCACCTCTGAAGTAGAAACACAGGCACAATAACAGAAGTTTTTAGGGTTGCAGGTTTTTTTTTTTCTCACCTGAGCTCTTGCCAATTTAGAGTGGAGGGATAATTTGGCTGAAGGAAAATTTTGATTCTGCTCTGATGCTTCCAGGATGTAGCAAACCTGCTGTGCCCCTAAGTGAGCAGCACAGGAACAAAGAAATCCAGAAACAGGTAATCTTCCTATGCTTTTCTTACACACTGTAAGTGAAAGAACTTCCCAAGGCTTTGTAAGCCCCGTAGAAGGTAAACTAAAGCCTCTCTGTGTGCCTCCTTTGGTTTTTTTTGATTTTTTTTTCATTTCAGTTGAAGTGAAAAAGTTATCAAGGTATGAGAGATGCTAACATACATAACTCTTGAATAATTTGCTTAATTAGCATAACTTAACTTTTTATAGAATGCTACTGGTGAAGAGGGGAGTTTACCTTATTGACCATTTAAAGAAGCAGTATTTTTTATGCTGTATGAAACTGAAATTGATACATAGCAGCCGTTTTCCACACAATCTTGCAGTGTGTGCACCCATGAATTTTGTAGGTCTGTATTACTATAATTAATTATACATACAGTTCTTCACTCTCCCCTCTTCTGTTCATTCACTGTAATGGAGTCAGTGTTTTTCCATAACAGGCTGCAATTTTCCTTTTATCCACTTTCCTAAGGTCCGTGGCCTCTCTAAATTTGACATCACTCAGTATAGATGTCCATATGTTTTCATAGAAATTTTTATGTGGGATTCGAAGTTGACTCTGTTCCTGACCTGTTGCAAGAATCTGTTTTACAACCTATCAAACAGAAATATTAGGTGAAGAGCAAGCAGATGGGTGATCTGCTGAGGGCAAGTGAGCTGGTCAAATTCATGTAGCAGCTGCTACTCTTACTTGATATGCTATGGTTAATAGGTGTAAAATAAAATTTAAATAATTCAGTCGTTATAGGTTTGAAGCTGCTGCCAGCCTTCCATGCTTTCATAGATACATGAAAAGGACTTTTCCTGGGTTTAGCTCTGGCAGGCAGTATTGCTCTGTGAAATGAAGTCTTCATTCCTTCTCCAAGCTGGTTTTAGTTACTAAGGGCTCAGAGTTGAGGAGACTGGTAGGAGGAAGGTGCTAAAAGAATTTGCAGTGGGACCCCAAAAAGGAGAGAAAAAAAAAAAAAGCTGCGAGAGTGGAGATATAAGAAAGAGAGGAAAGAATAAAGGATAGAAGATATATTGCAACCGAATATTTTAAAGCTGGGGAGAGGTGAAACGTGAGGAAAATCTTTCCTTGTGGCTCTTTGGAATACGTGGCCTGCATGGAAAAAGCTGCCCAATGCTCAATAAAAAATGCTGGATGCATTCAGGTGAATGTGAAGTGGAACACCAGGGGACCAAGCACAGTGTGGTAACATTTCAGATAGGAGGGGGGAGATTTGGGAAGCACCAAGGTGATGGAGTGCCTTGCTTTGAAAACAAGCACAGAATGAGTGGTTTTAGCAGCTGCAGTGCCACAAAGACCATAAGTTGGTTAATAGCTGTGAAAACTATATGAAAAAATATTTTACATCAAGGAAGATGAAAATCTGCATTCATTCCTTTCCAAAAGCATTAATAATTTCTTCCCTCCCCCAAGACTTCCAACATTTGCAGGTTTTTTTGAGGGTAACTTATTTACTGTGTGAGCTGGTGTTGCTGTAGAGAGGGATGGATGAGTGTGAGGATGAGAATTTAAATATGGGCAGCTGTCTAGCCTTGAAAAACACACGCACAGGGCTGCATGCAACCATTCTTTTCCTGCACTCTGTCATTTGTCTTTCGTTCTTTGTTTTATGAATATTAATTTCTAGACTGCTTCATCTATAAAATAATATATTCAGTAAGTGATACCCAGTCTGCACAAGCACAAATACCCAGTAAATGGAAGATGATGCAGTGGTAGGATTGGTTTATCTTGGGCAGAAGCCTTCCATTGCCACAAATTCCAGCACCATACAGACTTTTTACATGCCTACTTTCTTCATCCTGTTAAGAGAGGGGAAATTTTGGCATTCATATGACGTGACAGGGAACTCAGTTGCAGTAATTTGTTGTTGTTTTCTTTTTTAACACCTCACAGGGTAGCATCCCAGCAGGTCAGAGTCTTCCTAGAGGTGGGATGGCCCTGTGAGGGCATTCTGATTTAAGGTAGCCACAAATATTTGGCTAACAAATGTTCCAGTGCTGCAGCCATTAGTAGTGTTGCCTTGAATATGTCAACTGCCTTTTCTTTAAAAAGGAATGCCTCTCTTCTCCTACAGGAAAGGTAGACAGGGTGCTTCCTGGGAAATTCATCTTCTAGGCACTAGTTCAAAGTTAGCTGAGCCACTTGTGTAGTGTAGTTGCACAAAATGGATGTGTAAAATTCAGATGCACCAAGTATTTCAAGCCATCAGGGAAGTAGTCACATTGTCATGGTGTAAGTGATGCTGGGAATGCTTATGTGGAGTGTTGAGTATACTTCTGGTCACCAGCATGTTAAAGACAGCTTGATTCAGAGTCAAGTAAACACATGAGGAGAGCTTTTGAAACGATCTGGGGAGTAAAAATTTATCTTATGTCAGGTGACTGAATGCTTTTAGCTTTTTTTAGCCTACCCAAAAAGAGTCTGAGTTGGGACATGATTGCTGTCTATAAATATTTCACAGTTGAGGAATAGACAACCGAGAAGGAGGAGAATTTATTTTGAACTAAGAACTGTACTGAAATAAGAGCAAATGGGTAAAAATCCCATTAGTTAGTTTGCTATTTTGAGAATGCTGTAAACCACCAAAAAAGAGAGACTTTTATAGGGGCACTTTCCTGAAAAGAGTAAGAATTATTTAAGTGCCCACTTTGAAATTGCTCATAAGAGAAGTGGCTGATGTATAATAAAATTTGGTTCTCTCATTTGGTGATAGTAAAAAATAAGCCAAAGAGGTCTCTTTTGTTTAATGCTGTATCCTGGTGAGTCTGAAGACTTCAACTGACTCTGAAAATGGAGGAAGTGTGAATAATAGAGAGGGTGGACTAACTAATACATTTTTAGAATATTCCATTTGTAATGATGGTGAATGACTATATCTTCACAGGAATACAGAACTTCAGTTTTTAAAAATGGATGTAAAGTGTTAAGATCTTGCATAAGGCAGAATTGCTTTGTATTTGTTCTAGCAGATGAATGTCTGTCTCCTGCAATGACTTTTCTCATTTTGAGTTCAGAAAAAAGCTCAGGAGGGTGAAGTCCTTTGGAAATACCTCCATCCCATCCAGCTGAGCCTCTGCAGGTACCCCCCAGGCCCATCAGGCCTTTGCTGATGGGTTTTTGTTTTGCTTTGTAATCCCTGATACAATACAACTAAATGGATAACTAAAGCATGAAGGGACATTTAAATTGGAATTTGCAATTGGACAGAAATTTATGGACAAAATCTGGATCAAACAGCATAAAGCATATCAAATATCATAAAATACATTCATAAGCAAGTGCTTTAGTTCCTTACAGCTATGTTAGTGCTTCTTAAGAGATACTACTTTATAGAATGCTGTTATCTGCCTGCCTTGGCAGCCTCTAGAAGCAGTGTTATAATTTTCACTTTTAGGAGCAAATAGCACTTCCCTTCTACAATCCTCAAGTTCCTGAAAATTTTTCAAGCCTGAAAAGGTTCTTCAAGTCTCAGGATAAGTAGTTAAGAGCCAAAAGGGGATAATCCTGCAAGGTGCCTTCAGCACCTTAATGTTAGAGATAAGGAATTTTGCAGTTTAGTGGCTGAAAGAAATTCTTAATAGATGAAACTGGAAAATAAATTTATATAAGGCTAGAAACAAAGCATCTTTTTGTACCTCGTAATCCCATTTTAAATAAGGGGATGGGAAAACAGTCTTCAGACAAAAAAAAAGAATAAAAAAGAGAGAGAAAATGTGCATACAGATCTGTCTGTTGTAGACAGAGGGAACAAGGCATCTGCTAGCATCTCAGATATAAATAGAGTGGGAAAGGTAATGGCAAATCTCCCATTGCCTTAAATGAAGCCAGGATTTCATCCTTTTTTTGGAGCACAGTTTTAGGTTGTTGAAGTTTGGGAGTGTCTCTGTTAGGTTTGAAGTCTAGACTTCCACAGAGGCAGTTTTGTCAGGCTTTTTAGAAACAATAGTGGCCCATGGTCGGCATTGAAGCCCACAGATCCTTATCGTTTAAGGAGAGAAAATTCTGTTAGACAAAATATTACCTATTTTTAGCCTACAAAATTATTTGGTGCCATTTCTCACTGTTGGGTTGCCAAATCCAGGGCCCTAAAAAAGGGAACATGAGTTAGTCAGTCCATTCCCACCTATTTCAAGAGTGATTATGATGTTTGGCTTCTGTATGTACCTTGTCCATGCTAAGAACAAGCAGGAGCAAGCAGTTTGGAGTTACTGCATCCTCTCCCACCTATTTCTGCTCCTCTGTGTATATTAGGTGCAATGGTGGGTTTCAGGAGGTTTGAGCTGCTTGGTCTTCTTTAAGTTTGCTATTTTTGAAATATGTTGGGGAGGAAAAAAAAAAGTTTCCAAAATCATAGCTAAGTATGAAAGTAATGAATGTTAGTGGCCTGCGTCGTCTTTGTTCATCTGCACTGCATGTAATGATTCCTAATTCAGCCTTAATTACACAATCCCATACAGCTTTTTCCATTGCACCTCTGCCTTGTTCATTGAACAGATTGGATAGTGTTCAATTAATGAGCAGCTATTCAATATCTTATATTCTTCTCGTTGCTCCCAGTATGGTCCTGTGCCTTCACTGCTGATTACTATTCATCCATTGCTCAGAATACATAATTACTCATTTCTTACAAAGCTTTTTTGTGGTGCTTTCACTAATATCTAAGTGCTTCACAAGCATTGTTTAATTTATGAGATGAGTGGTTATTACCTGTTTTACAGTTGAGGAGATAAGGCACAGATTAAGCTGAGACATACCCACTGATTTGGGGTTCATGATTTGTGATATTTTAGGGCCTCAGGGGCAAAAGTACTTGGCATTTTATAGCACTTGGTATGTCCAAAGTGCAGTTTCCATTGATTTTACTTACAGCTATGGTCACTTAAACCATAGCAAATCAGACTCTGGATCACAAGTTGGATATTCAGGAAACAGGGAAGAAAATTAGTGTTTTTTCTTTATTATTATTATTAAGTAAGTCCATGGCAAAGGAGATGCCAGTTCTCCAGGGCACCTGCCTCATGCATTGACTTTCTCTCTGCTCTCTTTCTCTCTTTCTTCTTTAAATCTCTGTAATCCTTTGTGCAGTTTGCTCTCAGTAGCATGTGAATGTGGACTCCAAGGACAAGAGTCCTTTTGACTTTGCTCCTGATTCATCCTAAATCACCATCCACGTTGTCCCCTGGATAAACTAGAGGTCTGGTAGGGCAGGACCAAGGGTGTACAAGTAAGACATAAAGTACTGACAGACATGGAGAGTTAGATCAGAATTCAGGTTTTGAGGTGTTAGGAAGTCTGAGATTTCTTACCTATTCATCAGTAGCAGCCAGAGCAAGGTTCCTAGGATGTGATCATGTGCAGGAAACATGGATGATGGTGGTGCTTCCTAGGAAAGCTGCTTGGAGTGCATTAGGTGCCTAAAACATTTTACTGAAGTGAATTTGGGAAGGCTGTAATGCAGCTTCTCTAGTACATGCTGACACTTCCATAAGTGGGAACTCCTCAGGGCAACCTGTTTGACCATCCTCTACATTAAAAAAAATATATATATATTCTTGCTCTTCTTAAAGATAAAAGTGACACCTGCATCCTTCTAGTCTTCCCAACAGATTTTTTTTTTTTTTTTGTGATTTATTAAATCCTAACTTTAAAATAGGTCCATCTACATATTTTCTTCAGTGGTAATGCCAGATGACCAGTAATAAGGGCAAAAAGGTGCAATGGAATTACTGCTTTAGGCAGTAGGTTTTTTCTGTTTAATGAAACTACTCAGTGCCTCCCTCCTGGAAAAGAATTGTCTGCAGAAATTCAAAAGGGCTAAATAAATGCCTCAGAAAATAAATGTGGAAAGATTATGTTTTAGAAATTTATTCTAGAGATTCAGAACGTAGGCTGACAAGTCACAGGGTGAGAAAAATGCCAAAATGGGAATAGTTTCTGCAATAGAAAGACAGATACATTATTTTAAAGCACAATGTGATGTCCGTATTACAGAAAAAGAGTGTAATGGTGATTTTGAAGAAAATTGTGCTTCTTTGAAACTTTTGGTACTGTTCTTGCAAGATGCCAACAAAAGGTATTGCCATTTGCATGTTGCTGAATATTCTGGTAAATATTTTGAATATTTTTTTATTCTTGTAATTTAACATTTCACACTTTTTCCAGAGAAGGTGTCATTACTTTCAGCATTAAGGCATTCGTATCAGATTTTCACATCTCATTTCGTTTGCCTTTAATTCTTCCTGATTCTTGCAGAAAACCATACCCAGAATAGTGACATTTTCCCTACTCATTTCCCATTCATGGTGTATTTGCATTCATTTTGGGCTACCGAGCAGAAGAGCTAGAGCATATTTTCCTCATCTGTACCCTGCCTGTTTATTCTGCTTCCTCTGGAAATCAGTGTATGGTGCTCTCCAGGACCGAAGAGGACTGGACCTGACGTTCGGAAGTCGCTGTTGCAAAACCTGCTCCCTCACGTAGCAAATAACTGATGTGATCCTGTGTGTTGGAAGGGGACAGATGGGCAAGCAATTCTCACAGCAGCCAGGCTGATTCCAGAGCAGGGCGAGGGATGGTATTAGGAAAGGTAGCACAGCTTTCCCAGGGAGAGGCTGAACCATGCCATGTGTGGGAGCACGGCTGGAAGACGGAGCCAGAAGGTTTTCTTACAGAAACAATCCAAACTGCGGTTTCAAGGTTTACAAACCTTTTGCATGCTCTGCACAAGTTCTCTGATAAGCCTCTTCTTGATTAGGCTGGAACAGCTTTTTTAATTCAAAGCTAATGCCTGTGGGGAAGAAGTGCAATAGTTCTGTACTTTGAAAACTTAGGCATTTATGCAAGTTTCCTATAAGCATTTTAGGAATCTAACTATATCATTCCATTTCTGAAAGGACATTTTTTGTCTTGGGTATTTAGCTGTAGATGAGTATTATTATATGTATTTCACAGACTCGTGTTCTAATTTTTTTTCTAAGAATAATTATATATTTGGAGCTAAGCATTCAATTACTTATTCATCCATTTTACCACGTGGACTTAGCAAATGGACTTGTGTTAGCCTATACACCATGTCATGCATGCAAATCCACTCTTAACAATACCGCTTGAAATTATGTAAGTGATAGGTGCTAATTTTCTCTGATACAACAGAATGATAATGATGGACTATTGGGAAAAAATAATAATAAGTACTTCTTAGGTTGTGTGCACTGGCATACTAAACTATTCATAAAATTTAAAAAGGAGAATGAAAAGACACTAACCTACTTAAAAAATGATGCCTTTTATTTGCAGTCTTTTTAGTGATAACAGGAAGAGAGTATTCCTACAGTGATAGCACCATATTCCTGAAAGTATCAGGTTGTACACTCATTTCTTTTGGGGGAGGGTGTTGTTAATGACTTCATATGCCAGTTGTACGCAGCCAGGTAGTTGAATTCTAGATGTTCAAGTGGTTTATAGAGCCCTGAGAACTACGAGTGGTATTTCATATTTTATACTTTTGCACTGTCATCATGCAGGTAACTCTGTGCTGAATGTAGGGCATCAGGCAGTCTGTCAAGTACATTATGTTTTAATACAGCAACATCGCCTACAGCTTTATAAAATAAGTTATAATGCTGGAAAACAGTGCAAGCACTTGGACACAGTGGTTTACACTGAGCTGCATCTTTTTGTGCTTCCCTTCTGTTTTGTGAAGGAATCCACTTCCATGTAAGAAGTTTAGAAAGAAGACCCAGCAATTATTCCAGGTTAATTATTCATTTCAATGTAGGAAGAGGAAGTATGGCAAGGATGAGATCTTTCACAGACTGTTTAATAATAAAAGATCCTTTGTGGAAAGCTTATGAAAAAATGAAGGACATAAAAGCACAAGCAAAACATACGTATTAATACATGCTAAAAGAGTTCTGTGATGAGACAAAAGAGGGCTGAGCAGCAGAGGGGTTTTGAACAGCACTTGGGTAAATTTGCTTACTTGAGCATCCCTTTTTCTATTGAGTTAGAAAATGTTCCCAAAATAGAAAACTGAAGGACAGTATCATCTTTCTGAAATTCATTTCAACCCTTCCTATTGCCATTCTCACACTTGCTGTATTTTCTATTACCATTCCACAAAGAACGTGAGAAAGTCCTTGTTACTGTCACCATTCTTTGTGTCCTTGAAGCCTTCAATAACAAGCTCACGATGCAAGAACACCTGTTTCCTACAAGGAGTTAGGTGGGAAATGCTATGTGTGCCTCTACAGCCCAAGGTGCCCACTTAGATTCCACAGGGAAAGGTGGATCTGGGGTATTGCCAGTTAATGCGAGTGGGGCTAATCCAAAATCCATATGCAAGTGCGTTACAGGGATTATGCAATCCTTAATCCTGAAATCAGCACACCTGTGAATTTCTTGGAGGCTTCACTTTGAATGAAGGTTGTCAGCTGGAAAAGTGAGGGAAATCCTTAGAATTAAATTATTTCCATCCAGCTGTGGGACAAATGTAAGATTTCAGCTGAAGTCAGAAACAAAGGTTTAGGAAAAGAGGGGAGAAGGGCCTCTGGCATCCAGCGAGGGGCACAGAGCAGGCCACAGCAAAAACGTTTGTGTTCCAGACGTGGAGGTCAGGCCTTACAGGGAGACTTGCCAAAACTAATAAAGGAAGATTAAATTTAAAGTGAGAGGAAGATACTTGCTCAGAAAAAAGCCCTGGTGCTCAGGCCCATCATATCTTTGTCACAGACTGAGCTGGCATGTGCACGTTTAGCTTGTGTCCTTCTGCTGTGCTTTTACCATTTGCTCTCGGTGCTCCCTCAGCTCTCGGGGTCTCACGGGAAAGGGGTTTAAAAATGGCAAATTTGGGAATGTGAGGAATATGTGTGACAGCCTAGGCGTGAGGGAGATAGGGGTCATGAGGCTGAGCCTGTAAAGGGGCAGAATAGCAAACCTTTTACAGGAGACGGCAGTCAGAAAGGATTTTGCTAAGAGGAGTCTAAACAGGGCCACCTGCAGCAGTGCAGCAGCTATCCTGGAGCATGTTTTAGTAGGCTGCTGAAGTCAGTCTGTTGCTTTTCTTTCCTCGTGGACCTTCTCTCTGTTAATATGTACAGTGCAGGTATTATGTTATTCACTATTTGGTCAAATTTATTGTAAGTATTCATTTTTATTAAGCAGCCTGTCAGGGTTTGGGGTTTTTTGGGGAGTTTTTTTGGACGTTTTTTCCGTGTACGTAAACATACTGTACCTTTTGTTTCCTGGGAACCCTTGACCTCAGCAGAAGTGTGGCTTCCCAGTGCTCCATTAGCTGGGTTAATTCCATTTTGCACAACTATAACTAATGGCCATTTAAAACTGCCAGAAGCCCGCCGTGGGTTCCTCCCCGTGCCTGACCCTGTTGGGGAGCAGCACATTAATCAGCGCTCTCTGTCACGGTTTATTGCTTAATGATGAGGGTTAACTGACCACTTCCTAGGAATAATGAAAAACAGAGGTCAGCAATCACTGGCTGAGTGGAGAGAGGAGCTCTTCCCACTTGTACTTCTACTCTTTCGTCCTCAGGCAGCGACAAATGTGTCCGCTCCACCACTTCAGCATGAACGCTTATCTTTAAAATTCATCTCAGTTATACATCAATCCCTGTCACGTGCTTACCCAATTGAAACAATCAAAACCGCTGAGCCGGTTACCTAATTAAAGTCAGTGTAATCGTATTTGCGGGAAAACATTTTGCTTTGGCAAAGCCTGTTTCAGGAGGGTGTTCTTGCAGCTGCAGTGCAACGTGTGGATGTGGCACTGGAACTCCCCAGGCCAAACCTTTTGGTGATGGCTCAGTAATCCGTGTCCCTTCCGAGCACTGTAGTTTAATTTTTGTGTGCAGATACAGAAGCTGCCAGAGTAACCCTTACTTGCAGGTGCTGATGGATACTGGGTCACAAATTCATGCTGGAGGATACTCTGGATTTTCTTTTTCTCGAGTCCGTAGTTTCACTGCTGGTTGTGGTTTGTTTAGGCCTCGTGTACACGGGATGTCATGCCAGCTGCTGGGCCGGGTGGCCTTGCTGGCCAGTGGCACCCACGGCCAGGTGGGCAGAAGTTACCCACTGCCTGTACAGGCTGGGCTTGGAATATGTCCTGGGAGAGACAACCCTCGTTTGTCTTCCCTGCTTCATCTATGGGGTGTGCTTGCCTCTGCCTCTCAGCCTGGACTGCACGGCTGTAGGGTGTGGGATACGCTCCTCTGCTCAGTAGTTAGGATCATAAAGCCCCATTTCCTCTCCCTACAAAGTTTCAGAAAAGCAGAGAATGTAACTTACAAGCCAGAGGTTGTCATCATTTTCGAAGGTGATGTTTTTGCCAAAGGGGGCAAGGTGGAATGGGATGTGTGCGGGACATCCATCCCTTGGCGCAGCACTCCTCTGCCACAGCAGCACATGGCAGAGCACTGTGGGGCCCTGTCTGTCAGCAGTAACCTGGGGGCCAAACTCTCTCCTGGGGACATTTTTGCATCTGTAAGTTTTTATGGCTGCCACTAGCTGTTTTCCCTGCACTTACTGAGAGAAGCAGAGGTTTGGCATCAGGCTTTTTTTGGGCTCACCCCCCAAGACAGACTCAGCAAGTTAGGTCCCAGGGGCCATGAAAGCTTGTGAGTAGAGCTGGGAGCATGGGCACCTGCTCCAGTTGTCTCACATGGGGGCCTGCACCCCAACCAGCAGGGTGTCTGTGCCTTGGAAAGCAGTCTTTTTTAAAAATGCTAAACACTTAGAAAAATCAAGTTATGGGAGTGATGGGTCAGGCTCAGTGCATTAATAGACATTTATTTTTTGCCTCACTCTCTGCTTCCCTTTGCTTTTGCAACCTGTGCCTCGTTCCTCTTTCCTCCAAGCTGTTCCCTTGCTGGATCTCGAGAGTGTGATGGGGATTTTCTGCACGTAGTCCCTGTGCCAAAGCATTGCCTGGCACATGGAAGAGATGGCTGGAGCACGAGCTCCGCTCAGACCCCCTGCCCTGGTCCACGCTCTTTGCAGAAGGGAGCTTGGGAGGTTGGCAGCCAACCTCCACCAAAACCTTTGCAAATCAAATCACGTACGAACTGCAACTTTTCAGTGTTTTATACTGTGATCCGTTATAATTTTAAGTGATAATGTATGAGATGGCAAAAGGCACATCTGTGGTATCAGAGCAGTGATGCTTCAAAGGGTCTGTCTCAAAGTGTGAAGGCTCTTGAGCTTCTCAAATATGTCTGTGAAAAATGTAACACGGGAGGAAACCAACATGTTCCTCCCTACCCTTATTCACAAACTTACTTTGCACTAAGCTCCATGCTTCTAGCTGATACATTCTTACTCTCACAAAATAAAATTCAGCCTCAGGCTGACGCACAGCATGGAAAATTTCAGTCCTAACTGCTAATGTGTGGTAAAGTTATAAGCAATAGAAAATGAGGTCTTAAAACGAGAAGTGTCAGGCAACCTTAACTATATGTAGACTTACCATTTTCACTGATGATAATTTGGTTTTTGACAGATTTCAGCCAATTTGCAGATTCATTTTGACATACACTGTATAGAGAAAGGAGGGAAAAACGTCCCTGGAGTAGGACTCTCAGGCTTATAGGTATGACTTTTTAAGTAGTCAAAGCAATGATCAACCACACAGTCATTTTACCTTCTGCCAAACCTTTAAAACTGTGCTGCAGAAAGTCCATAAAAAAATCCTAAGTTAAAATCAAGGCACCAATGCACTGAAGCTGAGACCTGTTGACTTCATGCCTGTTCTTACCTCATTCCGTAATCTAAATGTAGATAGAAGAAAAGTGTTGATTTAATAAAAATTTTGCATAAGTTGTAGCATAAAGCTTGCATTGCTTGCATAAATAAAAGCCCAGGCTAGCATACTATTCAGGTATGCATAGCCAGCACAGTTTTAGTAACAAATGCTGACTTTCCAGTAAACACTGCAGACTTCTATTTTGTCTCTTATTTATGGACTAAGAATCTGTCCAGGGTATTTCTCCTGAGTAGAACTCTGTATTTTGCTTATTTGGAGCATCAAGAAGTGATTTTAAGCCCGAGCCAGGTGAAGGGGTTTTGGGTGGGGGTGTGAGGGCACAGGGTTACCTCTAGGATAACATTTCTGGATGGCCTTGCCTACTGGCACAGGGGCTTGAGAATCCTGTGTGCCCAGAGATGGTTGTTGGCCTGGAATGTTGCTTGGGGATTGTATAGCAAGCTTCATCCCAGCAGGCTTGCTTGCAGGCTGCCTGCAGCTGGGCTTTGCTGGTTTTTGGATAGTTTTTTGGTGCTTGGTTATTTTGAGGGGTTTTTTTTCCAGATCACATGCAAAACCTGTGTGAATGGTAATCACCCGTTGCCTGGATCAGGCTCTGGCAGTCTCTACATGACTTTTAAAGTGTCTTTCAGTAGAGCCCTGCTGACAGCTCAACAGTTACATAAAATGCTGCCTTCCTAAAAATCACTTCACAGCAATGTCAGTGTGTGAGGAGCTAGGTTAATCCAGTTACTTTCCTGCTGGGATATAATTTGCCATTTTGCAGAACCGTTCCACCTGGCTTACACAGTCTGGGGTAAAAATGTTTGCTTAGTCGGGTCTCCTTACCTGGACAGGGTAACTCGGTGCTATATATGTTTGTGGCAGACTTGTATTCATGGGTAAAGAACTGTTTTTATTGAACAGTCCTGTTGTTTTACGGAAGATAAACTTTAGACGTGAATAACCCTTTTCATTATCAGCAGTAAAATGTGAAATTTCAAGCAACACAATCTCCATCTTTTATGGTAGCTCGTTTAGTCATAATTAATTCCTGGGAGGATTTTGCTGGTATGTAGCCTAAATTATTTTCCCTTCCTTAATCTTATTCTCTTCATCAGGTCAAAAATCTTTGTGTACTCTGTATTCTTAAAACTAGGCACATGCTTAGGCGCCCAAGGCAAAAGGGCTTAAGGCACGTGACTGGAGACTTGAACAAGGCTGTTATCATTTCCCGTCTCTAATTATCACAGGAGTTACAGGCGGGTAAAGGGCTACTTTAAATTTTCTTGGTAAATCAGTCCCTCCGGCTTCTAATCATTTCCGTTCCACTTCTCTGGACTTCCTCCAGTTTGTTTATATCTTCCAGTAATGAAGTGCCTGCACTGCATACAATATTCCAGGTGTGGCTGCGAAAGAAATACATAAAGAGAGCGCTGCCATGCCAGCCTGCCCCACTGTGTAATGCTTCTACAGAAAGAGCCAGGGGTCTCACTGGCACTTGATTCTACTCTGACACATTGTTTCTTACATCCAGATTATCCTCATGTTCCTAGGCCTCTTTCAACAGCGATGCTTTCCAAATTTTGCTTCGTTACTGTGCCTCGTTAACTCTTTATTTTGGATTTCTCCCTTGCTACATGCAGTAGCATTTTTTCCAGCTGCAATTTTATTGCTTGTTTCCTATCTTTGCTTCCAATTTCACTCCACCACTTAGTATTATTTTTCTGTCCATACTTGTGCTGGCAACTCCTCCCTTCTTCCTACTTCAGTGACGTTCCTCTGATACTTCACAGGATATCTTCACAGTGTGATAAACTCTGAATTTGGCAGTCACTTATCCTCAGTAGGAATTTGCTGTAGAAATGCTTAATGACAGTATTAGTATAGGGTCTTTTCATCACGTAAATCTTGCCAGATAATAACAATGAACTGGATTCTAGATTTCCTGCTCACTGTATAAACAGCCTTTTCAGGTGAGGAATAGGGGGAGAGAGAGTTTAGTGGATAAGAAATGTAGTGGATAAAATTAACTGGTCATTGTGCATCAGAATAAATAAAATACATTTTCTGCATGAGTTCATCTCCCAGTGGTGTTTCCATATTTGTGTACTTCACCCTTTAAAGGAAGTATTCCTGAGAAGTATTCCTGACCTGCTGGGTGGCTCAGCATCTTCAGGGACCATTACCTTGGAACTGTGAAGGGTAAGGATGCTCCTTACCCTGGAGCCAGGAGGAGTGTGCTGTGCCCAGGAGGGAACTGCCAACCAGCATTGTGTTTTTCTGCAGAGGAACTGTGGATTTTGTACACTGACAGCCTGATTTCACCTTTTACTTGGTGTAGACATCTGAACTTGGGTAAATGGAGTTTCCCTGGTTGCATCAGCACTAGATGAGGTAGAGAGGTCTTCTTTCTGCACTAGCTTCTCCAGGCTTGGAGGGGCTGTAATGGCAGAGCAAGCCAGGCTCTAGTTATCTTTCTGTAGGTCTCTACTCCCTTTCAAAAATGAGTTCACTTCCACACTTTGTCTTGTCTACTTTAACTTTGGTCTTCTGGTTAACTAAAAGTCCGTCTGTCTCTTTGGAAACCCCTCAAAAACCAGCAACCACCAATCTTTCCACATAACTTTTTAATTATTTCTGCATGTGATTTTTGGCTGTGCTCCAACATTGAAATCATTATGCTGTTTCAGAGTGTAAATAAGTGGGACTGGATTAATAAATTGTATGAAACATGGTGCCACACTTCATTATAATCCACTTATCAAAGTGGAAAAACCTTTTAGTACATAAAGTGCATCTGCTTTTAATTTTCATTTTGATCTTTTCTTTGTGTGTTTACAGACACAAGTGCACATTTTCAGGGAGGCTTTTAATGCTGGTGCCTGGCAGTTTCAAAGTTACTTCTGAGGATGGCAAAGCAGAGCCTAACAAATTTGGCATGTATAAGGAAGAGCATAGGACTGGATTATTCTCTCATAATTATAAACTGGGGTGTAATACATCACAAGGAAACCTGGCATAAGCAGAGGGCAGATTTGGTTTTTTTATGTTAGTGACCTTTTTAAAATTTCCATTTTCTTAATGCAGATTTTGTCATTTTTACTTAAAAAGTGTGTTTCAGACAAGTGGATTTTGCCTTTAGTCACTATAATTTTTCCACAATAAAACAATTGCTTTTGATGCCAGTGAAACCCACCTTTTCCAGAGTACAGAAATACATTGTGAGCCACGTGGAACTGCAGTTAAGCTCACACCATGGCTTTGCACTAAGGGACCATCACCCTCATCATCCCTTTCCTTCCCTGACTTCTCCTGCAAGCCTCAGCTCCAACAGCTGCTCCTGAAGAGATTGCACTCTGGCCCTGGCTGACTCCTGTCACTTTATTGAGAAAATTGCTGTATTTTATGAAGATTAATTCAAATTTTTTTCGTGCTGTTGATACACTTCTTGTAAGCAATGACATTTCATTTCACGGGAGATTGTATTAAATAGCTACTTGCAGGAAACTAAAATGAATTCAATCTGCTTAGTACTACCGGAATTCTAATTATGAAAAATGAACTCTAAAAAAAAACAACTGTGTTCAAACCTGCCCTTTGTGAAGTTAAATGGGAATAGACTGAGGGCTTCATGATTTTGTTCTTATAAATGAGTGGAATGCAAGGGGTGAGGATAAATACCAGGGAGGAGCAGCAACTCTAATCCAGGGGGGAATTCTTGATATAAATTATATATTAATTGGTCTTTAGTTTTCACTGAGCAAAAAAAATTCCGAAATAACAATTACAGCAATTAGGCAGAATGCCTAATTTGAAATTAATTGTATTTATGCCAGAGTTATGATGTATTTATGTCCCAAGATAATTATTTTTCTATTGTTCTATTCCTCTTCTTTCAGTTTTGTTCTCAGTGGCCACTATCCTCGGGGCTGAAATTGGACACGTTGTTTTACCTGAATATCCATTCCCTTGTAGCAAAAGGAAAGTCTGATCCCTTCAAGCTGTCCCTCTGGCATATGAATTACATGTCTGAGAAGTTTCGTGTGCTTTAAAAGATGACTGACTTGTTTGCTTTTCACTCCCAGTGGCAACTTTAGATGTGTTGAAAATGTCAGATGCAGAGCAAGTCATCCATGGCTTTAGTTGTTCAAGGCCTAGGATGATTCCAGTGTGAAAGGTCACCCCTCCATATATTTCTGTGGCAAAGCAAATTGCAATTCCTGTGGAAAAGGTGCAGAAATGAAGGCATGGATCCAGTACCCATGGTTGTCATGGAAAGGCAAGCTTTTTTATCTTTTTTTATCTCATAGAGGTCATTCTGGTGCTGGTGCCATGGCCTAGGTGTCAGATCCAACATGCCTGGGTGAGGGGGCCACGGGGGCTTGTGAGATGAACTCCAGTAAAATTTGGGGTAATTAGGCAAAGCTTTGGTTCATCAGGGTTTTTGCTGCTGTGTGATGTTTTGCTCAGCCCCTTGAGGTCAGATGAGTAAGCAAAGGGAGAAGTGTTTGTTTTCAGGTCCCATTTGGGGGTTTTGTGAGCAAGGATTGGAGGGGACTGGGACCTGTGGCTCTGCAGCCTGGAAATTCTGCACCCACTTTGGGGAGTGGTACTTGGAAAGACCTCCTCATCCAATTAAAGATGGAAATAGTAATTGTAATTGATGTAATACTCGTTCTGCTACTTAATTTATACTTTTTGTTTTAGGTTGTAACAGTATTTTAACAGTAAACATACTGTGAAATTTCATTATAATTGTCAGATCTTCTTTCTACAACCCCCTAATCCTCTCTCTTCTTTCTTCAGATTTATCTGGGTAAGAGAAAGCTGAGGTTCCTGGTAAAAATAAACAAATGGAGAGAGAAAAAGAAGAAAATAAATAGGGAGAAGAGTACATAGTTCAAAGGGTAAAACAGACTCTTTCTCAAAAAGTCAGCAAACAAATGAAAATAATTTTAAGTTCACTTTGGTGAGCATCTGATATTACTTTGGTCAACATTTCTGTGTTTGGGATCTCAAGAGATTGTGCTAAAAGGCTGTGTTGTGATGGTCTTGCTTGCAGCCTTTAAAAGAAAATTATTACTGACCAGGGTTCTAGAGGAAAATATTTGTCAACGTATGTGCTGGCAATATTTTAAATCGTTGCTATTATACATAATAATATTCATTATTATAAATTTAGCATATTTCCAGACTGAGCTGTAGTAAACTGTACATGAAAAATGCAAGAGAAAAATATGCTTTGAAGATAATGTGTCATTCACACAGAATAAAATTTGTGATCTGCTGAGCATGCTAAATGCAAGAACACGGCAGACTTGAACATCAAAATGTTTGCAAAAACCAAAGGGCAGCTAGTTTTAAAAACAAAAAAATTAACAGAACATTTTCACTGAGATATCAAGAGTTGGGGAAAGTTTTACTTTGTGAAACAAACAGCCTATTTTTCTAGCAATATCTTTTATAAGTAGCATGCATCTTACTGAAGCAGTCATCCTGGAATTGCAGATTTTAAAATGGAGGTGCAAAGCACAGAATTAATTTTCTGTTTGTTCTAAGAGAAGTTACCACTTAGTTATTACTGCAAAGACAATTTGATACATTAATGTATGAGCAGGATGGTGGGGCAGAAACAAAAGTGTGGAGGAATAAATAAAGTGTAACAGGCTTCATTGATGCCTTAAATGGCTACCTAGAAACAGAGACTAGACAGGAATAAAGGAATAATGAAGGTATTTAGTTGAAAGGCCTTCAGGTGCACACTTTGGGCTCCAGAGGGTCCTGCCCCAGTGGATCCCAAAATGGACAATGACAGGTCACGAGTTCTTCACACTTTTATATCAACATAAATTCACCAACCAGAACCTAGCCAATGATGGAATTTCCCCAAGCTTTCCCCCTCTCCCCGAGATGAAGGTTTACAGTTCTTGGTCTGGGTGTCCTTGGAGAGCAAGCTGGAGAGGTTTTGTTATGTCTATCTTAGCACAGAGAACAGCACTTAACAAGCTACAGGAAACTTCAGAGTTACACTAGCAGTACAGGACTTGAAAAATATAAAAGTTAAAACCTAAGGCATCATCATGTCCACTTGCAAATACAAATGTTTTTATAGAGGTGGGTATTTTGATACAGTGTTCTCTGAAGGATCATGGCTCAGGAAGCCAGAGTCATTCAGAAATCCTTACATTACCAACTAGTAATATTCCAGGATGCTCCCCCCACACCTCGCTCTCAAACATTCCCTTAAATGAACTTGATATTTCACACAAATCTTACTTTACACTGAGTGTCTCCTGAAATCCTGTTGTAACAGTGAGCTATTTGTAGAGCAGGATACTACATCGTGTCTCATCGTGTAGCAGATTGGCTGACCACTTTATATCAGCAAAAAATGGAAGGTCATTTCAGTTGCAATTTAAGATTTTTGTGTGACACTTATTTTAAAAAGTCTCTCCAGACTTTTAGACCATTTCTTGTACATTGAGATTTTCCATTAAAGTGCCTGGAAATTTGTAGTATGTCAAGAATGCCTTATCAGATGTGTAGCATGGGAAAGCAGAAGTAGCCATCATGTGTGCAACACGATCTCTTGTAAATCTGTCTCTGTAGATAACAGCATCTAGAGACTTCAGAAATACTCAGTTAAAATTTAAACCAAACTGAAAATTGGAAACTCACTGCGAGAGAAGATGCTGTAAAGTATTAGATGTGTGATTTTGTCAAAACATTCTCTAAAACTCTAATTCTCACTCTCTGTATCGCTGTATCCATTATAATCTAAAATCAAGAGCAATTGAGCTGAAAGCTAGTTTCAAAACAGAAACAAAATTACTTCACTCAATAATAGGATTATTTGGTTTTGATATATATTTTCCTTGGTTTTCATCCTAAACAGATTTCCAGTGCTGTGTGATTTCACTGAATCAGGAATGCTTTGCAAATATAGGTTTTTCCTATTCCTCTTCAGTGCTGTCTAACATCCTTCAGCGTGTCTCTGACCACATGAAAAGGGAATTGTCTTGTAGTCCATCATGGGGCCATGTTCAGGCTTCCAGCAAGCTAAACTGAAAGCCTGCTTAGCCCCTCTGGATTTCAGAAGGGCCCAGCTGTTCTCCGTGACCAACTGCTGATGGGCTGGTTGGGATGAGCTCTGCCTTTTGTGGACATGACAGTGGCAGCCCTGGGAATGGTGTCAGCCCCAGTTTGGAGCATATCTTGTGTTGGTGGCTCAGCCTGTCTGAATAAAAGGAGCACCACACACAGGCTTGGAGGGACTTTCAAAATTCTGCAGTGTTTTTTAAGCATTGCATGAGAAAATGTACACGTGGACATTAAATATGAGGTGTTTACAAATATTAATGTGCTCACTTGTCTCACTGTCATTAGCAGGTTTTATCCCTGCTGGATGGTTTCTCCTGCAGAAAATAGTAGCCTCTTTTGGGCTACATCCCATGCTCCCTTGCCAAATTTCCTCTCTCTCCTTGATCCCTCTCATCGGTGCCCTTTCAGTCTGCTTAAAATAGTGAGTGAGAATCATTTTTATAACTTCTCATCTCCTTTGCCAGGGTCACCAGACCATTCCAATTGTTTTTGTTAGCCTGGTCTCAGCCCAGTGTGAAAGCAGGCTTCCAGAGAACATGAAGGAGAAGGAGACAGTCTCCATGCTAAGATCGGCAGAGCATTGGAGTCTGTGTTCTTAGGTGTGTGTGTGTAGGGAGTGCATAAATCTCAACTTGAAAAGTTTTGCATATGAAGCATCTGGGGACACAGCCCTCCTTGCTCCACTTCCAAAAAAAAAAAAAGGGGGGGGGAATCAGCTTTATATCTGTGGTCACTGTTGGAGGAAGCTCTGGTAGCTCATCTGTGAGCACCAGCAGATGTGCCCCTGCTTTTAAAAAAGCCCTCGCTGGGTTTTGTGGACCCTGCAGGAAATGGTGCTGTTGAGACAGTTTTTATCCCCTGCCATCAGTAATTTTAATATACTTTGCTTTGGTATATTAAATGGGATGTAGCCATACCTTTAACTGTAGTGTAAATGTGCCCTGTGAAATCGCATTTATTGGCTGAACAGAGGAAGTAATTCATTTAGAAGGTAAATGAGAAGACTGGAAAAAGAGTTACAGAACAGGAAAGGGATAAAAATCTTGAGGATGAAAGTAGGTAAAAAAAAGTTGTTGGAAAACAAATTTTATTGAAGGAAAGAAAAAGGAGGGGGAATAGAAAGTAAGGAGACTTTAGAAAAATATCATTAAAATGGCAGATAGAAAATAATCCAGTAATATAAAAGGGTAGAGAAAGTAAAGATATCTTGGGATCTAGAAGTAGCAGAAGGTAATTTAGAATGAGAAGCAGGCAGGAAATATCCCAGATGTGATGAATATTTTGCCAAAGTCAAAACAAATTTTAATTAAGCCTCTAATTTATTGTAAAGGAGGGAAAGCTCTAAATTCTTGTTTCAGGGAAGGATTTAGATTATACCTATGCTATAAGCTCACTGTAATAATGTTAATAATAGACCAATATTGTCATCTTGTCAGATACTGCCTTGGTCTACATGAAACATTGTTGTCTGGGCATGATAGGGGCTGTGGAGTAATAAGAGAGATAAACCCTGAATTCTGGGAAACCCTGAGATTCAGTATCTAAAATCCAAACCCTGAGCATCCACTATGTAAAATGAAGGGGCAATATTTGTATTTAAGTCCTGTACCATGGCTGTGGCATTTATAAGCTTATTCTGCCCTGCACATAAATCTCAGCATGAGGAATCAAGTTTATTAGTTTACTGTGGTCAGACTGGACTGGTTTAAACAGAGCTGAGGAAGTTAATTATCCAATGTCTCAGGTGGGTCTAGCAATGAGTAACTAGTCCTGGAGAGAGGCACTGGAGCTGTGGTGGGGGGCAGGTCCTGCTGGAGCATGTGGATGGATGGCCGGCTGGGAGGGACTGCCCTAATCTGTTTCCCAGGTTGTTCGAACCAGTTCAAGAGCAGTAAAACAAGGTTATGTAATTGACATGTGATGTAGCCTAAAATAGTGACTGCAAACATAGGCTGCTGTTGCTGGGCAGTTGTCAACTGCTTGAAAAAAAAAAAAAAAAACCAACAAAAATCCAACAACCCAACACAAAAAAAAGCGCCCTCAACTTTGTAACAAATGGACATCTGAAATGAAAATGCAGTTCTCATTTCCATTTACTAGCAGGCTTTTTTTTTTTTTTCTTGCAAGAAATAAGGGCGTTGTGAAAACTGAAATTTGAAAAGAGATTCATCATCATACTTATCATGCTGATCTATTTGAGAGTACCTGCCTGCTGCAGATGGTGAAATGAAAACCTCAGGTATATGCAGTTTGTCCCTTGATAGTGTGATACGACTCCTGTCAAACAGGAAATCCTTTTCTGGATGTGGAAAATCATTGTGGCAAGTCTTGGCTGCAATTTTATTTGCACACTGGCTGTCAAAAGGTAGAAATAGTTCACTTTTAGTAATCGAAGGTGGATACAGAGACAAAATCTGCAAGGGTTTTGGAGCTGGTTGAAAGGAACATATCATGTAGCTCAGTGAGCACAAATGAGAGGTTGGGATGTGCACATTTTGTGTTTCCTTGCTTTAGGAGGCAAAGCCCTTCATTAGGGCTATACCAGAAGTCAGAAAAACCTGGTGTTAAGTTCTGTTTGCTGACTAGATATTCCTGAGGTGAGAGACTTCCCTCAGAAAATCTTGGTGGTTTTCTGCAGCATGTTTGCTTTGTCTTTAGCAGGGAAAGCCTTAGCTCAGGTTGGAGGGGATGCATGGGCTGCATGTGCAGTCTGACAGGCTGGTGGGTAAAGGGAAGGGACAGTGTTAAGAAATAAATGTTATTTATTCCGTAAGGCTTTTATATGTATCACTGCTGCTGCAGAGATAATCTTCCCAGTTGGGAAATGTTACAGAAACTAAGCACTTATTTCAGCCCAGAAGCTGCAAAATGGATCCTAGCTCTTACGTGCAGATCTGCAAGGCAGGGCTGGAGGTGGCTTCCAGCTCCTCTCTCCTCAAACCCTGGAAGAAGGCTTGGCTTTCTGGCAGCCTGCAGGGAGAAGACAACTTTGCCTGCAATTTTCTGAGTCAAAGTATTAATTCTCATTGTGGAGGAAGAAGGAAAATTGGGACACTTCATATGCATTTTGATGTGCCTCAGTGAGACACTATTTTAGAAGCCGAGTTTTTTCAAACTACTTCTGCTTCGTTTGGTCCTCAGCTGCTTCTCCTGTTTTCTGTTTTCTCGCTTTGCTGTCCCTTCGCGAGGCTCCCTCAGTCCTGGGACCTGAGGCACATTCCCATTTCAGGCATCGGACCCAGAGTGGATTTTGGACTTTTTCTTTGCCTTTCTCAGTGGGTGTTGCAGTGAGTGTGTGGATCTGGAAGAGGAATAGAGAGAGCTGCCTGCCCAGGTGAAAGCAGGAAAGGACATGTGGAAGGCAGCGGTGCCCCAGGAGAGGAGCCGGTCGTTAGTGACACACAGGCGAGCGTGAGTCAACAGCCTAATGCCATTGCCAAAAGCCAGCTCTGGCCCAGGATTGCATTAGCAGGGCTGCTGTGTGTGCAAGATGCAGGAAATAACCATTTTATTGGCCTTAGTGATGGTGAAACTCAGCAAGAAAAATGCACCCTGTTTTAGGAAAGAGGCTGGAGGAGAATGGGAGGAATTGACGACAGATTTAGGAAACATGACCCACGAGGAAAGATTGAAAGAGCTGGATTTGTTTAGCCCAGCAAAGAGATGGGGAACATAAATCTTTTGGTAGGCAGGAGATTGTTGTAAGGTGATGATCTGTTACTCTCAATGTCTACGGGAGGAGTATGAATATCTCTTCCAGTCGCAAAATATTCCCATTTGGGTGAAATGCAAAGGGAAAAACCACGACTTCAAGAGTGGCTAATCACCAGCCTAATCACACAGGGCTTGTAGGGAAGTTGCAGAATACCTTTCCTCAGAAGATTTTGATACAAATAGAAAGAAAACTAAAAACCTGCTTGAACTGTTAAGCTAGTCTTATCATGCTTCCATGAGTGGGCTTGAATTAAACAGTCTTTGGATCCTCTTCCAGTACTACGCTTTTCTCCTTACAAAATTTAACTTTTGATCATAGTAGTTGCTATTTTAACAAGAGAGCAAAAATGTAGAATACTCATTAATGACTTGCAGTTCCTGACTTAGACTTCGAAAAACTGGGGGAAAAAAAATGTTTAGGCAGAAGATAAAACATGTGGAATGTTTCAGAAATTTCTGTAATTTTCTAATTTTGCCCTAGACAAGAACAGAAATAATACTGACAGGAAATATCTACATCTCATTCCTTTTGCAGCCTTACCTGTAGGGAAGTATGGCAGCCCTTGGTGTGCAGCAGTGCTCTGCACACATATGTGAGTTCACCTTAGCAAGTCAAATTTGGGGACTGGTGGCTCAATCACTGTAGTGGAGTTTTGAAATGGGGAAAGGCACTTGTGCTGTAGCCTCATTTTGGCAGTAATTCGTAGGCCAAATAAGAACAGCCTTTTCTCCTCCCCTCCTTTACTGCTGAATTTTGCTTATTCAGGAAAACTCAGTAAGAGGGAATACTGAATTTCATGAATACTTCCTTTTTTGTTTTCTTTTGCAAGCTGTAAAAGCAGGGAATTATAGAGTCTTTGGAGGTGAGAAAGTTGGAAACATTCAAATATTTTTGTGTGTACATTCGGTTGTGTCATTCTGTGGAATGCAGTGGCACAATAACCTGGAAAATGCAAACTTCAGTATTCCTCTACTGCAAAGAGAAAAGATATCACTTTCTTCTTACTGTGTAACTGTGTGGTACCTATTCATTATTTATTTTGAACAGGAAAATTTTCCTCGCATCTTTTGTTATCTTTGTATTTCAGATGGAACAGGAATTAGCTGGTGTAAGTGCACTTAATGATGGCATAAGTAAAAATTACTTTCATCTTAATGCATTTAGCACATGGGAGATGAGAATTCAATATCTGCTCTGTCGCTTTCCAGCCCACTTGTGGGTGATTGAATGGGATAAAGAGAACAACTGGATTAAGCTGAACACAAACTGCACAAGGCAGATTGATACATCTCTTGAAAGAGCCAGAGATCTCACACCACACAGACCTCAGCCTCTCTCCAGGATGGCCTCCATCACCTCGCTGAGGTCCTGACAAGCCCTGGAGGTCTCGAGAGCACTGCATCAATTTCAGATAATGCAGGGTTTGGGTTTGATTCTGATTTGTGCCTTAGTGAGTCACAAATGGGACATAATTATTTATTATGGGAGTTGCTGCGCTAACTTACTTTACAAAATTGGTTTTATTTGAAATGTACGATATTGGATTGCATGGAAGACTGAAGCCATGGTTTTTCATTACAGATGTTAACTGAAAAACTGTTCATTATTATTTTATAGATGTACTCTACATAGAGGGTTTGTTGGGATTTTGATCTATTCTAGTTTTTTTTAAGGGTTTTTGAGTTACTTACATTAATGTAAGCTTTATGATGGCTATGGTTTTAAAGGATTTTTTAGAAATTAAAAAAAAAAGAGAAGGTGATGTTTGCTGTTTGGAAAGACCTTTGCCTTGCTCACTAGAAATAGATTTTATTACGCTTCTTACTAGTTACCGATTTTGTACCATACATTAGTACTAAAGGTGCATGTTTCAAAAATTGATGAACCTTTACTGAGTTATGTTTTCTGAAAGTATTTGATCTAGAGTAGATAGGTCAGAAAGCAATAATTGCAGGCTACCTAGAACATTTGAAGGGTGAGTTATGGAGTATTCTGCTGTTGTAGGAATATTTCCTAGGAAGTCCCATTGTGACAGTGTTGGAATTAAACTTTTTTATAAAATCTAGAAATGCAGCCCAAGTAATTATCCTGGAGTGCATAAACAGTAAGTTTTTTATTAAACCCATTAGATTTTTAAAGCAGTAGTGAAAAATGTTGACTTAACAGGTATACATTTTTTAGCACAAGCTGCCTTCAGGGTAGCTCTGCAATGGGGTTCATTTTGCAGTGTTGGAGCTGACTTGTCTTATTAATAGCCTGCACCCGCCTGTGGAAGCCTAAAAATGGTATTGCAGTAGTCTGATGTACAAAGGACATTGTACAAGTACTGAGCAAGTATACCTGCATTCCTGGCAGAAAATAACCATTTTTCCCTTCTCCCCACAGAAAAAAAGGATGATATGCCAGTATTTGTAAGGACATACTAACCGCCTTTATGCTCTATATTGTAATTTTGAAAGCTTTTGTTTTCTCCTTTTATGTTACTTTCATTCTGTCTGCATGATGGGTTTTTAGTTGATGTGCACAAGTCAGTTCAGAGCAAAAATATAAAGAGGAATTAAGTTGACTCTTCTCTTTTGTGTCTGGTTTTGTATAGATCACATCAAAAATAAACATTGTGTGATACCCAGGTTTTCATTCTTTGATTAGCTGACAGCTTTATCTTTTTCGTATTTAGCAGGCCTACTTAAAGGCCAGCTGATAGATTGTGGTGCTGTCACTATATTGTGCAACTTGATTTTGTGCCTGATGTAACTTATTCATGAATTATTATGCTGAAGTTTTGTTCTTCCTCATCTGCGTCACAGCGCTAGGCAAAGTCCCTTAATAAAACCCTTATTTTCCCATCTGCTTGTTCTTTAAACATCTAAAGCATTATTTAAATGATGGTACCTTTGTGATACTACAGTAACACTTCACTCACTCACATAAGATTGGTTTTCTTTGTTGGGAGATGCTCAGTGAAGAGATTCAAGAAACATCCCAAGTTTCAGTTCACTCTCTAGATAATGCTGTAAGGCTAAAAGGAAGACAGATGCAGAGATAGAAAATGACTTAGCTGAAGTTTTAAGGCAAATTCCTGAAAGAGCCCAAAGCAGGAGCCAGGTCTCCTGTGTCCCATGAATATTCTCTTTATC
Organism: Erpornis zantholeuca; assembly: GCA_013400515.1. Classification (NCBI taxonomy): domain Eukaryota; kingdom Metazoa; phylum Chordata; class Aves; order Passeriformes; family Timaliidae; genus Erpornis; species Erpornis zantholeuca. The sequence continues at coordinate 137,423 of VZTN01000986.1, forward strand.
TTTCCCTAGGAAGCATATGAGTATTGTGGAAAATAGCTTGGCAGGCATATTTTGTGCCTCTTGTCCTACAGCAGCTCTGTCCCCTTAGGGAGCTGCTTCTTCATTCCCTCTCCCTGCGTGTCGGCCCCTGCCCGTTCCAGTGCTCCTGAGTTCTTCCCGGCCTGCCCCTCCTCTCCCATGGCTGCTGCCTGCTTTGGTCATCGCCATCAACTTTATTTGCACATCTCTTGGGTTTCTGCCCATCTGTTCTGGCCACCCCAGATCCCTGTGTGCCACCTCTGGATCAAGGCAGCTAAAATAATCTTCTCCTCCCACTTTTGCTGTCACGCCACACCAAACCCCTCACGGCTTCCTTTCTTCTTCCACATCAAATTCAAGCACCAGGCTTTGAAAAGGCCACGTGGTAGTGCCCTTGCCTGAGACACTGCATCCGTTTTCTCCACCTGGGTTCCTGCCATGAGCAAAATGCCTTTTGAATTTCCATGTTCTCAAATGCCAGCCTGTTTGCCTGGTTGCCTTGCATTTCCCTTCTGCATTAAAGACCTGCTGTCTCTTCAGGAGCGCTCCTGTGGGGCTTTGCAGAAATGAAATAATACAGTTCTGATTTAAGTCTGGTTGAACTGGTTGAAGAGAGTGGAGTATATTGGGAAAGTTAACCTCTGCTGTGCATTTCTGCTTTATATCCTGCTCTTCTTGAGCAGGAGAATGTACCCAGACTTAGACTGCTCTGTGATACAGCACACCGAAGAGGATCTGAAAAAGCTCAAACCAATTGTTTGTTTTCCATTAGAAGAAAAATTCCTGTCCTGTGTAGGGGGAAAAAAAAAAAGTAATGAGATCTCTCTTGAGACTGACACCAAAACTCCTTCCCAAATTAAAAAGCAGAGATGCTCATAATAAAGGCCCGTGACAGCTCACCAAGATCTTTTGGAAAGGGTAAAGAATGGAATTTGAAATGGCTTCATTAATAAGAATCTCAAAATGAGTGCAGAACAGCAGAGAAGAACAAATTGGAATTATGTAAATACATCCTCTAATAATGCATTTTATTTTTGGTTCATTCAGGCCAGCACAATTACCTGTGTGCGGGAAGGAACGACTGTATAATTGATAAGATTCGGAGGAAGAACTGCCCAGCCTGTCGATTACAGAAATGTCTGCAAGCTGGAATGAATTTAGGAGGTAAGCAGAATATTAATAGTTTGGTCTCTTAATTTGATTAGGTGAAAACATTGGAAATGTGCAGCCTTTTTATAGTTCTTGGCAGCTGCATAATCTCAAAAGTTTTAAGGTGGGATTATCCTGAAGAAGTGCTTGATAGCTGATAAACTATTGTCATTCTAAATCAGGGTTTGGAGATACATGTTTTATGGCACAGAAAAAAGAAAAGTGGGTGTTTTATGATGACAGTAATTTTAGTAGAATACCATAAGCTAAAAATGTTAAGGTTTTGAGTATTGCGTGGTTTTGGGCATTTGGGGTTTTTTGTGAGGAGCATTCTCTTGAATACTGAGAAGCATGTTACACCATCATGAAAGCAAATTCACACAGTGAGACCTCTCAACTTCTTTGGTTCTTATTCAGTATTTTTACTGATTTATTTCTGTGACTGTTAAGGATGTGCAGTAATTTTGATGATGTTACTGCATTGTTCATATACCAACAACAACAAGGCAAAATCCTTTCTTACTAATTATCAAAAGCATACTGGAAACAGTGTGATAAGAAAATTTAAAAGAGTTTCTTTTCTGTTGTTTTAATTCTTCTCTGGTAATGCCTATGTGTTTCTGGCTGTGCTTCAGTGGATGTCTTGTCTCAGGTCATCATCTGACCAAATGCTTTTACAAATGCCTTTTTCCCACCACTCTTATCTTTATTATGTTGTCTGTGAAGAGGGGTTTGGATTCTGCTACAGGTCCTTCCCTTGATGTACAGAGTTACCCTTCCCTTGGAGTGTTCTTACTAAACCAAAAATTACAACATGGTCACATTAATTCCTCCCTATCTCAAAATTCACTTTTTGTCCTCCTGGACCTATTCTCCTCTCAGCTGAGTTTAGTTCTACAGTAAAGCTGCTTGTCTTTAATAGGTTATATGCAAAATCCTGTGTTCTGCCTGCTGCCTTTTTCTACCTCCTATACTTCTTTTTCTGTCTTGTCTCCTGGCAGAAATACCCAAACAAGCCACACCTTACTTTTTCAGAGAGAGTAACCCTGTTGGTCTCTCTTTCAACCCCTTTCCCAAATTTGAGATACTGTGTTGTGCCCCAGGCCCCTTATTTCCTTTATCCAAGGGAAAACAGGGCCAGATTGTGGTGTGCTGGGGAGGTGACAGCTTTCCCTTGGTTTTGATCTGTGCTGTTCAACCTAGCAAGGGAAACAGAATGCCTTTGTTTGATGAAACAGGAGCTCCATGGTAGCAGCTCCTTCATCCCAGAAAACTAGTGCTGAAAATTGGTGTGGAGCAGGAAGGTCTGCTCTCTGGAGTGCTGGGAATGTTGCTGCATCCTACTGGCAGCTGGTGTGGGATCCAGCACGTCCGGCTATCCTCCCTGGACGTGCCCCGTGCAGTGCCAGTGGAGCTCCAGCAAAGCCCAGGGCTTGAGAACCTTAGGAAGCAGCAGCACATCTGCAATGGCATGAGTTCATCCCTACGATGTCCAGCTGGGTTTCAAAGGATGTGTTCACATCATGTCCTCGGCAGAAAAGCAAGGCAGGAGGGAAACTTTGCTAAACTTTGCAAAGGCTGACTTTGCTTTTTTTGGCCTTTTTTTTTTTTTTTTTTTTTTTTTTTTTTAATATTGGCTGGAATGCTGTAAATGAAAAATGTTTCCTTTTGTTGGAGCTTGTTAGACTGCTGGAAATCGTAATTAGTGGTCTGTCCTTTTTGCAGCTTTGGGCCCCTCACTGCAAGAAAGACATTGAGGTGCTGGAGCAAGTCCAGAGAAGGGCAGTGAAGCTGTGGAAGGGTCTGGAGCACAAGTCTGATGAGGGGTGGCTGAGGGAGCTGGGGGTGTTTAGCTCCTTAGAAAAGGAGGCTCAGGGGAGGCCTTAGCAGTCTCAACAACTCCCTGAAAGGAGGCTGTAGCCAGGTAGGGGTCAGTCAGTCTCTTCTCTCATGAAACAAGTTACAGGATAAAAGAAAAGGGCACAGGTTGTGCCAGGGAGAGGTTTAAATTGGATTTTACGAGAAATGTATTCACTGGAAGGTTGGTCAGACACTGGAATGGGCTGGCCAGAGTGGAATTACTGTCCCTGGAAGTGTTCAAAAAACGTGCAGATGTGGCATGTGAGAACAAGGCTTAGTGGTGGACTTGGCAGTGCTGGGGTAGCAGTTAGACTCCATGTTCTTAAGAGATCTTTTCCCAACTTGAATGATTCTGTGATTCTGTGACCTGGAGGGCCAAGTCTGCCTCTCCAGTGTACAGCTGGCACACAGTTGAGCTTAGCAGTTTAGCTGTTTCAGGGATTTTCATCACAGACAGAAACTTCAGGTGAAATTCTCACTCCTGTTTTGATCCCTTTATGCCATGTAACGAAACTAAAATGTCTCTAAGGAGATCTTTCTGTCACTGCCATGAATGAGATGGCAGGGGAACAGTTCTGCATTTCCATACACTGCAGTGACTTCTGCTTGGCCGAAGAGGGAAAAGGCAGGTTGGAGGTAGAGGGGAGGGCTGCCAGAGAGAGGTAAAGCACCTGCAGCCCAGAGGCAGCATTACTGTGTAGAGAGCCCCAAGGGCTCCCAAATCACACTGATGGACCTTCCAGCCTTTGAGCCAGCCCAGCTCTGGCAGGAAATGATGGAACCTTGAAGATTTTTCTCTGCTTAGGCCATCTGTTTGCAGTGGTGAGCTCTGCATTGGGCATCTGTGGAGGAGCAACACAGCATCTCAGTTTTGGAAGCTACTGGGTGCTGTTGCAGGGCATTTCTGATATGGTGAAGATCACAAAAAGCAGAGGTTGAAATGGCAAGAAGAGATATTCATATTTGAAAACTGTGATTTTCATATAAAATACCAAGGTTTGGTACTAAATAACGTGGGGTTTTTTTCATATTTAGCTTAAAGAGAGTGAGTATGGTCATATTATGAAGCTATATTGTGGATTGTAGTTTCAGGTGGTCAGCCTGGTTTTGCCAAGCATATACATTACTCCAGTAAAAATGGGCTTTTCCCTGTTTCTAGCTCGGACTAACAAAAAAGGCAAGTATTTTATTAGGCAGTATGATCAGTAAGGAGCTGAAGAAAAATTAATTTATAAATGCAATTTAGTTGTAAGTCCTCTCTGCAGCATGGTCCTCTCTGTGGCTGTGTCACACCTCACTGTGCTGTGCTCTTGGTGCAGTAGGGCTGAGCTCAGCTCTCACCCTCCAAAGGAAAGCAAATGTAAAAACAAATCCCAGACACTATCAGAGGTGCTGATGTGCTTGGTTCATGAGAAACAGAGCAAGGTGATATGCAGAAGGATCTCCAGCATAGCTCAGGGCTGAAATGTCTGCAAGCTGCTGAAACCATGGGCATTTATCTTCCACTTGTACATAACTACGATGTTTTATCCCCTCATTTAAAGAAAAAAACAGAAAACACCAAACCTCCAGTTGGTCTGGAAGAAATGTTGCATTGGGGAACAAAGTCCTGTCTCCCATGGACTGGAAAAGAACTTGCCTCTCCTTTGCCACCCTCCCCATGTACAGATGGGAGTGAAGGACCCCAGGCTGCCCCCAGCCAGCCCCTCCTACTTTCTGAAATAGGGGAGTTATGAGGCAAATTTTGTAATTTGACAGTTTGAGATTGTCTTCCTGCTCTTTCTGAAGATACTAATCTCTATAATGGGAAACTGGAAATCAGAAATAGTGTTCCATGTTTCCTGCAGCACATTTTTGCACAATCTCTGATTAATCTACTGATCTTTTTTCTTAGGGTTTTTTTTCACCTTTTTTGGTAATATTCTTTCTCAATATTTTTTAAATGGTAAAATAGAGTGCTTTTGTACTCTGTCAGTCTTTCAGGTTTGTTTTGATGGCATATCTTTGACTTCCCAGCATGCTATTTTTTTTTTCTAAATTAAAAAAAAGATTATTTTGACTGGTGGCAGCATGCCATGATTAGGCACCTTGTAAAAAAATACACATAATTCAGTGATACGAAATACACCTTTTCATGAATGCTCAGCCAAAGTAATTTGGCAGTTTTATTGTTTACCTCCTCGTTTTGTTTGTTGAAAAATTGGAGCATTTTCCAAGCTCTTACATCCTTTAATAATCTTTAGAAAATTATTCATCAAGTCAGCAAATAATTTACCTAATTATGTTATTTTCTCAATTTTTGTTTTGCTTTTATAAGAAGCATCTGCAACCTGTAATTTCTGCAAAGTTGAAGTTGCCAAGTATCATGTTAAATCATCTTTCTCATTTCTAGAAGGTATGTGTGTGCTCTGCAGACAGCAATATCCCCTTTGGCAAGTAGGACTCCAAAACTTTTTTGGGAATCATATTTTGTTTGTTGTTTTGTTATCTTTTTTTTTTTTTCACTCCCGTGACATATGCTAGGCTTAATTGTTGGAAGAGATTCAGAGTGAGCAACTGCACTATGAAGGTATGCTGGCCCATTTTTGGTTTATGCTCTTTTCAAGATTCTGTAATTAATTTTCAGTTAATTACGGACCAGAACGACTTCACGGATTTGGGAAGTTTCTTCCAGCATTCGCTGTGATTGGATTTGGCTCTCGCTTTTGCACGAGACGCTTTCCTTTGGCTCCCACCTCGTGCTGCTGCTCCTCAGTTGTGTCTGTCCCCGTGGTGGCCCCGGGGAGTGTCACAGTGAGACCTCCCAGTCCCACACTGCTGCTTGGCATGGTGCCTTAAGGCAGCAGCCCCTGGGATGCGTCCTGCATTGCCACCAGGGTGGCACAGGGCCTCCTGGTGTCACTCCTGTGTGCTGAAGCCTGGACAATGGGAATGTTTTATATGCTGTCACCTGAGGGGACTGCCACCCCCCTTTCCTTGGCAGGTTGGTCCCCACCCCTCTGGTAAGCTTTTCCTTATCCTTATTCCTATGAGCTAGTGACCGGGCATCCCTCCCCGTTCTGCATGACCAGAGGAGGTCCCTCTTCTGCCATGGGCTGTGCCCTATGTGCACAGGGGATAAAAAAGTGTGGAAAGATCAGTACCATGCAGGGCTGGAATCCTTCCCTGCCTCAGCTTCCCTAGGAAACACTGCCAAGACTTCCCAGCACTGGTCTCCCACAGCAGTGAGGAGCAGCTTGCTCAAGGACCCTTTGGATCTGGAAGGGACATAAAATAGATTTCACCTTGCAAATTACATAGTTCATCATTCTGTCTGCAGAGGCTGCCTGTGAAATCCGAGCCTTGGGTCCGCATACATTTACATATGTAAGACACTTGGTGCACAAGATGCTGGGTGTGATTTGTAGGCTTCACTGGCAGATCCCTTTATTTTTTATACGTTGAAATATTTCAATCATCTGAAAAATAGGTTAATTAAGATAGCCGGTAATAAGATATAGTACTTCACCTTTCTGCCCAGCTTTCTATTTTCTGTTTAATAACTCATACTAGCAGGGTTTTAAACTGCAATATTATTTTCAGTTACTGGAGCTTATGTGGTTTATATTATCATTGTTCTTATCTTTTTGAGGAAAAAAAAAGAAAGAGAAAATCTGAAAACTTGGGAAAAAATGTAAATACAGCAAAAGTGTATCCTCTTAGTTTTCTTTAAAATTTTCTACAACCAAGATTTCATAAATTTTAAAGGAAAATAAACCCCTTTGTATAAGACACAAGCAATTTGAGGTATACATGTGGTTAAATTTCATTTTTCATTTAAACTTTAACTGCAAAGTATTTTGAAATGCCATTAACTTTAATGCATTGGTATTTGCATTTATTAAGTAGCATTTTCTTCTAAGGGAATCTAGTCAATAACTTCGTAACTTGAACATTCAGCTGGATTTTTTCTTAGTTGTTTCAACAGACTTTTACAAACATCAGCAGGTTGGAAAAGACCTTTAAGTAATAAATAATAATATCTAAGTAATAAGTTAGTAATAAATAATATTTAAGTAATAAATAATAATAATTAAATAATAGATAATCTGCCTGTTGCTTATAAACCTGCTTTTGAAGATGTTGTAGGAACCAATTTGTTCAGCAATTAACTTTTCCTGCTTTTGTGTCAATCTTACTCCATGTGTACTACTATTGCCCTGCTCTCGGTGTGACCCTCTAACTTTCCAACTTGGATCATCCTCATGAATGGAATGTTTAGCTTGGATGTTAGGAAAAGTTTCTCCAGCAAAAGGGCTGTCAAGCAGGCTGCCCAGGAAAGGGGTAGAACCACCATCCTTAAAAAGATGGGTTTTTTTAAGAAAACATGTAGATCTGGTGCTTAGAGATATGGTTTAGTGGTGCACTTGGCAGTGTTGGACTCTATGATCTTAGAGGTCTTTTCCAACTTAAATGATTCTTTGATTCTTGAATATTGTAGGTAAGTGTGAGAACAGTCATACACTACAACTATTAATAACTTACTTGTGAACGATGGTTAAAAATGCAGTATTTTGAAGAGGACAGGTAATGTCAGAGTAATCTCTTGGGCATCGATTAAAAGAAATATTGAACATGTGTCCTTGTACTTGGAATTTTGCTGATGAGTCTATTCCATGTGTGAAGGCAGCTGGGGAAGATGCACTGCAGTGGTCTAAGAGCCCACAACTCACGTGCAGCAAGCAGTCTCTGATCAAACTCCTAATCAGGTTCCTGCTTTGTTTTGTCACGTTTTCCTGGTTCCAGCACTGCCTTCTGCAAGCCCCCAGCTGCCAGCAACACTTGTCTTTCCTCCAGGAACAGCCTTTCAGGCTTTTGGCATGAGGCTGCTGAACTCCAGGCTTCCCTATTCTAGCTGCCGGACTCTCCATTCAAGCTGCAGCACCCTTGGTTGCCAGCCTTGCAAAGGAGCTGCATCTCTCCTGGGCTCCTGCTGGGAGAGTGTGTCTCAGCCTGCCCCATGTCCAGCAGTGGTGCTGCACACACAGGCTCTAAGGGTGTTCTCTCATTTCAGCTGCACAGATTCCCTGAGCAGGCTCAGAGGCTGCTCTTTCCCCAGAGGTTCGTGTTCCATACATGGTGCCTTGCTTTGTTTCACAACACAAGATAGGCGATCAGAGTTTCTTGAGAGGAGGATTTTCAGCATTTCTGAAAGTTGTTACATGCAGCTCTTGGTGATATTTTGTTTTTTCCTGAATCACCAAATTATCACTTCCACAGTGATATTATTATTACAGCTTCCTTCCACAGTGCTGTAAGTCCATATCCTATTTACTCTTCCTCACAGTAAAAACGTAGTCTTTGCTGTGAAAACCTGCCTGTGTCTCCTCTTCCTCTTTTTCCAGAGCTGCTGGTTGTCACCAGAACCCTTTTGAAACCTACCCCTGTGGTCTGTGATGATGTGTTTCCATTATTCACTTCCCCATGGCTGAGAGAAGCTGTAGGAGCAGGAGGAACTGGTCCTTTTGGCTTTCACCAAGCTGTTGCTTCAGCGTTTCTACCTGAATAACAGGGCATGAAGATTTAACTTGCCATGCTTGCAACAACCTTTGGCCAAAGTAGGGTGGGCTCACAGTGCTGAATTGGGTTTGCTTTTTTTCAATTTTATTTTCTGCTTTTTCCCCCCATCGATTCCCAAGTGCATGGCTTTCCATTTTTAGTATCTGTGTTTTGCTAAAGTAAGTGTGAGGTGTGGCAAGCACACCCAGCTCAAAAAGCAGCCCTTGGAGTCTGATGTTAGTAGGAAGAGCATTCCCAGCAGGTTATGAAGGGAATGTTGAGTGCATTTAAGCCTTAGAAATACACAGCAGTGAGAAGCTGGTGTTTAACAAAGAGGAAGGCAGCATGAAGGCACTGGATGGAGTGTTTCTGAGCCACCCCAGTACACATCTTCCTGCACACTGGGGCTCTTTTTTGTGTGCTTTTGTGCTTCTGTGCCATCAGCTTTCCCAAATCATACATATGAGTGATGTTAAGGATTTGCCATTACCCCAGAAAAATGGTTGATATTACATACAGAGAGAGTGTTTTCACTAATATTCAGGGTGATTTATTGAAGCAGGAGATTAACAGGGTTATGCTCTTTTTTTTCTTTTTAAATGACTAATCATGAACTAGATGGTGAAAAATATGGCCAAGATGACTGCAGAAGATAAACAGCCAGGTTGTATTTCACAGGTAGTGTTGCTGTTCCAGGAAGCAGATAATTTCTAGAAGACCAGCAGCATTCAGTGTATGAGGAGTAAGGTCATTTGAGAGAAATCTGAGTTGACAAAAACTGGGGTCATGGAAGTCATATGGATGAGAAGACAAAGGATCTAAAAATTTTTGTTCCTTGGGGAAAAAAAATCAAGTGGGAATGTGGTAATAACATATCCAGAAAGACCACAGAGGGATGGGCAGTGCTTACTAAGCCTAGTTCCAGCAAGAACATACATGAAACACTCTTTAGCATGGAGTGGAAGTCTGAGCACTCAGGATATGGAATGAGAGGTGCTGTGGCACAGTTTGGTTTTGAAGGACTCTGAAACACTTGTTGAGAACCTGTGTCTCCAATGTAAATACGAAGTTTTATACATGGTAAGTGTCTATCAGGGTTTTATTATGTTGTGATCAGGATGGAGGGCACATAAATCACGTAACAGACATGGAACATTGGGTATCAACCCAAATAAAAGCAAGAGAGAAGACTTGGATGAGGAGTGCCTGCAGAAGGTTGGATGGGAATGGGTGTCTTGGGAGGAATGTTGTCACTTGGCACAAGGCAGAAACCAGTGACCATAGCCAAGAGTATTCAGTCTGGTACAGTCAAAATCTGTTCTCCAAAGTTGCCTTAACCTTCTTCTTAATCAAATTATTACCAGTGCTTGCAGTTCAAGATGCTGATGTTTCATTCCTGCAGGTGTCTTGGAGTTGTAGGTGATCATCTCTGCACATTCGTTGTTGACATTTTACTGCTTGTCTTTATTTGATGTCAAATAGAATAATCAAAACCACTGATGCAATTAGTAATCAACTCTTAGCTCAAAAATTATTGAATTTGCCATACGCTTGAAGAATGAATAAATAATCAGTAAAAAATGAGTTTTGGGAGCATCTGAAAAAGACTGATTAAGATTGGCTTTCATCAACATTATAATTTACTTTTGTAAGCCTTTTTTTAAGGCTTTGTTTATTGGATGATTTAAATATTTAGTAAATACATTTCTTTTGAAATTAATGAAGAAGTACAAGAGAGAGTTTTATATATCAAAAACGTTAGATGTGAGATTGTGTTATGTCATTTTGGGATTTAATATTAAATATATGTGGGGGGAAATTTTCATACTTTAGCCATTTCTCATTAAAAAGCTTTATCAAAACCAGCTTGATTTGATTTTAACAGGAAACCACTAATTGGCATTTGGTGAAAGTTGTTCCCACACAGGGAGGAGTACCCCTATGAAACTGTTATTTTTCATTTAATTATCACTTTGAGGATTGCTGAGAAACAAGCAAATGTGTTAGACATTTTCCCTGACAACCTAAATATTCCTGCAAAATGCACTTTGGATCTCAGCTTTCTTTTGTCACTTTTGTCCGCTGTCTCTTCATGAATGCTTAGCCTGAAACTCAACTCAACTTTAAGAAGGGATAAATTCCTTCTGTCTCTTGCCCAAACACTCCCCCAGTGCCTTTCCTTCTTAATTGCCATGCTCATCACTGTCCCACATGCTAGGCAGGTGGGTGCCCTGAGCGTCGTCATTGGGTCAGACCTCAAAACACACAAGATTTGATCTGGGCTCTCACCTGCAGTTTTCTGAGACAACTGCTGTGTGCAAGCAGTGGTGTGAGGTGCCACCTCCCTGCAGCTGTTTGCATTTCACTGCTCAGTATCTCGAGCCATAATTGTCATCAGAGGAAAATGTGGAGTTTTCACTAAAATATTAGAAGATTTCCCATTAAGTGGGCATGTAATTACTCAAAATAGTATTCTTCCTGAGTGGTTTTTTGTTAAAGGACATATGAAGTAAGGTCCTGTTGACAGTCTAGCAGTAATTGTAATGATTACATGTATAACAAAGTAGAGAGTAAATAAGTAAATCTACAGATTTGGATCAGAACTCAGAAGCATCATCACTTGCAGTGTCGGACACCAACGTGATGGCATTTTTGGTACAGCACAGGCTGTGATGTGGAGAAGTGCAAGTTGAGGCATGGAGGAATGGGGTACCTGAGAGCAGCTGCTGAGGGACTGCAGGGATGAAAGGAGCACAGTTGTGCGATGATTGTAAGGTAAAGTTAGAGTCAGCGAGCTGAAATAGTTGCAAAAACAGGCAAGTCTTATGGGATGCCGAGGAATCACTCTGTTTCTTGTCAGAGCTGGCAAGTGTGGGCCTGATGATTGTATCAGCACATCTGGGCAGGGTGGTGGGGACGAGGCAGCCTTGCAAAATTGTCATGTATGTTCCTGTGCCAGCTGGTGGGATTGCAGTACTTGTGGTACCTTTGTGAAGTGAGGATGTGTTTCTCCTCTCTTCTGTGACTTGTGCAGTGTGAACGTATCTACTGTGTCCCTTGGCAACCTATTCTGTTTTTTCATCAGGTCTTTACATTTGGAAAGGTTCCTTTGAGATCTAAACTGAGTCTTCCTTCCTGAAATTCCGTATCATATGCCTGAAGAAAGGTGTATACAGATTAAAGACTGTATAAGGAAGAACGAGGATAAGAAGATGCTTGAGAAAACAAAAAAAGAAACGTTGAGTCAAAGAAACTTATTTCATGTCAGTGTAGAAGGGAGAGACATATTAAGGAGGTCATGATACCAGTCTTCCAATTGAAAAAGTGGTGTAAAAGAGAACAGGAATGATGAGTATGTTCTTTATGGCCACTGGGGGAATGGTGAAGAGAAATCAACTCTACTGCAGAAAAAAAAAAATCATGCAACATTGGAGATGTTGGGAGAACACCAAGTGGTTAGCTGTTGGAGGAGGATATGGGATATTGTGGAATTCCCTTTATTGGAGATTAACAACATACTGAGTTGGGCACAGTGTGGTAGATCCTACTTAAGGCGATAAGATAAACTACTTTAGATATATTGTTTCTGTGCTTTACAGGCAGGTGCTCAAGCAGCATTGCACTGCGTCAAATATTAGAGTCTGCTCCAAACAAAGCAAAATGCAAATGCTTCTGAGGTTGTTCTATAAGTAACCAAAGTAATATTTACCTACTTGCTGTCTGTTTTATTAGGAGTTTAAATCCAACTAGAATAAAGAACCAATATATGTCTAGGTGAACATAATGAAAATAGTACACAATTGGTATTAAAATGTATATCAGAAGCTCTTTCTTCCATCTGTGCTGTACCTCCCTTTTTAGTATCCAAATGTAAACCAAGAATAAGAATTGCTCTTATGGATGGTCCTGGCTCTTTGCAGACTCTGACCAAAGGCAAATGAAATGTGACATTTCCACAGATCAGACTTCATGCATGCTTACTCCTTGTCTTTCAGCAGTCCAATCCTGTCAGATAAAAGTATTATTTATTAATTAGTAAGCAGTATGCCCAACTATATCATTGTTTCATTTATGCCTTCCATTTCATTCTACTGAATCCAATCATTGGATTTGAGCTTATTGTCAAGTAAAACTTCCTTCTGCCAGTGGAGGATAAGAAATGAGGAAATTTTCATCACTTTGTTAATTAGACTACTAATTCCTCAGGCTCAACAGCAAGTGATAGCATTTTCTATCACTTTCTCCTCTGGGTCACAGCTGTCAGAAACAGATTTTAAAATTTATTTTGCCATGTGAAGCCAGGACCTTTGTTTTCTTCCTCACCAGCTGCAGTCTTCCTTTCTTTGCATATTTAGACAGACTACTGGGTCTCTTCAGCATATCCCAAATGCCACTGCAGAAACCACCCTTGAAAGGCTTCTGCTTTGCAAGAGTCAAGTCCTTTTGGCAGTGTGTCTTACATGATAAAGTAATTTTGTGCTCTCCTTTTAAGTCTCTGCACAAGTTGTCCCTGCTTCAGTAGTTGCTTTTCATTTGCTTCCTCCCCTTGGTCTATCCTGTTAAAGCAGTGACTCATCTGCTTGCCCATGTCCCTGCCAGATTTGTACCTGATCCTTCCTCTCACACGTGGCACAACAGGAGCTGGACTCGTGGATCCTTCCAGCTCAGGATAGTCTATGATTCTAACACTTGGGGTCACATTTAGAGGTTCTTCCTCTTCTGTAGCTACCTGAAAATCAGTGGTTTGCTTCCCGAAGTGGGTGATGAGTTTTATAGAAGCTTTAGGGTCCTATCTTGGTTGTTCCTTCTGTGTTTCCAGAAGGAGAGAAGAGTGCACTTTGAAGGGGAAATGGAATGATGCTGTAAGATCTCATTTGCATTACTGATTTTCACTTTATTCCATGAATTTCCAGGCATATGTGTGTGTGTATATGAAGTCTGTATTATTGTCTAGAAATTTCTCAGCAAAATCTCATTCCCATTGTGCTAGACAACTAAGTGAAAAAACGTCTGTACCAAGATAGCTCAAAATTTTCATGTCAAGATACAACAGATTTGGGGGAAGGGAAAGCACTATTTGTGGTAGCAGTAAAATAGCTAATGAGAACAGATGTCAGCTCATTGAAGTAAGTGAGGCAAAGTCACCAGGCAAACATGATGAAAAGATTCAGAGGAGGGAAAAGTGGCATTTTGATGGAGCATTTATCTGCACAAAGGTGGAGGCGCTGGGTGAGGGCTCAGAGAAGTCTTCCCAAAGGCTTTCAGAGCTGCCTCGAGGGGAGAATTGGCACCTTTGGTAACTGTGGTGCAGCAGGGTCCTGCAGGTTGTTTTTGGAGAGCAGAGGCAGGTGGCAGTGGCAGGGTGTGCAGGGAAGCCCTCAAGCATTTGGCATGGGGTGGAAGGGAGAAAGCTGTCAGCTGTGGGGGTTGGGAAGGAGGTAGTGGTTGTAGCTCAGGTGCAGAGCTCGGGCACTGGAGTTTGGACCTGAATGGAGGAGCCAAGTGTTTGAAATGCAGGAGTGCACTGGCATGGGCACAGAGCCAGCACAGTTAGAGGTGGTCACAGTGGGTTTGTTTTGCAGCATATTGTGTACCCTCAGGCTGCCTAGACCACTGGTGGTACAGTACACACCTAGAAATGATCCCAAATTATACCTTGTGTCAAGTGCATATAGTGATCCTCCCCCCTGCCTTTGTCTTTTATGTTTTGTGTATTTACTCCAATCGCTGCTTTCTCTTCTCCTTCACATGATTTTTAAACCTTCACCACTTTCTGTTTCCTCTGCTGTGTCCTTTCTGGTTTCCTCCCTCCCTCCACTAATGTTCTCTGCTTTGCACTAGAGGTAGCATATGTTCTTAGAATGTGCTTTTGATAACCCCTATGGATTCAAATGTACATAGAATATAAAAAGATCTGTAGGGTCAGCACCAGTTTTGTCCTGGCTCTGGCAGAGCTTTATATATATATGATTAAATAAAGATCTTAGTAATCTAAATTGTGTCTTTAGGTATACAAGCAGTAAATGTTTTTCTGATGGACATCAAGGCAAGCTCTGACTATTGTCTTTAAAAAAAAAAAACAACTTAGATTCCAGGGGATTGTCGTTGCAAGTCTTACAATTCACCCTACAAAGAGCTATGGCTAATTTTCTGAACTTCAGATTTAGCTTACTTTTTTACTTTCAGAGTAGTGGAAGCAAGCATGAATCTCCAGAGCATTTTACATTGTTCATTTGCTAATTTTGAACACTAGTAAAATTCTACAAACAAGATACTACTGTCTTAGAATTAAATTGTAATATTTATGGGGGTTTATGTACTATTAGAAACATTTTGTTCTTTGACATTTCTGTATCCCATTTTTTTAAGAGTAATACAAGGGAAATTATTACTTTTGAGCCTATGAAAAATAGTGATTGGGTGTGTGGAGTCCCTAACCTAACCTGTGCATACTCCCTGGGCACAAAGGGAGTATATTATATATATAATCTACATGTATTATCTCCCTCTAGCCCCAACTTGTATAGCATTTGTAAGTTTACTGGGATATTTTTAAAAAGAAAATATGGTAGTTTACCTGTCTTGTAACTACCCTAAACCCTCAAGCTTTACCATTAAGAATGAGGAATGCCATAGATTTGTAGCTGATGCTCATGTTAATTTGTATTCCAAAACCAGTTTTCAATAGGGACACATCCAGATAAATGTCCTGGTGTTGGACCTAGAGTGGCATTCTCTGTTGCAGATGACTAGAAACCTATTCAGCATTTTACAGATGGCACAAAACCTCCGAGATGGCAGGAGATCCCTGTTTCAGCTTCAGCTTTCTCCTGTTCACATGGCAGGAGGCTTCCATGTGAAGGGTTGATACTAAGGAAACACCTGACTTGTGGCTTCTTTGTTCCTTTGTTATACTGTACTTTATTGTTACAGCTACAGAGAATGGCTGTTGGAAGTGCCTTTTTAAAACCCAAGTTTGTGACTTTTCAAATGCTTCACTTTTTTAATTGGAATATAAAGACCACCTAAAATACTCAATGAAAGTCATGACAGAAATTTGAGGTTTTAACCTTGGGTATATCTGCGGTGTCTTTCTCTGTTGTTTGTTTTTCTTCACCTGTTACTCTGTCTAGGGTGATTTAAAACAGGAGAATTAGAATATGGAATTCTGGCTGCAGTCACACTGAACAGGAGGGACAAGAAGTCCTGCAGTCACTCCTGCACATCCGTGTGGATGAAACTCCTGTCCTAACCCCAGGCAGGCTTCAGACTTCAGCTTTGCCACTTGAAATGCCCCATGCTTGCTCCATCCCCTGGTCTGTGTGGAGAGGCAGGGATTTCGTCAGCATTTCCAGGGAGTAATCCTGATGAGCATGGCTCTTGCTCTCCCATTCAGAGGTGGTTTAGTTGGTCTTGGTGTTGGTATTGGAGTGAGATGTGAAAAACAGCTTTTAAAGAGTGACTCGGAGTATGTACTGCTCAGAGTTTGTATTTAATCTTTACTTGTTGGTTTCTGTGGGAGTTACCAAACCAGTTGAGCTACAGCACTGGCATGAAGCCAAATGAAAAATACAGTTTTCTTCACTGTAAACATGACTGTCAAGCAGTAATGTTTTTCTCAGCTTCATTTTAAAAGCATTATAATGGAAGAAAATGAAACTAAAACACATTTTTATGCCAGTTTTATACATGGAAGAAATTTTTTTTTTCTTTTAATAAAAAACTCTTGGAGAAGAGAACATACAAACTTAAGTATGTGATCAGTTATCCATGTTGCAAGATACTTGATGGAGTGGTAAACTAACACTTTTTTTATTCTGGTGTAGTTATGGTGTGAATGCATTTTTTTGCCTCTTCAAATATGAAAGATGTGTAGAGTTCTTTATTTTTAGTCCTATTTTGATAACAGAAAAAAAAAATAATGCCTGATAAACTTAATGAATATTAGGAGCAAACACTAATCTCTATCCACTCCAGACTAATTTCTAAACTCAGTTTTGAGTGTCCAATGGCTCTGTTAACTCCTCAGCAGACATTCAGCTGAGCCTGCTCATCATTGCTTTGCTTTTGAGATTTATTTTGTTGAAAAATCTGTAAGTCCATCTTTGCCTTTCCAAAATAAATGCAAACTATATTTAGTGCTCACAGCGATTCCACCAGGACATCCTCATGTAGGTGCAGCTGCACCAAATGGGGGAAAACTGCATTTTCACTTACTTTTCTTGGATTGAACTTTCCAAGGTTGTCTGCTTTGCCTGTAACTCCCTCTGTTTTATTTGGAAAAGTGAGGAAAATGCTTGTTTAACAAAATGATCAGGTGCTGCTTTGTAAAATGGATTTTTGGGTACTGGTGTTGAAAATGGCCTCTGGAAGATTGAATGTTGTATGCATGTAACTTGATGTGCTGGAGGATAAAAAAGTCCTTCAGTTGTGCTTCATTGTTTGAATGAGCTTTTTAAAGAATTCCATAATAGAAAAGTAAGAGATAGGATCTGAACAGGCTTTTAGAAGGATCTTCTCAAAATTCCTGTGTCTTGAAACAGAGTAAGCTGCAGTGAAACTTTTACTGACAGATACTTGTCTGGCCTCTTACTTATAACTTCAAATGGACAGCTATTCCTATGTAACCTGTGCTAATGTGTTTGATAATTAGGAAGTTTTTAAGTAGATGTGGTTAGCTGAAGAAAAGAACTTCAAATTTTATTAGGAGCAGTACATTTTTATTTGCATATTCAGTCCTTTAATTAAAAAATTCAACTTGCCTCACTTGCTCTGTATGTCTGCAGGCATGGAGAAAATAAGGAATTCTTGAAGTATCCTGTAGGTGAATCAATGAAATTAATTTCCTTCACCTAATTTCCTCCAGCTTTCATAAGGAAAAGTGATAAAAATTAAACAAAGATCTTCGAAGTTCTCTGTAGGTTACCTGAGGGTTGTTGGTGCTGGGATCCACGGAAGATCCTTCATGGTATGATGGAAATGACCACAAACTGATGCTGGGATTTTGGACTCCCTGCTGCAGCAGCAGTGAATTTTATTCATCTTTTGAACATGATAGGCAAGGAGCATCTCTTTGGGCACCTTCAAAATCCTGTGTACAAGTAGTAACACCACTGTTTCCTCTAGCAGTGTCTCATGTTTACCCTAATAAATAATTTTTCCCATTGAATCTTGGGATGCCCCATCTCCTCTGAGTTCAAAGTGCTGTCCTGGCAAGGAAGCACTGAAAACAACAGGCTTTGTTGCACTTGAGTGTGCTTTGTCCTGGACCCTGGGCATCTGTATCCCGCCTCAGTCATTCCCAGCTGCTGGCTCTGGACAGGCAGCCCTGTCAAGGAAACATTAATGGCTGCTGTCACCAGAAATGGTGACAGGTCTGTGGGCAGCAGCTCTGCTGTTGGTGAGAGGGGTCTTTGGTCTCAAAGACCAGACATTGGTTTGTAGAAGAGTAAGGAGGTGGTTTGTGGGTCTCTTTGGGGAGTTTTCTGTTTTGGTGAGCAAATAAGAGAAGCGGGAACAAGCTCACAGAGCAAGCTTTGGAAATTTCCCAGGAGGCAGTGGCATGGCATGCTGAGCCTGAGTGGAAGTGAACATTTTGGAGAAGAGGAGGGGTGAGGTGGAGGTTGTCCAGGAAGGATCCTGGAACTGCAGAAAAGGGGTTATATTTAAACAAAGATAGGGGAGGGGAATTGATGATGGGAAAAAACTTGAGGAGGTAAACTTG
This sequence comes from Erpornis zantholeuca, assembly GCA_013400515.1. Taxonomy (NCBI): domain Eukaryota; kingdom Metazoa; phylum Chordata; class Aves; order Passeriformes; family Timaliidae; genus Erpornis; species Erpornis zantholeuca. The sequence continues at coordinate 155,712 of VZTN01000986.1, forward strand.
GGAAAGGGTATGGACTAGGAAGGGACTGACTATTTGCAATAGTATTCCAAGTGGGAGTGGGATAGGCTTGTATTTACTGATGACAGTAAAAGGAATGTTGTAATAATCCAGAGACAGGAAGAGAAAAGTCCAGATAGGGGTTTTATCTGTGTCCAGATAGATAAGACTATATTTGAGAGAAGTTACTCTGAAAGAGCTGCAAACATTTAAATGTAGTTCATTATTTATTGATTTTAAAGATGTTGTTGTTGCTGTTAGGTTTCCCTGTTGCAAAAAGGGTGGTGATGGGCTTTTGTTTTGGTTCTTTTTATGTGTGTTTTTTTTAACAGAATTGTCTTTATTTTTAATTCCAAATCTTTCCTCATGCTATGGCAAAGTTGGGAATGCAACCCACAGGGAATGGCTGGCCTCTCTTCAAGGAGTGGAAGAGCATTGCTGGCTTCTAAGAGTACTTAGTAAAGAAAACTAGGGCAGGTAGCATTAAAGAAAAAAAGGAAATGAAAAGAAAAGGGAAGGCGAATCATCAGAGACATGTTGACAGCAGTGAGAAAGGTGTTACATGAAGTTCAGTCTTTTTTCTTTAAGTGGATAAATATTTAAGGATTATTTCAGAATTACTCCAGATATATGTTACAGATATATCAAAGCAGTGAAAGCAAGGAGACTCAACTAGCTTGGGGTGTTCACAATGGATTGACTACATTTCAAAATGTAGGCAAAAGCTTAGGAGGGCTCTGGGTCCACTAATATTGTGCAGATTTCTTTTGATGACCAAATGCAATGGAGAACATGAATTGCAGTCTTGTAAGTGATAAGTGGTTTGCAGTCTGAAAGGTTTAGTTGGCACCGACCACAGTAACTAGGATGTCTTATGCATGTCTGTATGGAGGCAGATACTGGACATTCTGCCATGTATAAAAACATCCAGTAAAGCAGTGAAAATGAGCTTAGAGGTGTCTTTTGCTCCTTTTTCCAGTGTGATGCTGCAGGCAGTGAGGTATTTCTTAAGGTCCTGCGCCTCTTTCGCTTAAGAGCTTTGAGATTATGCTTCTGCTTCCATTTCCCATATAAAGCCCAGGGTTTTGCTGGCTTTCTGTACTGACTTGGTTCTCATGCTGCTCATCTTCACAGCCCGGAAGTCCAAAAAGTTGGGGAAATTGAAAGGGATGCACGAGGAGCAGCCCCAGCAGCGGCAGCAGCCACCCCCGCAGAGCCCTGAGGAAGGGACGACGTACATCGCGCCCGTGACCGAGCCCTCTGTCAACACTGCACTTGTCCCCCACATGTCTGCTATCTCACCAGCACTTACTCCCTCTCCTGTTAAGATCCTTGAAAGCATTGAGCCGGAGATCGTGTACGCAGGATACGACAGCTCGAAGCCGGACACCGCCGAGTACCTGCTCTCCACCTTGAACCGCCTGGCCGGCAAGCAGATGATTCAGGTGGTGAAGTGGGCAAAGATACTTCCAGGTAGGACCGTGAGTCATCTGGTGAGATATCACTTCACTGTTTCTTCTAGCTCAAAGAGCTATTTGCTTGACAAATTGCGTCTTGAATTCATGGACTTTGTTGAAAATAAACCTGCAATTCAGGGGTGTGAGATGAGCCTCTGAGAGAAGATTGTTGGGTTTTTTTTCTTATTTTATATAATGTTTGTTTCAATGTCTGTGGTTGATATTTAAAAAGCTTTCATTTTCAATAATAGCTTCTTAAGAAGAAAACATGTTTTGTCACTGGAATGAAAAATTACGGTTTTATTTTTTCCGAATGGGAATGTTGCTCTTGTTCGTGAATACTAGAAAAGTAGTAAGCAATGTGTTTGGTGGTGGTTTGACCAGCCCTTGTAGTTCATGGGTATTTTCTGGTTTGATCTCTAGGATTTAGAAACTTGCCTCTCGAGGACCAAATTACTTTAATTCAGTATTCATGGATGTGTCTGTCATCGTTTGCCTTGAGTTGGAGGTCGTACAAACATACAAACAGCCAGTTCCTCTATTTTGCTCCAGACCTGATCTTCGATGAGTAAGTATTCCTTAATGGCCCTTTTCAGTGCAGGCTGGAAGGATTGCTGTCTGTTTGGTTTTTCAGGCATATTTGCAGTCTAAGAAAATTTCAGCTAATTCTGGCTTAAAAAGCAGCTGAAGTTTTAATTTTTTTCAGTGACTCACTTTTCAGTTGCCAAAACTTTGATTACTGCCGTCCACTTCTCCTTAAGTATGGGGATGTGTTCTCAAACTAGGACCATCACACTGGTTTGAAATGTGACTGATACACAACCACAATTTATAGAAAAGAACATTTTTTGGTATCTACTGGAGCTTGTAAAATATCCAACTTCTAGGAAATGTGAATGTTTAAATTACTGGGGTTTTTCAGAGCAGTCACATAATGGTGCTTTTGTTAACAATATACAGCTGTTCAATGTGTTTTCTTGACAGTCTTAATTACCCTTCTTTGCAACTGTGAAAGAAGCCAAAATGTTTTTTCAGTAATGAAACATAACTTCTTTTTATGATGCATTCAGACAAAAAGAAGGATCAACCATTCCATCTGAGTATGTGTGTTCCTTCATATTTTATGTTTGTGTGTGTTTAGTGCTTTGCTTTTGATGACTATAATTTAATTTCTGTACCATTCTCCCAGTGTTTATTACAAGACAGTAAAGTCAAAGATCTGAGTGAATGCGCAGGCAGTCAAATGGGGCTTGCATCATTTGCTTATCCCAGAAGATTGGGTTTTTTTTCTAGAGGTTAAAAGGAGACATAATCAATAGGATATGGGTACACTTGGAAAAAAAGAGAAAACAAAACGAACAAAAAAACTGAGGAAAATAATTTAAAAAATAACTTAGCACTTAATCTCCTGATACATTTTGAAATCTTTTTCTTGGAAAAGATGCTTTGTCGCTGTCCATCTTAATAGTCTGTCTTTGATTTAGGAATTCCTAAATAATTAATGAGTATGAGATGGGTCCCAAAGCAGTGAGCAATATCAAAGAAGGATTGTTTGGTTTGGGTTGCTTTGTTTTAGTGGGGGAACTGATGATTTACTGCATGTGGCTGAAAATGTAGTGTCAACCATTTTCCTTGTCGAAAGCACCTCCATTATGACTTGGACATTAGAGAATTGTCACAGGAAAAAAAAGGTATCTGTAGCTAAAGCTAAGTGAAAATGTGAACTTTGAAGAGTTCAGTTCTCCTAGGGGAATGTAGACTAAAAGTTCAAACACAAAAGCAGCTTTCCCTCATCTCAAGAAAGTCAGTCAAGAGGTCAGAATTTATTGGACAGAGAAATCAATCCTGCTTGCAAATAAAAGTGTGTGTATTGCTTGCTCTTGTTATACTGCAGCTTGAAGCAACTTGGAGAATTCGAGATCAATTGTGAGTTTTATGCTGCAAGCTTGAAGATAGGTGCCTGTAGAGTTACACTGAGGTTGAGGTAGGGATCCAGTTGGAAAAAGGACTGCAAAATTAAAACATCCCAAACCAGATATGTATGTGAGATAGTCCTCTGGCCTCCTGTGTATTTGGCAATATACTCATTGCAGAGAGAAGGCAATTGTTTCTAAATAGAGAAAAAAAAAATTGCCAGGAGATGTGGGAGTGGGACAGGGGCTTTTGAAGTAGCTAATCAGGACAAGAAATTTCCTTGGAGGTAAAAGAGCAGGAGTTAAGTGTTCACTCTGAAGCAGTAATGGACATATCTCTGGAACAGGAAGGGTTTTCTCACTTTGTTCATGTTTCATACTCAGTGGGCATCACGGCAGGCATTTGTTCCCAGTTTCTCAAGTTGCCACTCAGGATGGTGGTTGGCATTTGCAGTCTGAGTTTAGGGCTCTGGCACAGGGAAGTTGTTGAGAAACTGCAGAAAGCCAGTGGAGGTTGGCTAAAGTGGTGAGGGCTGATTGGGACAGTGAGGGACCTGATAGTGCTGAGCTGATTTAATTGCAGCCTTCAGCTTCCTAATGAATTGTAGAAAAGGTGAAGTCTGGCTCCTCATGGAGGTGCTCAGTGGAAGAATGAGAGTTTGTGATCCCAAGTTTGGGATAACACACTGCCTCCTAGGCAGCAGGAGAAGGCATTTCCTGACAAGATGGTGAAACAGCCGAGCAGGTGCCCAGAGAGACCTTGGAATCTTGTCTCTGTGCAAGCCTTTACTGGGCAAAGCCCTGAGCAGCCTGCTCCTACTTCAACACCAACTCTGCAGGGAACAGGGGGTTGCCCTTGAGGCCTCCAGAGCCCCCTCCCAAGCTACTGTTTTGTGATTCTAAGTTAAGAGATGCAGTCCTTCTTCCAGTTTTGCGGTAAGGCTAGAGATGGATTACTAGAATCGTACAAGCCAGTCAATAGAGTGGAAACATTCCCATAATAGAAAATACAGTACATATTGCTGTTTGTGAAGTGCTGTGAAGCTTTGCCTTGAAATTGCTGAAGGCTGATCTTACCTTTACCTTTTGAGTACCATGAACTTGGAAATGTGCTGCGTAATTATAAGCACTGGTCTTTGTTTCTGTGCCTCAGGGTTTATTAGGCCTCCCTGAGGTTTACTTGGTGAAACGTTCCGAGTGTGTTACTGCCCTTGGCATTTTAAGACGTGTATTAATTGATGCAGAATGAAAGGGAGATGCTTTACAGTGCCTTTCCATCTGCTGGTTTGAGAGGGTTACATTTCTGTTATCAGCTGGCAAAGATTTTCTTGGCATTTCTTCGCATTATGTCTGAAGAGGTCATTTCCCATCTCTATGCAAGAAAAAATAAGAAATGTCCCTGACCAGGCCCTTGGTGCCCCAGAGGGTTCAGTATTTTCTTCAATGAAAAAGGAGTGAAAGTAGAGGTTGGCATTAGTAGAATCATGTGGCTTTGTCTTACGTTAAATGAATTTTCCACTTACTCTTAACTACTGTGAATAAAAGGAAGTCGTAATGTCTCTGGAGGGTCATGATATATGATCTTGTTTTCTTTCTTATTCTGAAGGCCTGTAAACAAGGCCAACAACAAATGAGGATCCCTGTTGTTAATAGCTGTTAAATGTAACTTTGATTGTATACAGTGCAGAATGCCTCCATACTCATATGTGGTTTGATTTCCTGTTAGACTTGTGGAAGACTGGAAATATTTGTCCTCCTCCATTTAGTCATGCTACATATCTAATTAAGTGTACTGTTTGTCTTTATGGTTCAGGCATATATTCCATTGATTTAATTGGGCTTAACTGAACACAAAAATTTTAACTGAGGGATAAGAAAATGGCTGCTCAGCCTGTGACAGAAATGCCTAAAAAACAGCCTGAAAAGAGGCATAAAATAGACCAGTGTTGTTTATGTTCTGTTTGTGTAAGTTATGGCATGTGCAGTTTTTTAATCTATTTCTTTTGTAATGTAGTAGTTGTGATCAAAACTAATATTCCGTAGATACAGCTGATGTGGTTTTAATCCACAGTAAATCTTCAGAAGCCTGTCATATACATGACACCACATAATTCCTATTGAGGGTAGAACACTCCTGAAGAATGACTGCTGCATGTGGGAAAACACTCAAAAGGTGTTGTAGGTATGTTCTTAAGGCTGTGCAAACTAAAATTCAAAAAGTTGCAAAATTCCAAAATTAAGGTGGTCTGTGAAATCATAGTTTAAGACCTTTGGGTACATGCTTTGAAGACTGTATCCATAACAAAACCCTTAAGTTATGCTATCCTGTAATATTTTTCCCATGTGACTCCTTTGATCAGGTTGGAAGAGATGTAAGGATTATGTAGTGAGAGACTCTTGGAAGTTTTTCTTCATTTGTTGTCATTGAGGAAGCCTTACCTTGAATGGATCTGGGGATTTGGGAGAACAGAGATGTTAATGGGGAAGATTTTCTTAAGACATGGCAAAAGACTATCCCTAATTCAAACCCTAAGCTCTGAGACTTTTCAGGTTCCTACTGCAAAAGTAACAGAAATCCTGAAAAAAAAAAAAAAATCTATTGTTTATTTAACTCAAGGGAGGGAGAAAATTTCTCTTTAAGATTTAATCAAAGACTTTAGCTGAAATTTTCTAATCTAATTCAACCTGAGGCAGGAACATGCATGGATAATTTAAGTCCAGAGCATTCAGTGGGTAAAATCATGCACAATTGAAAGCAGGAAACCAAGCAGTGCTGGAATGGGTGCAAGAGCAAAGCAAGGGATGTACAAAACCCCACGGTTTGTAATGCCAGCTTATTTTCAGGGATTCAGGCTGAAGCTGTGCAAAATGAACTCTTTACTACAGGGAGCAACCTTAAACAGGATTTTTAAGACGTGGTTCTGGAATGTAGGGAAGTCAGTTGCAACTTCCATTGGTCTTTCCCTTCCTGGATGAATTAATCATAGAACTAATAGCTAAAATGACTCTTCCCCTGGTTTTGCCCTTTTGAAAGTAAAGCCCTCAACACTATTGAAAAGAGGTGGTGTGTGTGCCAGTTCATGTCTACAAGAAATCTGATGAGCCTAGCTTTTCAAAAGTAGGAGTTTATGTCTTTGCAGAGCAGAAGTCAGATGCCTAAATTCCAGAGAAAGGCAAGGGATGCTCCTTCTTGCTCAGGTTTTAACGGGCTCAGGCAGTTGCTGTCCCGCCGGCTACTGGTGACAACATCCCAGGTATCTGCTTCCACCCATACATTAAGTCAGGGCCTTGGCTGGCAACCTTTCAGAGGCTCAGGAAGGAATAAAAAGCATTTACGAGTGCAGCACTGCCAACAGAAACCCAGCAGGAGCCAAGGCACGGAGTGGCAGGGATCCTCACTCACACAACGTGGGAAACCAGTGGGAGCGGTGGGACATGGGCTGCCTTTGGGGCCACGGCTCGTGCTCCCAGCACATCTCCTCCTCCCAGCTGGAGGCCAGAAGCTGCTTCCCTCATGGTGAGCTGTGCTGCCCCATAAGGAAGATGCATGGTGGCTTCTTATTTCTCCATAAGGCAAAAACCCAGCTGATGGCATTGATGCTGAATATTAAATCTCAAGCCCTGCTCCTCCTCCACATACTGGTTTGTGCTGGCATAAAAACCCCAGAAGGACGGCCCAACCCTGGAATTCCCCCACAGGTCGTGATTTATTTTTTCCTTTTAGGTTTAAGATGGTCTCTGTAGATTTCTGAATCTTCATGGACTTCTGAAAAGACTCAAGATTTCAAAATCATTTCCTATTTTTAGCAAATTTACCCAAATTACCCTATTTACCATTCCAGCCTTACCTGGCTGTAAAAAAAGCAGTGATGTGGGATGCTGAGAGAATTCAGTGATGCTGAGACACACGGTGTGGAGAACTTTAGAACGTTAAAACAGCATCAATATTTCAACAGTATTTTGCAAATGCACTGCATGACTAATGTGCTGAGTGTTTTCTTGCTCCTTTGGTTTTTCTCAGTTTGTAATCTGCAGCATAAAGAATAAATCATAGGTGCAGAAGTGTGCAGGTTCTGAATTTCCTGGCCATTGTACTTCATTCTCTTGTTGGTTTTTTACTCTAGTCAAGGACTTGAGAGTTTGCCTAATGAAAAGCAGCACTAGGCATTGCATGAGATACCCAAAATTACTGAACTTGAAAAACTGAGTCTAAAATGTGGGCCAGTTTTCACAAGCATTTGGATCAGTTATGTCTTTTTTCCATCTCTGAAGTTATTGTATTAGATCATATGCAGCTCAGTCCTTACAGTAAAAAGGTTTCAGTAGAGGCTGCATTTTACTGAACACTATGTACAAAACACTAAGAGCAGAATATACTGATGGATGTACATATATATATGTATGTTTTAAAGTTTTTTTTACATACATACTATATATATAATGTGGTTTTAACAAACTAACAAAGTTTACTACAAATTAGCATAAACACATTCTTTAAAGTGCAAGATTTTGCTCCTAGTAAAATAAAAATGTAGTATTGCAAGCATCCCTCATGCTATACCTTTGGTAATTGCCCCAAATGTGAAGTTTTAAAATTTAGAAGGAGACAGAGGTTAATATTGGCAATAGATGAACAATAGAGAATACATTTTTCAAATCAGAAAGCAGAAGTAGAGCAAATAAGGTAGTGAGGGGCAGGAAAACAGCTTCAGTACAAGGGGATTTCTAGGAAGTTTCTGTGCTAGTGCTGTCATGGGATGTGGATGGGCAGAGGATTTTTTAACATTGAGGAAAGCTGTAAAATTAAATTAAGAATTAAGACTTATGTCAGCTGAATAGCTAAGATTGTATTAAAAATCTGCGTTTAATAATTATGTATATTATATGAGTAAATAACATTTTCATTATGTTCCTAAATCCCCTCATATGCTTGTGGAAGCTGGGACCATTAGGATTTGGTGTTGCTTAAGGCTGTGCAGGGATGCAGCAGCCTCTCTGTGCTCTTTCAGTGCTGAAGCCTGTAAGTCTTCCTGGTACTCTGATTTCTATGGTAACAGCAGGAAGATAAACGTAATAAAATAAGCTGAATAATTAAAAACACTTTTTTTTTTTTTCTTTTTTTAACCTCATGTACCTCAGGGCTTGGGGGGATAATTAGTTAGATCATGTGTGAATGGTGATAAAGCCAATAAATAACTTTTCTTATTGTTTAAATGATTACTTTTTCGCTTTTATGTTTGGCAGGATGATGGCTGTTGAACTCTTTCGTCTTCTCTTGCAATCTGTTAATCCTGTATCTTCTAAATTTCGGTACATTTCTGTAATCTCTGTCATCTGGCAGTCTCCAAATCCCTAATTTTTAATTATTATTGCCACAACGAGAGTTGGTAGGAGTTGTCAGTGTTCATTCTTTGCTGATAAATTGTGTGTGCGATCACAGATCTTGTTAAAAGGTCAGCAAGTGCTCCTTGGTGATCCTCCCTGTGTGGCTTTTGCTTGCCTGTATTATTTTGGTGAGGAATACTGCATTCATGCAAAGTGTCAGTGCAGTGGGAAGTGGAGATCTTCATCAGTAATTTTTTTATATACATTATTGCTACTGCTTCCTTTTTCGTAAAGTATGGCTCAGTTCCCGTCCAGAGAAGTCCATAAAGGAGTTTTGTTACATACCCACCCCACATCTGTGCAGAGGGTAAATTAAATTTTGGGAAACTGTTGTCATACCTGTACGTAATAGATGTAACGTGCTTCAGGCTAGATTTTACAAGTCTTTATTTTGGGCTTTTTTTTTTCTTTGTGAACAGGTCATTGGTTGGGCAAAGCAATAGATTTGGTTTCTTTGCATAAATTTCTAAAGGCTCTGCCTTTTAATGCCTCTATCTCTAAATGATTATTTAATGTCTAGAGTGTTTTGGTTCAAACTGGGAAGCTGTAAAGGAAAACAGGAGATACAGTAGTTTTAAGAAGATCTGTAAGAGTGGGGAAATGTCAGAAACTGTCTCTCTAGCACAGTTTGTCATCCTTTAAATTGACCAAAGACAGTTTAAGATCAGGACAAAGGGCTTCTTCATTTGCCTGTTCTAGCAATGATTTAGGTACTTTCTGAATGTGAGATTGCATTCAGACAGTTGTGCTTAGTAACCTTTCTGCATCTTGCTCTGCGAATTTGCCTCTTACCTCTTTGAATATATTTAAAATCTTGATGCCCAAAATGTTCTGTGGCAGTTGCTTCTGCAATTTAATTGTGCATATTTGTTTGTTGGCGGTGTTTCTAAAGCAGGTGGTTGATAATTTAATGGAGTGCCACTTCATTCCTGTGTTTGCAGTAATAGTGGATATAATCCTTCTCATCCCATGCATACCATTTATCACTTACATCTCCATCAAGTCCTGTTGTTTCTCCTGTGAGCTGAAGAATCAGTGAGTCAATTTGACCTCCCCTTGTATATCAGCTGTCTGCTATCCCTGGCCATCCTCAGCTCCTCCCCTCATGTTTGCATTAATTTGGGGAGGAGACCAGACTGGCACTCTGGGTTCAAAGCACTCACTGTGCATGCAGCAGCAAAACTGCACTTTCTGTCTTGCTCTCGACTCTCCTCTCACATCTTTGCTTTTTTTGATGAACACTGAGCAAGCATTTTGAAAAGGCAGAAGCCCAGAAAATCGGTCCCAAGTTACACCTAGGACTCCTTATTGTGTTGATCCAGTTACTTTGTGTGTATGATGGGAGGTGATTATACTGTCTGCATTGTCCAGTTAGTGATTTTCATCTTCCATTTTGTCAGCTAGCCACACAGACTTGCAGAAATTTTCAGCAGTCTTTCACAGACAGCTCTTGATTTCATCATCTAGAGTCATCAGCGAGCTCTGTCATCTCCAGAAGTCTGATTTTTCTCACTTGATGTATGAGCACAGTTCCCAGCCCAGGCCCCAGTGTGGAGCTCTGTGAGACTTCCCTGGTAACCTGCATTACTTGTGAAAGATGTCCATTTGTTATTGCCCTTGGTCTCCTATTTTTAAGCTGCTAATAATCCACAAAGAGACGACCTCCTTATCCCTAAGCTCTCTTTAAGAGCTTTCAGGAGATCTTTTTAATAGCTTTAAAATCCAACCCTGCCGTGATTGCATCCTCCCATACCTCCTGATGCAAGGCAGCGTGCAGGTCCTAGACCAGTGATTACCCACGCTGGCACGCTGACAGAATTTATTAGAGCCCATACCCAAGCTGCATGCCCCAGTTTCTTTTGTGTGGAAACCAGGGCAGGGGAGAGGAGGAGGAGGAGGAGGAGGAGAGGGTTGGTGTTTGCTTAGGTCTCACCCCATATGGCTGTGGGATGCAGCTAGACCTGGCATGTGCAAAGCATTTCCGTCGTGCAGACGTCGCCTGCATCCACCGGAATGTCCTCCTGCTATCATCGGAGCGCCCTCACACATCTGTGAGACGTGACCTCTCTCTGCCAAAGTTGTGCTGACTTTCTTCCCTTACAGCAATGTTTATTTATCAATTCATGCTCCTCTTTCAATGGTTTTGCTCGATATAGAAGTGGAGCTTACTAGCCTCTGGTCTCTCGAGTGCTCCCTTCCCACTCTCAGACCTGTTTTAAGAAATCAGTCACGTTTGTCGCCTTCCACGACTTTATAAGGGCAATTTAAGCAATAAGCTGCACAGCACAGTTAGTAGTTCAGCAATTCCGTATTTAAGTTGCTTTACAGCTCATGGATGGATGCCATCTGGTCTTGGTGATTTATTACTATTCATTTTACTGTATTTTTTTTCTTTCTAAACCCTCTTCTACTTGCACTTGAATCCTTGTGATTCTACTCCTCACTTGCTGAGAAGGGAGAGTGGTGCAGAGCCCTACTGGGCTCCTCTACAGAGAGCACTGGTGCAAAGATTTTGTTTAACTTTTCTGATCTTTCTCAAACTCTTCATTTTTGTCTTGTTTGTCAGTTGGCCCAGCGGATGTTCTGGCAGGTTTCCAGCTTGTGATGTGTTCAGGAGGATTTGACTGTTAGTTTTTATGACTTTAATATAAAGACTTGCCCAATGACTTTACATTTAGCATAGACCATAATTATGCTCTCCTGGAATTGTCTCAGCGTGACTTTAGGACATCCACAAGCATTTTGGGAGGGTTTCTTCTCACTTCTCTCAGGGTCTTAGAGTAGAGGCTTGTTCCTTGCAAATGTCTGAATGTGGTGCTGCTTTAATCTTCCTGCACATTGATGAGCTGTTTGCTGCCATCTCCAAATGCCTTCCACATGCACAGTGCTTTCTTCTGCTACTTCCCCTGTAGAGTTAACTATGAGTGAAAGAAAAATTAGGAAGTCATTTTTCTAAACTGGCATGAGAGGAAGAGGTGTCTCAGTTGACTTCCAGTAAATGCCAGGCTTTGCATGACAGCATGAGCAAACTCTTAATTTTTGAGGCATTGTTGGCATAAAAGGAGAATTGCTGCTGCGTGTGGAATATAGCAGTAATTTTGTTGATGAACCACTGCAAGTGACAATGAGCCCTGGCAGAATGGATATATAAAACAATACCTAATGGGCACCTTTTCTGACTCTCGGTACCTTTCTCTGATGAACTTTGAAATGGGGTATTTATTGTCATGTGTACATTCTCATAACTTATTATTGAATGTGTTATTGAAAAAGTATTTTGGTAAAGCATAATAATGTATTTTCTCATTTAAACTGTGATTTGTCTCTTTTGAAATGCAAATGCAAACCAAAAGAGAGTATTTGGTATCAGCATTCTGCTAAGTGCATAATTAACTGTTAATACCAGCATATACTTGGGGCTTTTTGCTATTGATGTGCTTGGGATTTTAGGGTTACATAACTGGGTGATTATTAAGTTGGATTTTATCACAAGTTCTCTGTTAGCTACTGTGAGCTGAAACTCTCCTTTGGCAATCATTATCCATGGGCTGTTGCCAATTCCTTTGTTGATAGGCATATAACAGGAGGACACTTGGGCTGGAACTTTTAAAGCAGCTCTAAATTTTTTAGTATCACTTATCTGGGATGGTATTCTCCAGGGTCGCCATGACGATTTTCTTGTCAGAAAACTAATTTTGAGACTTGACTTCTGTAAGCTCAGTTTAAAATTGCCAAGTTGAATTTAAAAATTGCCAATTGTCTGGGTGGCTAAAGGCCACAAAATACCAGTTTAATGTCTGTTGATCTGTTTGAATGTGAAATTAACTTCCTTGTCTGATTATCAGTGTTCACCACTGGTGGTCCTGCGTCCAGTCCCTGTTTTCTCCTGGGTTTGGCAGTGCCCAAATTGGCCATTTGTACAAAGTGTTTCTACCTTCCTGGAAGGAGATGGCTCTAAAGGCAGAGTGTTGAAGGGAGTATGTTTTGTCTCTTTCTCTTTTGTGTGGCTTGCAGAGTAAGCAGAGATCACAAAGTGCTGAATAAAAAGTAAGTACTGAATGAAAACAACTGAATTTTGCCTGAATCCTGTGTGTATTTTGGCTTGGATTTTGATCAGTGAGTTAACTTGATGAGGCTGCTCCAGTACAGGTGACTTCAATGGCATTTTTAATGGCTTCAAGAGGGGGCACAGGTGTCTGGGTGCAGTCCATTGAGCAGAGGGATGCTCAGTGTTTCCTGCCCCTGTGCACGGAAGAATTGGTTCAGGTAGTGGCATTCTGTCACCATTGTTGGAGCTGTTGGAGTAGAATATTCCCTCAGAGACAGTTAGTTGTTGTGACAATAATTGATGCCTTAAATTGGCTACCTAGAAACAGAGACTAGACAGGAATAAAGGAAAAAAAAAGGGTGGTATTTATTTGAAAGGCCTTCAGGTGCACACTTGGGGCTCCAGAGGGTCCTGCCTCAGTGGATCCCAAAATGGATGACAAGTCACAAGTGTTTCACACTTTTATATCAACATAAATTCACCAACCAGAACCCAGCCAATGATGGAATTTCCCCCAAGCTTTCCCCCCCTCTTCCCAAGATGAAGGTTTACAGTTCTTGTTCTGGGTGTCCTTGGAGAGCAAGCTGGAGAGGCTTTGTTATGTCTGTCTTAACACAGAGAACAGCACTTAACAAGCTACAGGAAACTTCAGAGTTATACTAGCAGTACAGGATTTGAAAAATATAAAAGTTAAAACTAAGGCATCATAATATGTTCATTTTTTTCTTTCCCCAAGAACCTCAAAACTTTTTCCAGTCAAGAAAGCCCTCCTAAGGCAGGTGAGATAATTCAGGCCAAGGGCTTTTCTGATTAGTTGGTTTGAGCCACTGAGCAAGGGCTTCTGTAATCCCACGTCCTGGTCTTTTTCCCTCTTTATCCACAGCATCTCTGCCTTGCCCTCAAGGTGTCTGGTGATGTTTTTACTCCTCTCTCTGTCAAGTTCAAACTGACTTATTTTGGCATGAGGGAAAGCATGCCTTGTTTTCGGAGGCTTCCAAACAGGTTTTGACTTTCAGGCTGTTGGCAGGTTTTCTTTTTGGGCTCTATTTGATTGGTTGTTTGGTTTGGTTTTGTTACAGTGTAAAGTGCTTTCTGAAGGTCCCTGAAATCAATTTAATTGGTGGGTAAGCTTCAGATGGATACAGGTTTTAGTCTAGCAAGGGAAAGGCTGTTAGTTATAAAACTGGAAGTGGTTCTTAGAGTGGTAAAAACTGTGAAATCAGAAGATAAAGAAACTATCTTTGACATCAGAGTTTTGCTACAAATCTTTCTTGGTCTTTTCCTACATCTTTTCTGGGCTGCAGAGGCCTAGGGACTAAGTCAGGTGCATTTTTGTTCCTCTGAGGTGCTATGAAATGGGATGCCTTGGCCAATTTTTCCTTGGGATTATCAGCAAGTCACTTAAGTCCTGATGAAACCTCAACACACCCACCACAGCTTTCCCTTTCTTCACTTCCCTGTCTAATTTAGGAAGATGCCTTGTGCTCCAGCTTTGAATAGTACCCATGAGAAAGTAAATAAAACGTGGTATCAGGTTTGGTTTGGGGCTGAGTTTCGCCTGTCAGTGAATATTTCAGTGAATATTTCTTGCTGCGTGGGTTCCTCTTTTTTGGTTACGGTCAGTTGAGTTGCAGTTTCCATCCCCAGCGAGGAGATTTACGATACCAGGTTTTGTGATGACTTCACAAACGATGAGTTACTTATTCATAACAAGCTGTTTCTGTTCAGCATGCCTGTAGTTTCACAGGTTTTGATGTGGCTGCAGGGTTTCTGTGGAGATCACATAAGGGTATTTATTAAGGATATATGACTGGTTTGGTATTTAGGATGCTTTGTCTTAAATGGTTTCCTCAAACCATCCCTGCTCTCCTGGAGTGGCTGGTCAAATCCTACATATCTGTTGTAGGATATGGTGATGTGGGTCATCATTTCTGTCTGCTGCAGTTCCTGCTGAGAAACCCAAGGGCAGGAGCAAAACCTCACTTCCCACCGAGCTGGTGGAGGAGGTGCCCAGCTTTCCCAGCGGAAGTGCGGAAAGGAGGCGTCTCCTCCCGAAGCAACGGAGGGAAATGCAGCAGCAGGTCATTTCCAATGGAGATAGGATGGGCAGATCAGTGACCAGTGGCCAAGGAGGCTGTGCAGGAGCAGCTGGGGGTCGGGCAGAGCGGTGGGAACGGGCTGGTGGCAGCAGTGGGCATGCCTGGATGCCGTGCCCGTCCGCAGGGCTGCGGGAAAGGTCAGACAGAATGTGAGCCGGGCATTACGTTAAGCCTGTAAGGAGACACTCGGGGAACTTAAGATGGATTAACTTAAGGTGTAAAGTTTAAAGCGTATTATTATGAAGGAGGATTAAGCTAAACTGAGCTAATGACACCACTTCTGAATGCGTATCCAAATAGCAGATTCAGAGCTTTGGCTCCACGCCTTTTATTACTTAAATGTTCTTACCTTCTTAAATGTCCCCATAAAGATGTGTGCCCTTATATTCCAGATCTTCACATCCTCCGCTTGCCATGTTGAGAGGTTCTGATGCTGTGTGAGAGGTGGAGCTGGGTTTGGTTGCTTGGGATTTGCCTTTTTCTTATCCCTCCTTTTTTTTAAAACATAAAAGTTTGTTTTAATTTTTCCTCATGATGGTAAAGGCATTTGTGATGACTTGATGGCATTTATTGTTAGCTGATGTGTTTGGTAAGGAAAAAAATAACTTCATTCATGTTATGCTGACATGCCTTAATTTCTCTGTGCCTCTTCACTTTTATCATATTTCTGTTGCTTTATTTTGTTGTTTCTCTCAAGGTATTGGATATCTGTGATGTCAGCATCTGAATTTTTCAAAAGCTCTGTACCCTCTTATTCTACACAGTGTGGGCAGAAAACCACAAGTTGAATACTCCCACAAAATGCTTATCTTTCATTAAACAGAGTCATGAATTAACTAAGATAATTTTTATTGATATTTTCTAAGTAAGTAATAAATGAACTTAATAGATTTTTCAGGTGGCAAACTGATTTGAAATAACAAGTTTGCTGTATGTTAAACAAATCACTTAGTAACTCATTCTGTATATAATTTTATCTCACTACAAACAATGCCATCAGGTTTTCCTTGAGGGTAAACTAGAGATCAATATTTGTAAGTAGATACAAGAAGGAATATTTAAAAGACGGAAAGAAATAACTAAGCAAAAAAATCCAGACTATAACTGAAATCGTTCTATTCTGTTGAGCATATATTAACAAAACAAGTACAAAGAAAAACAAAAGGCAGAAAAATTTGGATGTCACAAAAAGTGCAATGCAATGTAAAAAATCAAGGTTTTAAGTCAGAATACTTTTATATTAACGTGCACAGAGAGTCTTTTGCCACAAAAAAAACACCCAAAAAAGCTTAAGAAACCTGAGACAAAACTTCATAATGTTTTATTTTATCTGCTGTGTGGCTTGTGTTATCTGATGAAAAACCTGTCACTTCTCTCTGTAGAGGTCAAGCACAGGCAGGGATGGTGGCAGTGCCTTTATATTCTCTGGGGCTGGAGAAACAAACCTTGGTGTCCTGCAAAAGTAATGATGGATCTCATAGACTGCTCCTACTCTGAGTGCTGCTGTCTCTGGCCATCTGAGAAATACTTTGACATGTAGTTTTTTAAAATACAAATGTCCTTTGTTAATCATTCACCTTTTGACTTCAGTGTGTATCCTTCAGAGCCTCCTGGGAGCGGTCCATGATGTATAATAAAAACAAATACATATGGCCATTACTCCTACTATTAAATTTATTAAAAAAAAAAAAAAAAAGAAGCTGGAAGTTCTTAGTCTCAAGAAAAGAGGGTGGAGCAGGGGAAAAGTGCAGAGCCCAGCTAACAATGGGGAGTCTGCTTTATTAGTATTAAGGAGGAAAATAAAATTGCTCTGGCAGTAGTGAAATAAAACACCAGGAAGATTATGTCAGTCTTTGTTTGCACACAGTATGATTCTTCTCTTTCACCAGCCAATTTGTATATTTGAAAAAGCAGTTGCTTGGTTAAAATAATGAGCTGAACTTCATAGAATTCCCTCCAATTCTCCAATTATGTGAAAAAAAGTGTTAGACGAAATAGAGGCAATTTGTTTTGAGCAACTAAAAAAAAAGAAAAGTAGTGGTCACTGAACAATTATAGGACCTTGTTTACATACCTGCATACACACACACACATATATCACAGTTTCTGCAGAGACAGGCAATCCCTGATGACTGTTTGCTGTAGCTGTTGTGGTGTGGGATGGCAGCTCCGGAAGTTCAGCAAAATTCTAACTAATTCTGCCTGAAACTTCGGCAGGATAGGTTAGCCTAGGATTACCTCAGAGATGAGAAAGAAGGTCTGAAGTTAAATTTATGGAAGTATATTTAAAGAAAAAAAAGTTATCCGGATACAAGTCATGTATCCTAGTTATTTTGCAATTTAACAAGCAGAAGTCTGTGTTAATGAATAAGTTCCTTGTCTTATATACTCTTTATTCTAGATTATTTTAGATTACTATTTTGGGAAAAAAAACACATGCTTTTTGGATATTTCAGTGTTTAAACAGGAGATGTCAACTGATGGGGGAGTGTATCACCTAGAGCATGCATTCAGTGGCTGTAGGTCTCCCTGTTGCACTGGCTCTGACCCCTCCAGCAGGCACATTTCCATCAGCCAGGGCAGAGCTGAACAAACACTGACAATTCAAATACGTTTTGGAATGGTTTTGCCACTTCATTAACACCATCAGCGTATAAAACTCAAATTACATTTGTTGCCATCCCCTTCCTGCGGTCTGCCGGGCAGCGAGGTGAGCTCAGCCTCGCTCTGCAGAGGGTGCAGGAGCAGGGTGATGCCCAGGGGATCCCCCTGCAGGCTGTGCTCTCCCGTATTGACCCCGTGGGTGTTGTTCCCCTCTCTCCGCAGGGAGCGGATGCGCCAGTCGGCGATGTTCGAGCTGTGCCAGGGCATGCACCAGATCAGCCTGCAGTTCGTCCGCCTGCAGCTCAGCTTTGAGGAGTACACTATAATGAAAGTGCTGCTGCTCTTGAGCACAGGTAAGTTGGCTCCGTGGTTATGCAGGACTGCTTGGAAATATCCCAGCTCTCAAAAGAGATGTGGTGATTTCAACCAGCGTGACAGAGGAGGCAGACTGTTTCCAGCTGGGCCGCAGCAATAAGCCTGGGGTTTATCCGCAGTTAGCGCGGGAAGAGTCTTTGCAATTTGAGTGTGTCATGTGCATTGGAGGGAGGGGAGTGGCCAGGCACAGAACTTTGGACCCCCTTTCTGTGGGGCAGTCACACCAACAGCCATGCCAGGGAAGTGCCACAGCTGTGGGGGATTGAGGAAAAATCCCTGCACGACATTCCAAGCCAACAGGGTTTTGCTGACTTTACATGACCTTCAGGATCAAAAGATGTGCATTGCCTGCACTGCAGAGCAGGTAGCTTTGTAATGCCAAGTGACTTGAGAACGGAAAGTGCTTTTACAGGCTCCTGAAAGTTTAATAAATGACAGTGCGTGCATCATTTTTCTCTTGAGCATCGTGCTTTGAGTTTTAAGAAACTAAATTACATCTTGGTGCTTGTTACAACACTGTGTAGTAATTAGCAGATCTCTTGATCTTATCTTACTGAAAATATTGAAAACCTCCTGTCCCAGTGCAATTGTATAAATACACAGGCAGTTTGTACATTACTTTTCCATCAGTAACAGCCTGTAAACCTGTAAGCAAACATTATTCTGGGGAATCCTGCTCCTTTTTCTGGGGAGCAACTTGGTGACATCATGACAAGCCAGCTCTGTGGTTAAAGCACCTGCCTTTGAGGGGGCACGAGAGGCTGCAGTTCCTGTCAGGGCTAGAGAAGTTTGGATCCTCTAACAGAAACCTCCTGGGGCTATAAGTTTTTTGGGCTTGACTGTCTCCCTCCCTCCTTCCAATCGAAGCTGTTCCAGCTTGCTGGGATGGGGAGAGACACTGCTCTGTGGGGAACCCTTTGTGTCCTGGCCTGCGGAGTCTGACCCCAGGTCCCACTCTGCCAAGGGCTGGAGATGGTCAGCCAGTGGACCTGGGACAGTGGGGAGGAGGGCATGTGCTCCAGGCTTGCCCTGAGGGGTAAATGGGCTTTTTTTGAAGTTTGTCTCTTGTGGTGTTTCCAGAAGCAACTTGACGTGGATGTGCTCAGGGAGGGTTTGGCTTCCAAAATGTTCTTGATAGAGTGTCTGGGTTGGAGATCTGCCTCTGCAGCATTTTAATCAGCTCTAAAGGGGAAGAATCTTTAGAAAAAGAACCTGAAGGCATTCTAAAATCACGGAAAAATGTCTTTAAGCCAGGTATTTATTATTCTACCCTCTCAAGAGTGTAAACTAATGAGTTATTGCAAGAATCTGTTAGGTGAGATCAGTGTAGCCAATTAACTTCAGCGAGCTGGGTCCCTTTGAAACACACACCACGGTCACTAGAAAACCTGCTAAAAATAGTTTGTTTTGGGAGAATCAGCATATTTACATTAGAGAGAGGAAAAGGAGAGCGAAATGGAAATGAAGGTGGTGATAAAACCCAGAGAGTGTCGAATGAAGGGCAGCAAACCTGGTTTTGAGTGATAGCACCTTGGTACAGTCTTATGACAGAAAACACCAGGTTTGTTTTCATTTAAATTCTTTTATTGAATCATGTGACGAGCAGAGTACAAGTTATTCTGAAACTTTCATGGCGACCACATCAAGGAAGTTTCACTCCATTAACATGTGGAAGAAACCACACATTACAACTCAGTTGTTTTCTTGCTTTCCACAGACCATAGATTTTGGGAGCTTGCCAACAGTATTGCTGCATTTAATAAGTAAAATCAGAAACACTGGGCAAACCTCCAGAATTTCATGTTTTGCTTGAGTTCTCTTTATTTGTGGTCTTTCTTTCTTCCTTAATAATCTGGCTGGGGTGATAGTATAATAATTTTCAGACAGAACAGTAAAATACATAGTAGTAGACAAAGACAGAGTGACTCTAGCAGTCTGTAAGCAGCATGTAGGAATACAGGCCTGTAAATATTAAAGGACCTGTAAAGCCTGTGCATTTTGTGTGAGGGCCACAGCATGCTCCAATGGCTTTACTTATCTTGATTGGTGCCTCTCTGTTCATTCACCTTGAACTGAATTTGTAGATTTGTTCCAGACAGTTTCTTTTATCTGTCAGCTGACTGGGAGAGTTTGCATCTAGAATTTGAAAATTAAATGAACTTATGATATTTATATTACGATTTTGTAATCTAAATATATAATATTTGCCAAGCAGCAGGCAGGTTAGTGTGTCCCCTGCTAGGCTTTTTCTAAAGATTCTTCCTTTTGCCCCCTTCCAGCACTTGGTGGCCTCAAGTCCTTGCTGCTCCTGTGGTGGTACAGCTCCTCCTTGTTTCCCATTGCTAAATCGCTCTGGTAGATACTGGTGCTTTTTCTTAAAGCTTCTACTCTGGAGCCATTTGGGGCAATTGTTACATGCTTATGATGTGATTTTAGTGGGATAGAGGGCAGTTGAGAGGGTTTGGAAGAGAGGGGAATGGATAAACAAGACAGTTTCTGTCAAGATGTTAAGTCAGGGTAATCTAAATTGGAGTCACCTTTTCCTTTCCTTCTCTTTTTAGTAGGTAACTTCCCATTTAGCTTACTCTGACATAGTTTTCTGGCTTGCTTAGGAAATAAACTCACTCCTGAACAGAGCAGTATTTTATTTTCCTTCTGTGGACTATGAATTAAGAGATACAGAGAAAAAAAAACCCATTTGATAGTTAAGCAGTGTTCAACCTATTCAGATATTAAACCTCAGAATATTTTGAGTAATGTTATTAATAAACCTCCTTAGAGTTTTCATGGGGATCTGATCCTAATAAGCCATTCCTGTTAGGGGCAGAACCTGCAGGAGTGCAAGGGTATTTGCAGTCAGTAAAGAAACCAGGGTATTTGCTTTTCTAATCAGCCTTGCTGATATCAGCCACAGTAAAAAGTATCAGAAAACTCTACTTTCAGCCCCGTTATAAAATGATGATTCCATGATCATGATTCCATCTCCGTCTGGCAGGTGGAAACTTTTAACAGGACACTAGAAATGCTTGCAACTGTCTGTTATGGTTAAGCACTGGGTCAGGATGCCTGTTTGAAAAACAGTCTTCTGTTCCATGCAGAATAATGGCTCTGTTTGTTCTGGATGCTATGCAGATGCTTGCTAACATTCAAAGAAATTTTAGATCTTACTTGATGGCGTAAAAATGTGTCACTTGGTCTAGCATTTCTGCAGATAACAGCTGTGATTCTGTACCTTCTTCTCCTCTGCCAAGTGTGGGGAATCATTCAAGAGTGATAAATCACATCTTCAACTTCTAACAAAATACCCTTGATCCATCTGCCTGGTTTTTATGTGGTTGGATTGTATTGAAAGCAGTTTGGACATGAGGTTAGCATGTGTCGTATTTCTGCGATGTTATCTTGTCCTCTGCCACAGCTTCTGCAGTCACACATCTGGAGGGGATGCCTGAATCGCTTGAGAATCTGTGTGATGTTGCTGATCCCTCACCAATGTCTGTAAAATTATGGACTTTGCTTAAAGGTTTAATTCCTTCATCCGTTAACTGGTGTAACTGTTTAAGTGTGCACATCAAAAGGATAAGCAATGCAGTTAATGCTAATTTAAGACTGTCTTTTCAATGACAGTTCCCAAGGATGGTCTCAAAAGCCAAGCTGCATTTGAAGAAATGAGGGCAAATTACATTAAAGAACTAAAGAAGATGGTAACTAAATGTCCAAGTAACTCTGGGCAAAGCTGGCAGAGATTCTACCAACTGACTAAACTTCTTGACTCCATGCATGATGTAAGTATAACTCCTCAGGGAGTGCAGAAAAGTTAAGGAAAAAATCTCTCCGTTAAGGTAAACAAATAGTCTTTAATTGTGTTATCTGAGAAGGAGACAAAAAAAATTCTTTTTAAAGGGACATCTAAGAGAAGTTGTTAGTTGAATTTCAGGACAAGTAAAATAAGAAAGTAGAAGTCATTAAGGGGAAAGGTGCAGGGTTAGTGTGTTACACATCCAACATGCCCGATGTGCTAATAAACATGGAATTAATTCGGTGATCTCTTACAGCTGGGTTTGTAATAACGATGACTTTAAAAGATGTTTTGAGACCTTGGAGCCATCCTGGGTGTTTGAAGCTTTATTGGAGCTTTTCAAGTGGAAGATTCCTTGTTGGGTTATTTCTGCCACCCTGCATTATTCCAGCACAAGGTGTTTTACATGTGTCAGGTGTGAGATGTGATGAATGATAGGGGAAACTAAAAGTTTGGTCTCAAAGCAGTCGGGCTGTTGATGCCTCTGCCCAGAGGGACAGAGTGGTTGTGGCAGGTGTGGTGGATTCCAGAAGGGGTGTCCGTAATGTTGAGCTGTTTAGCTGGGAGCAGCCAGTGTAATGGTAAGTGCAAAGATTTACCTCTGCAGCAGCAGGGGTGCATCTCTGTTGACTTTCTGTGAGGGAGCCTGCAGCCCCCACGAGTGATGAGTGACAAGGAGAGTGGCCCAGCTGTTAAGGTCTCCTCAAGCTGAGGGTTTTCCTAGTGCCCCCTGAACATTCCCTGGGGACCAGGCCATTGCCTGGGCCAGCAAGGCTGGCACCCATCCTCTCTGAAGCTGTGCCACACTGCAGCTAGTGATGGGAGACTCCTGGGGACCTGAGAGCAAGAGTGACCTTTAGTCGTGTTTGGGTACAAGGAGAGGAGGGCTCCCAGCGTGCTCATCACCCTCCCAGTAAAATCTGGCAGACTGCAGCAAAGGAGAAAACTGCCCTACTCCATCCTGGGTGGGCAGGGAAGGATCTTTGCTGCATGAAGAAGCTACAGCATTGGCTTTCAGAGCCTGCATATAAATGCACATCTTTGTACTCCACTTAAATTTCATTTTGCAGAGACAGTACAGTACAGTGCACTTCAGGTCAAATCGGTGTAAGAGCCCGAGGTCTGTTTACAGAATGTACATATGGAATTATTTTTCAAATATTGTTCTGTTGTTCATTAAAACATTGCAGATCTTAGTGGGAGGCAGGGAGAGTATTATTAGTACTGCAGTAATAGCTCATTCTTTAGAGATCAGGTTTCACTTGCTCAGTGCCAGCAAAGGAAGTTGTAGTGTTTTAGTAGAAAGAAAAGGGATGGGTGATAAAATCATTTGCAAGAATTCACATCTGAACCTTGAGGCAGCATAACAAACCCCTGCATTTATGGAGTTTTCTAATTCTCTTCAGGATAGGCAGTGTCTGTGATTCGTTGCTGAAATGGGAGTGTTTGTGTGGTTAAGGTGACTGGATGACAGGCTCGCGCTTACTGAGAGCTCTCCCATGTCCTACAGACATTTTCCAAAACACAGCATTAACCATTGGGAGCTGAGCTAACCAGAGGAAGCAGGCTGCTCTTGCATTTTATTTAATTTTTAATTAAGCTATTTTTGCATTACTTTTGTTTTAATAGAGCACTTTCTTTCAAAGGACTTTTTAAAGAAAGTCCCATTGTCAGCAATCTCTGTTAGAAAGGCCAGTTGTCTCCACAACAGTGCTTCCTTTCAGAGATGATACTGGAGACTTGTTCAACAAGGGCACTTGTTTATTTTTTTTCTCTTTATAATGGGTTGGGGCTTTTTTGCATTTCGGTTTTTGAAACCCATCAGAATAAATTTAAAGTGGTGATAATATTAATGAGAAGTGAGAATTAATATTCTCTCCCCACTGCCTGTTAGTGCAGAATTTCTCCATTCATTTGATGTGAATGCAAATTTTCTGCTCAGTTCCTTAGTCTAGGAGGAATGCTTTTTCAGCTGTCACCTGTGTATTTTTAACTTACTCCATTATAACTTCAGAGGATCAGAATATATTTGGTGCTGGGCAGTCCAGTTGCAGCTGAGGCCCTATGCTTACATGCTGCCGTAGTCTCAGCATTGGCATTTGCAGTGCCAGCCTGAAGGGGCTGATGCAGAATTCGTGCTTGTTCAGCCCTCCTGCTGTATCCAGCTTGTCCATCTGAGCAGAGCAGCATCTCATCACTCATGGAATTCACTTTACCTGAGTGTAGGGGCAAGCAATAAAAAACCCTGTTCCTTTGCACGTCCAGACTTGCTTTCACCAACCTCG
The DNA here is from genome assembly GCA_013400515.1 of Erpornis zantholeuca. Lineage (NCBI taxonomy): Eukaryota > Metazoa > Chordata > Aves > Passeriformes > Timaliidae > Erpornis > Erpornis zantholeuca. The sequence goes on from VZTN01000986.1 coordinate 179,671, forward strand.
TTTTTAAGTCATCTGTCAGAGAAATATATGAAATACAATGCATGGAAATATCAAATTACAGCATGCTTGGTTTATATAATATGAGGGAGAAAAAAAAAAACCTCAAACAAGATGGTTTTACATTGCTCAGATGCTAAATCATTCATCCACACAGTGAACATATGTGCAGGTAGAAAAGTGCCAAGCTGAGGCAAAAAAGAAATTTTCAAGAAGGCCAGGCAGGCACTTAAGTATTTGAAAACATCATCAACTTTATTTAATGATCCATAAAGCCTCAAAGCACCTGAAAAATAAGAGATGGAAACCCATCCTGGACAGACAAGATGAACAGGGTTTTGTGCACGTGCACACCTGTGCTTGGCCTCGGGAGCCTGCCTGCAGCCTGCCCTGTTGCCTGCATAGCTGTGCCGGGCACCAAAGCACTCTCTGCTTGCATGGTGCTGTGTGGAAGCTGAGGGTGCTGTGGGAGCAGGACGTGGGTTAGTGCTGGACATGGCAGTGCTGGGTTCACAGCTGGACTCAATGATCTTAGAGGTCTTTTCCAACCTTAATGATTCTATTATCCTGTATTTCCTTCTTACAGTAGGGACTGTATTTCTCTTATTTTGGGTGCCTCACATGTATAATTTCCTGAAGATCCACAGTGTAGCAAGGACATGGCCCCTCTCTACCTAGAGAACCCAAAGATTTTGGTTTTGTGCCCATGAATGGCCATGGGCATTTCAGGGAGAGATGCACATGCAGCACTTGGAGGGAGGTGAAGTGCCTGAGAAACACCCCGAGGAACATTAGAAACAGATGTCCTGCACATGGTATCAAAAACTTTATTTGGATCCTCCTCAGCATCTCCTGTTGGCTTTGGCAGGGAAGAGCTGTATCTTGCATGGCAGGCCTCGTTTCATATAGAGACTGTAGTGTATGGTTAGGCAGTTTCCAGAACAAAAGCTGAATTTGGTTTCAATCTGGCTGATACTAAACAGGCTTTGAGTGAAGAGGGCTTTTGTTTCGATGCCATGACATTAAACCCTAATGTGAACCTTCCCCTTGTCTTGGCAAGGCAGCACCCTGCGCTGTCATTTGCTTGTTGACATTTTCTGCCAAACAAAAATAAATTCTTTAAGGCTCATGTTGCTGAATAATTAATTTTTTATGGTTCCTGAAGGGAATACTTTATAGCTGAGGTGGATCTTTCCATAGGCTGAGAGCGCCAGGATTTCACTCTCTGAAAAGGCTGACAGTGGCAATAAGGGCACGGATCCTCCGGGGGCAGGGTTGCAAGGGATGCTGCGCTGGATGCAAATGTGCCTGTGCAGGTTCCTAATCCTGCAGATATGAAGCTGCAGGTGAGCCCCTCAGGTGTCACCAACACCTTTGAGTATGCTTCCTTCTGCTGCTGATCTGCCCGAGTTGTGTCCCACAGATGATGAGCAGTTTGGAGCCTTGTTTCAGTCCCAGTGCCTGAATTCTCCGGGCGAGCATTTTCTCTGTTTATTCAGAGGATAGATCCAGCCTCTACTCCCAGAGCAGCAGCGATGTGGGAGTGTGCTAGGTGTGTGTTGCAGCAGCTAATATGCATCTGTCAAGTGAGAAATTGATTCCCAGCTCCCTAACGTAGACAGAAGCTACTCTGAGAGTCGTCTTGCTCAGTTTGTGATGGTTGGATCTCTTTTCCTTCACGTCAGTAGGTGTTTGTTGGGGAAGGGCAGAACTCTGCTACTGTTGGTAGAAGAGCAAAGGAGACTTGGCTCAAAATTTGTGCCGGCCAAGGGATGAGAGGATGCTTCATTGATGATGTGCATCCTCCAGGCACAGAACATGAGTTCAGTTTGGGCTCTTCCATGGCATGTCCAGGTGTCAGGTGCTGTGGTTTGGGTGTGCACGTGGTTATGAAGGAAACCTGAAGCAATGAGTGCAGTTCTTCAGTCAGGTAAATGCACCTGTCCAGGCAGAACCTGGGTCCATGTTTGCTCTGTCAGATACTGTCAGTGCCTAATCCATATGGCTTTTATCCACCTTTTACTCCTTACTAGCATGAGGCAAAAACTCTGCATAGGTATAAGCAGAGCCTCCATCCGTTGGTTTTCCCTTGTGTTCCCTGTGTTTGTGGAAGGTTTTACTCTTAGGTGAGAGTTCAGGATTTCCTAGGCAGCTAGGAATTGGCCACTCTGGGTAACCAAAGGACATATGGACCTCCGAGAATCAGCCCTTGAGCCCATCCCACAGGGAATAACTTTCTTCCTGAGCCCTTGGAGCAATAATTAATTTACATCATGGGATTTTCATAGGACTGGGAGCAAAAATAAATATAGTGGTAATGGAATAATCAGGACCTGGATGACAGTGGTTTTTCTTAGCCTTACTGGTTGTTGGAGCTGGAGTTTTGTACCCACTGCATGAAGTGGAAAAAGCAGGAAGTGACAGTAGTCCCAAACTCACTGAGGGCTCTTTGCTGCGTGAGGAAAGAGCTGGGTGGGCAGAGACCCATTCCTGAAAGGGACGGAGAGAGGTTTTGGAGTGTCTTTTTTTTTTTTTTTTTTTTATATAGGAGAGCACTGAAGTTTCTGACAGTAATAGCTGTAGCTAATAATAGGAAGAAATTACTCAGCATTGTGTTGTTACCCTACTGCTGTCTTAATTGCTGTCTCAGTAGGCTTAATCACAGAGATGCTCCTGATAGAGAAGTGACTGTGGGCTTTCATGCCACACTCAGAGATTCTGAAAGAATTTGGAGAAAGCTAAGCACAGAAATGTGCACCCTTGCAAATTGAACAGTTCTTAACATTTCTGGAAATGCAAAGGCATGGTGAGATTTCCAAACTAAAATAAATGCCTTTTGCTGTAAAAATGGGGCAAGTGCTGGAAGGTCACTATAACTGTATTAACTTCAGGGACTTCATTAAAGGATTCATTTTTTTTAATTAAGAAGAACAGTATGGGTGAAAAAGTCCATTTTATGGAAACCCCACCCTAATAACAGAAAATTACATTTGATTAATACTCCTATTTCTCAGAGGTGCTCAATACAGCATACAAATGCAAAAATTGATTAGGTAAAAATCTCAGAATTGCTAAGACTGCTGTAGCCTTGAAAATGTTTGAAGTGCAGCACACTCTGCAGGGTAGTGATGAGAGAATTGGGAATTGTTTTAGCTGTGGCTCTAACTGCACTGCCAGGCTCTAACTCTTCAGAAGTGGGCTTCAGTAGCTGAAATAATTGAGATTGTAGAAGCAAAGATGGTCCTAGTCACCACTGCACTGCTTGTGAAAACAGTGGTGCCTTCACTCTGTCTGCTAAATTGGAGATGTCTGTCACACTGCTGGACTGGAGGAGCTCTCAGCTTTCCCAGTACAAACCACCAGAAGCAGCAAGTAGAAGAGGTCAGGTAAAGTGTAATCAGGAGTTCTCAGAGCACGGGGATTTTACCAGGCTTTAAAGAAGAACCAGGTGTATATTTGATCTAGGAAATTCATAAGGCACATTCAGAGGTGCTGGATAGCTCATGTTACCTTGCTTGGCACCTACAGTGCCTCAGTTACTGCAAAGACAGAGCTTGTGTGTTCCAGGAGAAAACAAACTTTTTGACATCCTTACTGAAGAGGGAAGTAATCTTTTAAAGCAAAAGACCAATTATTTATCTGTTACAAATCAAAACTATATCAGACAAATGTTTGGGATGCAGAGGCAAGGACTTAAATTTCAAAATTAGCATTGCCTGTGGGACCAGGAGTTTTTCATCCCTTTAGTGCATCCTCATGCCAAGGCTGCTGGGCTGGCAGGGAGGTGGTACCTTTGAAAATGGATGGGAACACACCTGCAGAAAGGAGCAGTGATCATGGCTCAGCTCTTGGACTAACAACTTCATCTGTCTGACCTTAGCACAGTGTTTACATTGTAGTACTTCTGAGATGGCCTTCAGTTCTGCCACATTTGTACTCTTTATTCTAAATTAATGCTTTCCCAGTCCCAAAAAGCCATGCAGCTTTTGAGGCTGGAGCTAAAAAGATCTTGAGTGCAACTCTGTGTTCCTGGTGACACATGGGCTCACATGTGTGACACACATGCTTCCCAGTCCTCCCATTTTCTTTATGTGGATAAGTATTGTCAAGTATGTTAAAGCTGAGAGCTTAAGAAAAAGAAACAAAAGTTTTAGCAGACTAAATAGGTATAGGAAATACATTATCCTCAGGGCGTCAAACCCAAATATGACATGATAGGAAGGTTCTAGGGATTTTCTTTTAAACTATTGTGCAAATTTAACCTTTCTCCTCTGTGGAGAGATTTGTAGCATGCTGTGCTGTGCTGTGATCATATCCATGATCACATCCTGGTTTTCACTCACTGGACTGCTGACTTGTTTATTGAATAGAGTAGATTATGCTTCCTTTATTGGTGTTATTTTTCATTTCCCCTTGTCTACATATTCAGGAGACATATATGTGTACTTGGTACTCCTAAAAGCTTGCAAAGAAGTTAGAATTAGTAGTTTCTAGGTAGGATTTCCTGTGACCTGTCTCACTGAATCCAGAGGCTCCCACACGGGTGTGACGAGGCAGGAATTCACTCGAGCTGCACAGAAGGCAGTGGGACAGAGGTGACTGCAGCCACCTCTCATATTCAGTGATGTGAAAGATGTTTAGGAAAAGGAGCACATTCACAGGGTCATTGTCAAGGCTGTGCTGGGGTGCAAGGCTTACTTTGCTTAGGGCTGGTGTTTGATGCCAGAGGCAGGGAGGAGGTAGCGGCAATCACACCAAAACAGTTTCCTTCACTTTGGTTTTGTGCTGTTTGGAGTATTTTTGGCACACAGCATATGCACTAACAACCTCCTCCTAATGGGTAAAATAAACCTTTGAACATCAGCATTTTTTTTCCCCTGAAAACCAGATTATGTCTCTGCTACTTATTTACCATGCATCTGTTTAATTAATTAGTGTTGCTTCATGACATGCCAGTGACCTAAGCCCCAGCAAACAAACTCATGTAGTGCTCAATAGCAGCAAGTCATGTGTTTGAGTGATCTCAGCGCTTCTCTGGGATGCTCATAAACTGCTTGCACGTTTGCAAGAACAGCTGTGAAAGTCCTGAAAATGAGCAATAAGGTATGGTGCTACAGGATGGAAATGTTGCTGCCCATATTTTTTAATTCATTTCCTTTTCTGCCTTCTAGAAGTCCACTTTTACTTGCTCTATCTTGGGCTTTTTGGCAGAGTGCAATTCTACATGGTAAGAATTGAAATTATAAACGTGTGTGTGATAAACTACACAAGCAGGAGTGCTTCAAGTCCTTTGCAAGGACACGAGGCACAAAAATTAAGCTGTGTTTAACACCTGAATTTTTAAACAGCAGAGGCTCTTTCCTTCAACCACACAATGCAGTGATTTGATGAACTGCATGGAAGTTCCACTCACTGAAACCTGGGTGTGCTTCATTCCTTCACATTTCTTAAAGATTGGGAAGGGTCCAACATACTGTAAGGCTTTAGGAGATGCATTTAGGGCAGGGCCACCAAAAAACCTGTAGCTAGTGTCACTGTTAAACCTGAAATGCCACCATGTGACGCAGCAGTTGTGTTGCTGAGCTGCAAACATCAGCTGCTCTGGCAGTTGTAGGTCGCGGGCCCTGGAGAATGCACTGAAGTTAACCAAATAATTTGATTTAATGAATGTGTATCCAGCTGAAGTTGAGAGATACAATAGTTTATGGCTGATCTTTTCCCTCTGGGCAGGAGGCTTTGTTGTTGTAGACCTGTAGTTTTTGTGGTAGCCAGTTGCTGTTAGTGAAAGGAAAAGTGCAGCTACGCTGAAAAATCAAATCTGTGGTCTCTTGGGTTTTCCTAGTTTGCTGATTTTTAATGAGTCAAGTAGCTCTTTGGCATTTGAGTTCTTTTGTTTGCTTTATAACCCTTGTAAATGGACTGTCAGGTCAGAGGAAGATGTTATTTCTTGGATATAATCAATTACCAGTAAGCTGTTGTTTACATGCAGAAATCTTGGTGATTTTCCTAAAAAGTGTTTCTTTCTGTATTTCAGCTTGTTAGTGACTTATTGGAATTCTGCTTCTACACCTTCCGAGAGTCTCAGGCACTGAAAGTAGAGTTTCCAGCCATGCTGGTGGAAATCATCAGTGACCAGCTACCAAAGGTGGAATCTGGGAATGCCAAGCCCCTGTACTTTCACAGGAAGTGATAGAAAATGTCTTAAATGGAAGAACTTTGCCTTAAGTTTCCCTGTGTTATTCCACACCCATGAAGGACCCAAGAAACCATATTTTAAACATGCTCTTTACACTTGTTCAGCAGTCTCTGAATAGTCTAAAATCATATGAAGGGTTTGGGGGAATGGAAAGCAGTTGACTCGGATTTGGCAAGACCTAGATGTTTGGAAATTACCCCATAACCCTAAAACACTTAGAAAATGTTCCTGTTCCTCTGGATGAAAAGCCATATCTAGTCAATAACTCTTTGATTTTGATATTTTAACAGATGGAGTTTTAAATATGCCATGTAGTTTCTGGTATTGTTTGCTTGTTTTAAAAGGGTTCGAGAACTAATGAGAACTTTTTAAAGCTTACCCTTGGTTTGCACATAAAACGTAAAATCAATATGGGGCATTAATATTCTTTTCTTGTAAAAAAAAAACAAAAAACAAAAAAAAAAAACCAAACAAAAACTATATATATATACACACATATATACACACACACAAACCCTAACGTGTAAAGTAATAACAGAACATTTGGTGTGGAATACTGTTATCCCCACCTGTGGCATTTGTTATCCCATGTTATCCCATCATAGATGATATACACTGTGTTAAGTGTCCATTTACTATTTAATTCAAAAGGATAAGATGTGAAAAACAAATGCCCTGGTATCAATTTATAGTATCTATTGTGCTGGCTTTACAAATAATTTTTTGCAGTCTTTTGCTGTACTGTACATTGCTGTATGTATAAATTGTGAAGGACCTGAAATAAGGTGTAAGGAACTTTTGTAAATGAGACAAAAAAATCTTTAATGGTTAATAGGATGAACGGGAAAGTATTTTTGAAAGAACTCTATTTTGCTGGAGACTATTTAAGTACTATCTTTGTCTAAACAAACAAGGTAATTTTTTTGTAAAGTGAAATGTTCTGCATGCATAATGAACCGTTTACAGTGTATTTAAGAAAGGGAAAGCTGTGCCTTTTTTAGCATCATATCTAATTTACCATCCTACAGTATCTGTTGTAAATAACCACGCTTAACCTTTTCAGTTGTGTTTTAAGCCTATTTTTCTCTCTATTTTCCTCCCCTTTTGTCTCTCTTGCAAGTGTATGTGACTTGAGTACATCTTAGAACTCCTGCTTCATATATCTGTAGGAAACTACACATTGTTGTGTTTGCCACTTTACCAAGGTTTCATTTAACAAGACAAATTATGGTCTCTCTCCAAAGCTTTTGCCAGCTTAATGATCTAGTGAGTTCTTGCCCTCTGTTCCCTTTCTCTCTCAGGGGAATGGGGGTGAGCAACATGTTGAATGATTTTCCTTTTTTTTTTAAGGTTTCCCAGATTGTTTGGTTTTGGTTTTTCTTTTTTTCCTTTGAATACTGGATATCTGAAACATCTTAAAAGGTCAGGTTATTATTTCAGATGGGGAAGAGCAATTTCTGGGTATGCTGAAGGGAACATGCAGATCATTACAGTAAGTATATCAAAGACATTTGTATTGGTGAGAGGGATGGTGAGGGATGATAAGGGCAGATAAGCTGAGTAGAATTTTTAGTGATAAACTAAAAGCATCTGTAATTTTGTAAGCATTTTTGTAATAATTGGGATACGTCCGAGAAGACAAATGTTCACACTACAAGTTCAACTCAGTTGGTCTGATTTTGTCTCAAAAATGTTTTCTCTAGAGTAAGACTGCAAAGAAACGAGTTTTTGAGGTGATTTTCACTATTTCACAATTTATAAGCAACTACAAAATTTTGGAGTAGAATAGAGGACAGGTGAACTTTTCTGAGGCTCAACTGTTGCTACCATATGCTCATGTTTAAATAGAATAGTTTTTCAGAGTCCTATTCTGTAGTGTTCTCTCTGGGTGCCACTGGTATTTTTGAGCTCTAGTGTGTCCCTTGGCCGGTCGGAATGTAGCATTTCTTGTCAATGGTGGTCGAATTAAGAATCCTACACCCTTTCTGAACCCAAATTTTGAGGTGCACTGTGGTGCACTGAAGACAGTCAGCGCTACTTGTCTTTTTAAATGACACCTGCCTTATGCAATGGGTAATCTGTAAAGACTGTATTCAGAGAGGTTTTTTATATATAAATATATACATACATATATTATTTGCATTTTGGAAGTCTAATTCATAGGCAGATCTTTAAATACTGACCTGCACAGCAATATGAAAGCCAAACTTCCAATGTGAGATATACAGCATGCAGACTGGTTGTTTACAGTAAAGACACAGTCATACATCCATCTTTTAATTTACTTTTTTTTTTAAAAGTCTAAAATAGAAGATTTCAAAGCCAGGTTCTGGGTGAATACAGTCTGCAGCAGCTTTTTATATTAACAAAGTTACTGCCTCCTTTTCTGTCTCAGAGTAACTTTGCTTGACTAAAATAGCAAAGCCATATTCTACACTTCACTGTTAAATGCCTGTCCCAGTCCAAATTGTTGTCTGTTTGCTCCTATTTTTGTACCTTATTACTTTTAATCTTGGTTTGGTACAATTCATAATTCACAGAAACTTCATATAATTAAACACACTAAATTAGTTTTAAAAAGCAATTTATATCTTTATGCAAAAACGTATGTCTGTCTTTGCAAACAACTGTAAGCAGATTATAATAAATCCTTTACTTTAATCACCTGTTGTTTATGAAACCATTCATTGATTATTATTTTTTTGCTAGAGATCATTGAAGTAATAGATACAATTGGATATAGATGTTGTAAGAGGCAGTATTCTCTTATCAAGGACACTTAAGCAGAATAGCCATCACTTTTTTTATCTAAACCTGTGTACAGAAAAAAAAGAAACCACAAAACCCAACCCTAGTTTTTAGTTACTGGGAAGTTCGTTATGTTCTTTTGAATTTGTTTAGAATGAAATAGGCATTTGTCTCCTGCAAAATACAAGACAAACTATAACAGCTTTTAGAAAGTGGGCTTTTGTTCATTGAGCTAAATTATTTTGTTGTAAGAAGGAACAGGGATATGCAGCAAGAGCATTGTATACACAGTTAAAATGTAAAATAGTGTAATGTACTGCAGTGGGTATTTCAGGAATACTACACACACCGTGCGACAAAGCAGTTGCACGGAGTAAAATAGAAAAGACTAAAGTTTGCAATATCAAAATCTTATTAAAAAGATACTTTACAATCAATAATGCAAAAAGCTAATTCACAGGGTGGTGTTTTTCACTGACTTGTTTAAACATTTATGAAATTAAAAAATTCTACAGTTAATGCACTTTTAATTGTTTATTAAAGATTTGACTTTTTTTAGAGAAATGTTTTCAGCTGGAGGTCAATGACTTGATAAGATAGACAGCAGTTCTGAGGCCAGGAAGCTCAGAGGAATGTTTAAGAATTCTTGGAGTTTAAATAGATTCCTGGATGAAAAATAAAAGCAGCCAGCAGTATGGTGTAAACAGTAAAATCTATGCATAACGATGCATTTATAATTAGGGGTTTGCTTCTGTATGTTTAAAGCTTTTTAAATAAATAGAAAATATTGTTTGGTCTTTATGTTAATGTCTGCAAGTACCTATTTTTCTTTTTTTTTCTTTTTTTTATACAAAGTGTACAAATATACATGAATTAAACTGGTTTGATTGCAAGTATTTCTTGCATTTTAATCTCAGCTAGATGCTGGTGCAGTGATATCCTTAGAGACAAGCCTTCTGCTCATCTAGGAACAATAGAGAACCAGAGAGTGAGTTGGGTTGGAAGGGACCTTAAAGATCATCCAGTTCCAACCTCCAGCCATGGGCAGGGACACCTTCCACCGCACTAGGTGCTCAGAGCCCATTTAACCTGGACATGAACACTTCATCTTAAAGTAATTTAAAATGCATTCTAACATCTTTCTTCAGCTGGAGTGTTGATTCCAGCAAGCTCTGTCACGCTGGGTGTCATCTCATGGGCGATGGCTTCAGCCAGGGAGCAGCTCCTCAGGCTGTAAAACAAGGAATGTCCAGCACTGAGGAAAGTGGTTCACATCACCTGGGTCCCTGTGCTCGACAGACGATTGTGCTGACACTGTTCTGGGCACAAGCTACATCCTGCTGGGAGAAACAAATGTTCAGTAGCCAGACCAGTCTGGGCTCCAGTGTCTGTTAACCTCCTGCTGCTGCACCCATTGACCAAAGTTAGTGAATCCCTCTTGCCCTGAGAGAAATTCTGTTTTATACACACAAGGTCTCCCCAGTGACCCTGCCTTCTCAGGGTCACACCTTTTCTAATTGTAATTACAGTAAGATAGCAGGAGTTTTATTTCCCCTTCTATCTTGATTTGTTCTGGGCACTCTCTCAAAAATTCACCACCAAGTTCTGCACAAAGCCTGTTTGTGGTATAAGACCACCAGCATTTTGGCCTCTTAATAACAAGTTACATAAACTTTTTTATTGCCAAAAAGTCATTGCACCTGCTTTCTGTTTGCTGAATTGTCAGAAGGAAAGAATAGTAGGGGATCAGCAGTGTTAAGAAAAAATTCCCATATGCTTACAAGCAGATGCATCTGTCATATGCTGTTCTAGAAATAAGACGACGCTATCACTACTTAAAAAAATAATGAAACTTGTAACCTGACCTCAAGCTGGGGCACTTAGGTATCTGGAGAGTCTGGGAGTTCATGAGTAGTACAATATTACTAAGAAAGGAGAGGAAAAAATGCCCTTTCCTATCACAGATTTTGCTTGGTAAAACATGCCCTGCCATAAGGTTTTTGAGGTGTTCTTACTTTAATTGTAGATGTTGACAGGATGAAATTTATTTGGCACTTACCTGTGGCTACTGCAAGGACAGATAAGGGCAGACTGTTGGACTCTGATGTAGAAAACAATGTCCAAGCACATTCAGCTTAAGAGGTGAAACTCCAGTGAAGGCTTTGAGTAAAACCCAGTTTAGCACGTGGTACATTTACAGCCTACACAGGCCCTCTGTCAGCAACTTTTCTCCTTAAACTGCAAACCAGGTAAGAATCGTGAAATGGGTTAAGAGAACGAGGAACAGAGCATTGAGGAAGGCAAGTTTCTCCCAAGTCTCTTCTGTGACACAATTACAGAGACTTGGGTAGCAAAATCTGCAAGCAGTGTGGTAGCGACATGTATCTTCATTACAGTACAAAAAAAATCAGCTAATGAGATTTTTCTTCCACTCCTCATAAAAGACAGCCTCAGAAGGAAGCCTTGCCACAAAGATCAGTTGAGACAATGCTTAACAACCTTCAGCAGCCTGAAAACCCCAGGGCTTTTCACCCAGCAGAGTGAAAGTGCTGCTGGCCAAGGCACAGAGCTGCACCCTGGCCAGTGACTAACACAAGCTATAAATTTCTGCTGAGCCCAGCTGGGCAGGAGTCTCAGCTTGGCCATTAATTATTCAGCAAACACATTTGACCTTAATCCCCAGGCTGAGGGATTCAGTCTCTGGCCCCACAGTGATGGCAAGGCCAACGCTGTTTTGCATAAAAAACACATTTGGGGTTTTTTCCCTAATTCACATTCTAATTTCAGCCCATGTCATGCATTCACTACCAGCAGCCTCAGTTTTTGAAAACTGACAAGTCCATGCCCCTGCCCACAGCAACCAGCACAGAGCAAGGGAAGGGAGCCCAACCCCAGGATTAATTAAGCTTTGCCAACAGCTGTGACAGGAGAGCAGTTCCATCCAAGAGGACAGAGGCCACACCCATGGAGAATGACCAGTCCTGCTGCCAGGCCAAGAGATGGATCCTGCAACCAGCTTTCTCCAGACTGGACTCCCTGTCCTCCTTCCTGTCTCAATAGCAGGTTACTGCACCCCTCCAACATCTACCAAGCCATAGATAAGACAGACAAGTGCTGTGTCCTAAAGGCCACCTTCAGGAAAGCCAGCAATCTCAAAGGCCTGACTTCCTTTTTATGTTTTATTTATTTTTAGCATCTTTTCCTCTCCACTTCCAAGCAGTCAGTACTGAGGGCATCTTTTACAGCTCTGCTCAGCAGCAAGATGAAGAACGAGCTGTGCTGTGGCTACTGGGCTGTGCAAGTCTGTACTTGGCATTGGTGTAACTGGGCTGATGTGGAAACCCATCTGGTGGGTAGCAGTTCCCACAACTGAATTCCTCAGAGGCAGTGTGGTTAGCCTGAAAGCCAGATCTGATCTGGCTCAGCTCACACCACTGCCTTCAGACAACGGCTGGGACGTGAGAAAGTTTGGATTAGTGTTACCTCTGTTCAGTGTATCACTTCTCAGTAGAAAAGTTTTCTTCTTGTTTGGGTTCTGCGTGGCTCCAGGAGTAACAGGAGTCTCAAAACATCTCACCTAAAGGTGAAACAGGGTCACAGGATGGAAAAAACACTAAGACTATTATTCCTTCTCTATATATCTGCCTTTCTAAACAACCTCAGTTAAAAGTGAAAAAAGCCCCACCAGAGCTAGAGCTGAGAAATGCACTCAGAATTTTGGAAGACAGCAGCCAGAACAAGACCAAACATGCACTGCAGGTTTACAACAACAACAAAACAAATGGAAGCAACTTCCAAAGCTTGTAAGCTTCAAGTTATCAGAGCTTCACCATCTGACAAGCCAGCATACCTAGCTGCCACACCTGCAAGGCCAACACCAAAGATTTATATTCTCCCTCTTCTTTCAACATTTTCTACCAACTGGTAGCCATGAAAACTGAGTTTGGCACACAACTACCCTCCTGCCTCCAGAATGAATCTTTAAGGCCACAGATGAGTTGATAGAGCTGTGGGCCCAGGCAACATCAGGCCTAGCCAGAACAGAGCTTTGCCACATGAACAAATCTGAGCAAGGAAAACTGCAAGCTGTTGCTGCAAGTACTGGTGCAACTATTTCCTTAACACTGAATCAAGGAGCAAATTATAGAACTTAATCTCCTTCAGTCAGAAGTCATTTTCAGTGCTTGGGTCACTTAGCCAAGGCAAGAACTGCCTAAAAGCTTTATGGCAGAGAGTCATTGCTCCAATACCAGGAGACTTCACCAAATGAAACTCCTCCAAGCAATGAGGGTCAGTGCTGGCAAGCTGTACTGGCTTGGCCCAGTATTTCCATTTCCATCTGGAAATGATTTGTGCATACTCCAGTGGTCTGTGCAGTCTGGGCAAAGGAACAAATTAATGGCATGGAGTTAAATCCTTGGTGGGGAAAAAAGCCATCCCAACCTCAAGGCAGTATTAACCATTAACTGGTTTACTAATCACATTTGTTAGAAAAACCTGCAAGCTAAGTAGAGGTGCAGTAAAAGACTCGAAATCCACGGAGTCCAATTTAACAAATAAGTGAGCTTGTATTAACATGTCATCCTGTCACACTTTCCTGCATCCTCCCCCCTGCCTCCCCGACAGTTTTACTTGAAGGACAGAAAAATAGAAAGATTAGTGATAAACTGCATGCAACTTTTTCAAAGTTGTACAAATTTTGAGGCATCAATAAAACCTTGCAGTTGACAGAGGGAAGCAAGACAGGCAAGATGAACAAGCAGCTAAGACAGACATACAACAGATAAAATGCAGAATTCTCCAGGATGCAAAAGCATCCTAGCAAGAGATTCTCTTTTCCCTTTTAGCTTGAACTTCCAGAGTTGTCTGTTTTGAGTGAGGAAAGTTCCCCATCCATTTTGGAGCCTGCTTGAGGCTGACTGCATAGAGCTGCCAATAATCATTTCATGCCACAACTTCCAGAACCAGAGCAAAACACTCTGCAATGTAGGAATGACAAGTCAAATAACAAATAACGTTTTATTTCATTTACAGTGATATTTTTGAGTAGCAAAGGAACCATGACATATAGGAGCCTGTAATAAAAGTTCATGTGTCTTATCTTTATAAAATAAATGAAATCATACACGCAACATAAACCAATGTGCTCTTTGAAGACATTTGAAAAATGTCATGTCTTGGTAACTATTATTTTACTTACTGATGTCTGTTCTGCACTGGCTATTCCACTCTGAAATATAATTTAATTGTCAGCATGATAGCTTTTTTTATCCATCAGTATCTTCCAAACCTAAAATAATCATAGAATCATAGAATGGATTTGCTAGGGAGGGACCTTAAAAATCATTTAGTTCCAATCCCCTGCCATGGACAGCAACACCTTTCACTAGACCAGGTTGCTCAGACCCCATCCAACCTGGCCTTGAACACTTCCAGAGATGGGGCAGCCACAGCTGCTCTGGGTAACCTGTGCCTCACCACCCTCACATTCTGTTAAAATGCTGGTTATCAAAACATAATCTCCAGGACACTAAGTTGAGTCACAGATCAGCCAAATACTTGACTTCAAAAGCTATTTATCTTGCAAACATACTACTACTGTTCTTTACAACTGGAAAAAAATGCACCCTATTAAAAAATTAACCTCTCCCTCCATCCCTCCCTCCTTGTCCCCCCCACCCATTCTTCTACCCCTCAAAGAATCTTTTTTTTTTTTTTTTTTTATTTT
>VZTN01000986.1:198665-234821 GCA_013400515.1 Erpornis zantholeuca
TGCAATACCGTATTTTGGGAGTGCCACTTCTCTTTGATGTAAATCCTTGATTGGTCAGACAGTCCAGAAGCCACAGCATGAATTAGAGGGCAGAGTGCCTTGGAGTCAAAAACCAGGGACATTAACTAAGGCTGGCACTTTGTTACAGTGGGAGAGAGGGATGGGGATGACAAAGGCTGTGTGAATGTGGCTTTTTGTGTTGTGGGGACGATGGGTGCCCCACTTTTCTTGAGGAACAAAACACCGTGTCAGTTTTCCTCATGTTTTCTCTCCCCTAAAATCGGATTTTAAAAATTGTAAAAAGTCTTGATAAGAGCTATCTTGACAAGTTTTCAGGAGGCCTTCCTGCTAGCAGTACTGCCAAGACATTTTTATTGTGTAAACACCATTTAACCTATCTGAAACACTTCTCCCAAGTGAAATTCCCATTTACTGACTTTTAAGCAGTCTCTTTCAAGAATGAGAAACTTAATAACAGTTGGCTCCAAGACTGGCAAAATTTCAATGCCAGGCAGCCTGATTATTCTTTCCCTGATTATTGGGAATGGCTGCCTCAACAACAACAGACATACACAGCCAGCATATGTCTCTCTCAATCTCAGATCCTATTCTGCTTCTTCCCATATGTGCCCTTATCCAGCTGCAAACTCTTCAAGCTTTGCTTCCAACCACTTGAATTATATTGTTATGTGCTGTCAATAATATAGCCTCTAACAATTGGGAAATAAAAATATTGGCACAGCCTAAGGCAAATTGAATTGAAGATTTAAAAAAAAAAAAAAAAAGAAATCCAGTGGATATTGTTCAGAATACATTATTCATTTTCTTACACAATTCAATTAAATAGAAAACTTTGCCTTTTCTTTTCAACTTACCAGATGGTGCCTTAGCATTTATATTCTATGGCACTTTAATGGAAAGACTGTGGGATTTGGGGAAGCACAATGTACATGCAATAGTGAAAATGCCTGAATGTGAAAACTTTAAAGGTTCTATACAGATTCCTATCAGGTGATGCAAAAATTAACTTAAAATAGTAACCAAATATTAGCAAATCTAACCTTGGCAGACTGAGACAGATTTTTTCCCCCATTTAGAAACAGGAAATGGAGATGGGAACAAAGGTTAAACCCACCTCCTTGCACCAGTAATACATTTAGCAGCTATGACAGGTGCAAGACTACTTCCCTAAATGCCATTATCCTGTCTGAGGCTGGAGCAACCAGAAAGATTCATCCAGAATAATAAGTGAACATCTATGGGCCAAGAGAGACAAATCAAGAACAGGGAAGGAAACAGGAAAAAGGCAACAAAGCAGAAAAGAGAGGCAAGAAACAGGGAAAAAAAGAGACAGGATTAGAAAGTGAGACAGGCCAGGTGGAGAAAGGAGAGACAGATAAAACCTTCACTAATGGAAGCAGCACTTTTTAGTAGACATTAATTTAACAGTTACTTTAATGGTTGATACTAGCTGTATGTCAACTTGATTGATGCGTTGTCACTTTGATAGTTAAGGTTATTGGTAGAGCTGCAGAATTGATGTATTATTACTTTAATTCTTCATTTGGGGGCTTTATTAGGGCATATGGGAATTTAAATTGAGTAACTAAAGAACCCGAATTGATTCACTGGAATCTGATTTCAGCACAGACACAGGGGTGCCCGATACAAGAAGAAAAGGCCCATGTCAAGACACTTCAGAGGTTTCAAACGTGGTGATTGGTCTGCACTTGGCATGAAAAGAGCCAGCCATGACATAACCCACTGGGAAACATTATGAAATGACCATTAGGTTCTTACACACATGCAGTTACTGCATTATTACTTGCATGCTCTCCCCATTTTTTCTGCCGATCCACACCTACCTGAGGGTGAGAGCCCTGCAGAGCATGGACAACGCCTGTAAAATAACCAGGATACAGCAGAGCAAATCTAAACAAATATATTTATGGAAATGTGAGCTTTGCCACTGGAAATCTGCAATTAGGTTGTCCAAATACAATCCATGCAACCTTTTTCCCAAGCTTCAAAAACCTTACTGTGTGATGACATGGAAAAAGTTACAGTTGAAACATTTCTCCACAGATGCTGGAGTCGAATTCCGTACTTGTTCTGGGACAATCCAACTCTCCAGCTGAAAAACTCAACTAAGGCTGCACTGCACCAAGTCGTGGGGGCTTTGCCACCTCTTCTTGAGTTGTCTCTACACAAGGAAAGAATCTTAACATTGCCCTCACACAAAAACATGACACGCAAGGAACTGCTTCTTGAAAGACTTTCTTGCTCCATGCCAACACAACCCTTGCCGTTCTGCATCAGAAATGCCTCTCCCAGACATCAAATCTTTTCCACCACGCACTAGATTTTCTTTCCAGTACACAGTTTTATGTCTGCTGAAGATCCCTATCAGTCATGTTGTTAAAAACTTAAATTAAAATAGCTGGTGCTAAGGACTTTAAAAAGAGCAATCACTTAGCTAATTCATCTTTAAAAGGTTTCCCACCTAACTTGATTCAGACATGATTTGCCTGCATGGCAGCTCTAATAAAAAACATCAAGAATGATTTTGTAAAGTGGGTGCTGGTAGGGAAGAACCTAGTGGGGACCCCAGACAACTTTATGTTGAGAAAAAACCACATAAGTGAAGTCTGGACCAGGCTTGCTGTTTACTTGTGTGGGTGGAGACAAGAGGACAGGAATATCCTATTATACATACTATTAAAAAAAAGATTTTGCTGAGCTTCCCATTCTGCATCTTCAGAATGTGTATTGGAATATTCATGGCAAAAGATTTTAGTTTTTAAACCTTTCCTATCAGTTTGAAGTCCCTGTGCATTTGCTGAAGGATAGCTCCACGCTTGGAAGCTCACTGAGAACACAGTCTTGAGCACAGGAATCACCTTCTGGATGTTCATATGTAGTGCTATATTTGGATCCACAAAAACAGGCCTTCATTCTGCACCTCAGTGAATATTCCTTTTACTACAGGCACATGCACACACTAATGCAAACCTTCATATAAATCAAGCTCTCAACTTGGCTGCTGTTTCCACTGTCCTAAGAGGTGATGGCTTTTAGTGGTGGTTCTATGGTTGGTCTTGTGCAGTCTTGCCATACACTCGTTAAACCTTGCTGAAAATATTTAATGTTTAGTTCTCTGCTCTGTATCTTTTATACTACAAGTATAAAAGCACTGTCTTTTTCCTCCATTGTTCACCTGATTTACCTGGCACTCTGTTTGCTTGAAAATCCTTAAACAGATTTTTTTTTTCTTTAAAGGAAAACCCATGTGTTATTTTACAAGAGTTCACATTTTTAAAAATACAGTTTCATAGGCCAAGGTGTTCTCTTCTATTACTGAATAATCTTTTTTTTTGGTACTACAACACATTTAAATGATGCTGAAAAATTATACCAATTGGAAGAGGCTATTCACCCAAAAATCAAAAGCATTGCCTCACAGTGCTAAGGATATGTTAAGTAGCTTCTTCATACCAGAAAATATCTCCATCACCAACTGTGTGCCATCAGCAATGTTGGCAGAATAGCAGTCAGGCTTGTATTTTTATCCAAAGCCATTTTAGCAGTTTTGTCAATTTGTTTTTCATTGCTTTATATTTACTCAAGCAGTACTTACCATCTTCAAATATTGCTCCTATCTGAAATGACAATTCAGAGCTGTGTTCTGCTTCGCATGGATAAACTGCTCTTGCTTTTCGGTGGGCAACACTGAAAAATGAAATTATGAATTATAGCAACTTTTTACTATTATGAAGACACTCTCTCAACCATTCTCTCTCCATTCACATTTGGAGATGACTAAAACTTTAAACACAATCTCACATGCATCATTACAGGCTTATAATTCATGCACACAGCCAAAGCTGAAGCTTCACAGCTTACTGTTGGCATTTCTGAATATCGTACTCCCAACTTTCTGCACACTTATTTTTATGACAAACTCAACTTTCAACTACAGTTAATTTTTTTTCACGTGCCAGTCAGCAATAAACTCAGTAACAGGCAGAGCATACTACATTTCAAACGTTCAACCATAATAAGAAACAGGATTTTGTTATTGAGTGTTGGGAAAAATTGGGAATATACCCAACTACTTTAACTAGAAAAGCAAATATTACAAAACTTGAAGGAAAAAGCTAAGATGGTGAAGACCTTCAAAGAAAAAACTCAAAATACTTCAAAACATGGAAAACAACATGAAAGGAATCAGAAACGGGACAGAAGGAAAGCTGGACAAAAAAGAGTGAAAGAAAGGAATGAAACTAGAGAGAAAGTAAAGACAGAGGGAAGTCTTTCAGAGGCAAGAAGGCTAGGATGAGAAACTAAAATATGACAAAGCTGTAAGAATCTGTATTTTAAAAGACTCTAAGAGAAACACTGCAGGAGAAATACACTATGAATTGTCCACCCAAAACAAAGCCCTCCTGCATTAACCAACAAGCTGCTGGCTCAACCTGTGTGCCTTCCACCAAGGAAGGTGTTCAAAGGAAAAATAAGACTAAGTAGACAGTTATTTTATTCTGTCAGGATTGCTGCAGTTGCATTTCCCGGTTTGACATAATCATTCCCATGCCATGGGAGACTACTTTTGTAAAGATACAGAAAAAGGGGTAAATAAATAGGCAGCAAAAGCTGATGTGCACACCCTACCTTTCCACTGCTCTGTCAGTCCCAGTGGCAGGGTTGGGGAAGAAGAAAGTGGGCAGTGCAGCATTTGTGGCAGCCGGGTTAGCAGATGGAATATTCATCCACGAGACCATCGACGGGCGGCTTTGAGCAGGGCTAAGAGGAAATATATTTAAGGCAGATTTAACAATGTGAACAAAATTTCTTATCATACCACAATAGTTGAATCTTTATAACTGGACAACCAGTTAGATCTTCAAACCAAATCATATTGTCAAGCTGATTTTGCAGAAATGGCCATTATATGATTCTGCGTTCCTCTTTGGAAAACTTTCTCCTACATGCCCTACATCCTAAGCTAAGAAGAATTACCTGAGATGCATGACATAAGCAATAAAAAGGCAAAATTCCCCATTCCTTATCTAATAAAGACAGGCAAAGTGAAACTGCATAGAGCAGGCTATTATTTGAGCTGCCACTCTGCCTTTACAAGTTTTGATGAATCTATTTAAAAATCTCCTCTGTGCTGTACAAAGGCATGTTTCACTGGGAAGATTTCTAAAGAGGCTGCAGCTATTACAACATTGGGATCATGATGCTGGCTCTGGATTGAGATCTCCTTCATGGAGCTGTGCAAACACTGCCTCAGTGGCTGCCCTCACCAACACACAGCTCAAATACACATGGAGTTAACGGCTGAACAGAAAGCTGCTACAGGAGGAGAAGAAATAGCAGGCAAAATTTAAAACTTTTATTGTAAACATACAAAGTGGTCACCAACATAAAGCACATTCCTAATTTCACACCTTAAAGAACAAAAGCGTTCCAGCACTGGAAGGCTTTCTTCCATTGCATGGACAAAACAACAAATAGTCCAAATGCTGACTG
This sequence comes from Erpornis zantholeuca, assembly GCA_013400515.1. Taxonomy (NCBI): domain Eukaryota; kingdom Metazoa; phylum Chordata; class Aves; order Passeriformes; family Timaliidae; genus Erpornis; species Erpornis zantholeuca. Next base: position 204,201 of record VZTN01000986.1, read on the forward strand.
TCAGCATGCCTTTGGAACAAAGACCTGGACTTCAAGCAGTTTCTAAGCAGAAACAGAATTAAAATCATTCACACACAGCAATCGTCTCTCAGAAGTACAGATTTCCCAACACAGCATTTATGACTTTGTCTTACTCCAAGATTAACCTCTTAGCATAAATCTGCAAAGTACCACCAAAATCTAAGAATCCATTCAAGAAGGTTTTTGTGGGGGTCTAATCTATGTGCAAAAAGAGGAATCAACAATCTACCCAGTTATAATTGAAAATTAATAAAAGAAAGCAAGAAAATTAGCTTAGATAGCTGATTTTAATCTTATTGTACACTGGGATATTTAATTCCTAGAAGAAATTATCCCAATTTGTTGGTTTGCATAACATGATTTACAATCAAATTCAATTTTTACAGACTCGTTCTCATAGCCAATATATGTCAGTCATTCTAGCAATAGTTAAACAGACATTTATTTTGATTATTAATTTTTAAATTTAGGACATTATAAAAGGATGAATGTCACATTCCTTATTACAAGATGATGGCTTTTCCTTTGGAAAGGTTTGGTCTGTGTCAGACAGCATTTGAATAAAAAACTGGAATTCACAGTTTATAAAAGAGCATTCTACAGTTAATTCCACTAGTAAAAATGAAACTTAACTGTGCTGGAATCATAACCAGAAGAGTTTATCAAAACATGATCTGCTTTTAAAAATTATCACATTTACCAAATAAGGGAAGGAATCATATGTATTAAACTGAATGATGAGCTGGATTATGCTGACTAGGAACATATTTAATGCTTAACTTTGGGAAGAGGATATCCAGTTGTCTTTTCTGCATGGGAATGTTCCACTGCACAAGTTTTTACATCTTCCAATAATGACATACATTTAGGAATAGCATCTATATAATTTTGGGTGTTTCTTTTACATGAACTTGTCCTCACCCTCCCATTTTTACCTAAGAATTGAAAAATTTTCCTCAAATAAACAAAAACCTTGAGCAGAAAGTGACTTCATTCAGAGACAAACCAAAAAAATAGAAACCAGCATTTGGACCATTTTCTCTAAATACTGAGGATAAAACAATTCTCCGTGGCACAGTAAAGTTTATAAAGTTTGCCAGAAAGTAAATTATTTCTTCCTCATTCCCCACACAATGTCTACATGCAGAATTAATTTTAACTCAGCAGGTGAACAGAAGACAAAAGTTTTTCAAAAGTCAATTTTGAAAAAGTATCATCCTTGCATAGACTAAACTCTTCTACTTAAAACAATCCTGAGACTTAGAGAAAAAATATTTTCCTTGTGCTCCTATTTATTAAATTCAAACCGCTCTCATGGCAGGGGCGTTGGAATAAGATGATCTTTAAGGTCCCTTTCAACCTAAGCAATTCCATGATTCTGTGATTAAGATTGGTGTTAGGCCCATTTCTGAAACCTGTAAAACTACTGAAAACAGAAAAATAACACTCCAAGTATATTGCCACATGAGTATTAAAATGTCTTTAACAACAAGCTATTCAAAATTCAAGAATACTCTACCAAGTGGTCTTCTCTAGTGCACGCTTCAGATGTGTGGATTGATGTTCAACAAGTGATTATTAAACCCTGCATTTATTAAATATTTCATGGATAGATGCATCATATTAATCTCTGCAATTTACTCAATCAGCTCTAGAACAACACACACCACCTGCACCTCAGACACAGAATTAATGACTTCAAAGCAATGCTCAAAACAGAGAGGACACAAAAGGAACCCTCTGACCCTGGGAAGCATTGGTCATTCATAAGAATACTCAGAATAAACACCAGATGGTTTCTTGCTGAGACTTGGAGAGAAAAGAAAGAGAAGGGAAAAAAAAAAAAAAAAAACCAAGGAAAAAGGTGTGCACATAAAGGAACAGAAGATGAAATGAAATGTTCAGCTCCATGCCATGGCATGTTAATTCCTCAAGTTACAGAGACTCAACAAGAAGCGTAATCTATCACCAAGTAAGACTACACTGTCCTTAAGCAGACAGGATTATATAAAAGCATGTTAAAATTGGCAGGTTTTCTACAAATTCTGAGCCGCTCCAACACTCCTAGTGGAAAAACACTCCAGAAGTACAGGTATGTGGAGTGCTAGGCTGCTCCCTCCCCCACTTTTTTGATGAATTCCCTTAATACTTTTCAGCAGCAGGGAAAACACTGCAGCAGAATCTGCCTGTCACTTCAGGCTCCTGGTTACCCAGCAAGAGATCATGCTCTACAATCCAGCAGGACACAAAAAAAGGCAACCCATTTTTCAATAGCAATAGTTTCACCATGTTAGGAAGAAAGAAAAAGAAAGAAAGTCAATAGCTTTATCTATTAAGCACATTCTAGAATTCACAGATTTTGTTGTGAGGGGGATTTATTTATTTATTGTACTTGGTTACCTCAGGAACCACTTAATTCTTGCTATTGAAACAGAAGGTTTTACTCAATAAGAAAAATAATTTCCAATGTTGCACTGTGTAAGAAACAAAAGGTTTGATTTTGTTGGTTTTGCCTTGAAAAGGTTCTTGTCATAGCAAGGCTACCTTGCTATAAAGCTTTGCACACCTCCTTTATCAAGATGATGATATTTTAGAAAGTATTGCTCATGTTATCACATAGCATCTCAACTTTAATATGGTATGTTGAAGAAATCCTTTCTCCTAAGGCTAAAAGGAAGGCAATGCATTTCCTGTAGGTAGGAAAAAAAAACCCAAAAAGGCTGACATAACCATCTCTCTTTGAGGAAAAAAATGCTATTGTCTAGCATAGTGAAGGATGGGAAAAGGGAGGAGGGGGGAATGGCTTTACTGAAAATAAGCTAGAGATTTTCTACTGATATTCAGAAAGAAACTTCTGAAAACAAGATTTTATTGGATGTTTATCTGGCTGGTTCCTAAGGTAACACAGCTAAAGAGCAGCCTCTTATCTTGAGAGCAAGGAAGAGAGTCTGTGAAAAGAATCTACACTGCAACTCTCGAGAAAAAAAAGGGTTGTTTCATAGACAAGTTTGGCAGCGCCGCGGCTGTCGTATCACAGTGTCTGGCTGACAAACTCAATGAAAGCGTTCTTGAAAGGTTTCATTACAAGATGAGTGTGGATCAAAGGGTGTTGGCTGTTTCTGATTCCATATGCAATCCAGTGGTGACCACCACCACATCTTCCAGCACGTTAAAAACCCCTGTGGCCCTGGGGAGTGAGGAGCAGAAAAATACATGGCCAAAATTCTAGAAGTTGTCGTACCTGCAGCAAAGCTGGAGACAAACAGAAGGCCAGAATTTCCCCATCTGTGTTCCCCTTGAAAAGAAACTCCATCCTCCCAATTTAAATTATGTGACGTGCATGCAGCATTCCCAAACCCTCATTTATACAGAGCACATCAGTCAGCACTGAAACAGGGGTTTTGTCAACTTGGATTGTGAAGTCTCAGTGAAGCAGCTAACACATTAGTGAAATGATCTTTCACGCCAGTCTGGTAAATCCAAAGCTAATGTCTACAGCAGCTGTCCCAAGTTAAAGTGTTTCTATGATAATTCAGACAAAGCAAAAGTGAAGTATGTACATCTATGAGCTTAGAGCTCACCGCTGTTCCTTTCAGAAAAAAAAAAACCAAAACCAAACAAACAGTGGGGGGGCTGTGTTCCCTGGAAGCAGGCAAAGAAAATAAAAGAAAAAAATAAGAAAAAAAATTTTAAAAGGAAACTTTAGCTCATCTCAGTGATTGCATCCACACCTCTCCCTTCCCTGGGCACACACATCACTTACCCTGTGCTCACACAGCAGTGCTGCTGTCAAGCTCACTGGCAGCCAAGGAGATGGCAAGGTCTGTTTTGTACGAGCCACATGACTAAGTTATATTATGCCTGTCTCAAAGAAGCTGCAAAATGAGGGCTCTTGCTCTGCTTGCATAACGAAAGGGTACAAAAAGAAGTGCCTGCTCTGCTAAACCCACTCTCAAAGTGCTGAGTCACCGGAGAGGTGGCAGCTGAAACAAAAACTAACTGCAGAATAAGCACAATGACCCAACAGCTGCTAGAGCACCTCCTTTTAATAAAACAGGATGATGACATTAGATATTATACAAAGTTTTCAAGACACTGAAACCGAAGTCACTCATCATTTATGTAAAACTGCAAATTCACACCACTGCCAGAAAGTACAAAAAAGAAAGTATTACCATTTTAAGGAGACTAGACATTCAGTCTACTGATGTAGATATAACAAGGCTGTTGGGAATTCATTCAGCAGTCAAACAAAATTAATAACTATCTCCAAGGCTTCTGTTATGTGCAGAGCACCACTATCTGTGCCCACCCTTGCCATCTGATGGCTCTTTTAACATCAGTTTGCTCACCAGCAATTTGAACAGCTCGAGATTTCATGAAGAATAAGTAACTTCTTCCCAGCCTGGTCACGAAGACCCTAGATGCTCCACAGTATGCTTCTTGTCACAATTTTGGAAGCCTCTGTGGATATTAAAAATTTCAAAACTAGGACCACAGTGTAGCACTTATACACCATTGAGCTGGGTAACAGAATATTTTACTGTCAGGAGAACTAATTAAGAAAAATTCATTAGAAATGAAAAAAAGATTGAATTACTTTGTCTCCCATTAGTCCCTTGCATGTTCCTGAAAATCCATCTACATTGGTGCTTCCATTTCTCCTCTGGGTTTTGAGTATCTTTGGTATGTGGACTGTCAGGACCATACCTTGTGTGCTCCTATAGAGGTATCCAAGGTGGGATTTCAGTTTGCAAACTACGAATCTTACTATTCTTAGCCCAGAAATGTAATTGCTTTAACAAGCCCTGAACCCATCCATCCACTAATGAAAACATTTGAGGGACAAGAATGTTTTCCATCCCCTCCAATTGCAAAATCCCAAAGGCTTAGAGAAGGAAAGAAGAACAGGCAAGATAAACAGAGAGTATAATCTTGAGGAAGGCTACTCCATATCCTGCATTATAACTTCATCCAGAACAACCATCAAAAGTCACCATGTTCCAGCTCCCTGGGGAACCCAAACACCCTGCAGTGTCAAATCCCAAAAATGAACTCTCCAGCTGAGGAACAAGACATTAGTTTTCATGATTTGAATGAAGAAGTGATCATGCAGTAAGTGTAGGGGACTTACAACAAAAAAAGGGAAGACTGACCCAATTCTGAAAACCCAGCACTGAGGGGTAAGTCTGTAAGGTCTGTAGATAAGCCCTGGCACAGGGCATTGTACTGTAAGCACAAAGAAATCTCGTGACAACAAGGGGCCAGTTACAGCAACAAATCTTTCCTTATCAGAAAGAGGTCCTCTGAAAGATTAATTACAACACATAGCGAGTCCAGAGAATACCAAGTGTTCAGCTTTTTTGGTTCATTCTGAGGTTAAGTGAAAACAGACATAAGGCAGCCCACAGTATTTTAGGACAGGACTTGTAATCCACCTTTTGACAAATCAATCATTGCAATAAGGGGTATCTGCACTAATCCATCAGAGGTGAGCTGCCACCACAGCCAGAACTCTGAGGAAGGCTGAATAGGGCAGGCCTCACATCAATAAATGATTCTGTAAGTAAATTTTATAATCAAATCACAACAGCTGCAAAAACGTTTCCCTCACCCTTTTTTAATTTAATTTCATCACTCCGCATCTGATACTGCAACTTTGGCAATACCACCTCCTTCACTGTAAGAGGACTTTAAATTACACTTTGTGTTCACTTGCTTAGGTATATTAGGTTTATTAGACACCAAAGTGTATATACCCAGTTTAGCTATCACTGTTATCTTTTGCACATGCAAAGCCATAGTGCAATAGGGTGAAGGTCAAACTTTGTACCACTAACTTTCAACTGCAGGTAAAAGGGAAGATTGACTATTTCTCTACAGTTCGAATGCAGTTTAAGAGCTACCTAAACCCCTTCTAATCCATATTTCCAAACCCAAGACCTCTACTATCATCAAAACAGTTTGGGGACTAACTTAGAAAGGCTATTCAGCCTCTTAATATCTGAAATCCTGAACTCCTCTAAGGAAACTACACATTTTGAACTATTAAAAATTTGAGTTTCATACAGCACAGGAATAAAAATCTGAGTGATTAATCAGGAAGGCACTGAAAGTAATGTCAGGGTCACATCCTCCAGCAGAAAGCTATCAAGCCCCTTGAAGTAGAAATGTAGCAAACTTACTTACTTTTTGGGCAAATGCAATAGAAAAAAACAGAAACTCTTTAGGACAGAGTCTGTATGGACATTATATAAATAAGAGAGGAAAAAAGGAAGAATGCAAATCTGTGGTTAACATTAAATTGAAACTGCTGTTGCTGCTCTACCTTAAAGGGAAAAAATGTCCATACTGGTGAAGAGCAATCCTTTACCCAGCTCACAGCTCTAATTAAGAGTTTATGTTTGAGATCACCTTGTGCAAAGCATCCTTGGAGAGAAGGAATTTTCAAACAGTACATGTTTATGACACAGTGCTCCATCAAGTAGAAGTGGTAATTTGCCCATCCTAGGCTATTTGGAGTTTGAATCCTGTGTCTACAAAAACTACTCTGTAACTTTGTGATTGACAGGAAAAAAAAAAGCTATGTTCTACCATGGAGTGTATGTAAAAATAAAACATATTTATTTTTAGTATTTGGCTCTAGATGGAAGTGTGAAGATAAAAATAACTTCAGGAAAAAGGTTAAAAAAAGTTTAGGGTGCATGATAGTCTTGAAGCAGCAAACTCAGGTCTCCACTGAGAACCACCCCTACCAAGCATCACCCAAGTCTCTATTCACCCCTACAGCAGCACATGACAACACAGGACATATGTCTGATCCACACAGATCTTTCAGAGAAAATCTAGCATCAGGCAGACACACACTTACAGACATGAAAACCAACAGCTTAACGGGGCTTCAAAATGGCACATATGTGAAACATCACCTTCGAGTTACACCGTATGCACAGCACATCTTTAAATACTGACATGACAATTGAGCAGTCGGGGCTTTGTGAGATATTTCAGATTGGTGGCAAAGCCCTTGCTCTCTTAGCTTCTTTCACCACTCTAGCCATGAAGCCCCTCCTAGAGCCCATCAGGAGGTGAGGGTGTATTTGCCTCCATTTGGTGTTCACCTCACTGTGCTGGAAGATGTAGTTCCTTTTGTTTTGGAAGATGGGACAAGGAAAGGGCATGCATCACAACAATCTCTGCCAGGAAACATCATGGTGACAACAGCTATCATTCTGGAAAAAACAAGCTGCTTCTTTCTCGAAAACAAATACCACAAAAAGTATTCTCGCTACCCATCACGTACTCTTGCTCAAAGCAAACTACTGGTGTAAACCAGCTCTTGGAATATCTGACACATCTTGACCCACAATGCAACATCCCTCCCCTGGGAAACACTGCAAGCAACTCTTCTGCCACAAAGAAGTCACCATCACCTTGTTGACTGCATAACTCCAGAGTGATCGATCTCCTACAAGTAACACCCATGTGGTATAAACATCAGCAGAAACTTGAGAAACCGGATCCTCCAGTATAATTCCATCTCCCCTAGACTCAGTATGGCGCTTGTTGCAGCTCAGTGAACACCTGCAATACCATTTGAGACATGATACTGAGGCTTTAAGAATTGATTTTGTCCCAGTTTGGCTCAAAATACAAAACATTTTTAAGTCCTTCACAAACAGAAAGGATCGTTCTTCACCTAAGTGCAAGGACTGGTCCAGTTTATGAGCATAGTCTACAGTCAGCAGCCAGTGCTACATTTCCCAGAGCTGTAAGAGCTACCAGAGCTACATTCTGCCATTACTACACTGGGGCTGCTCTGTGTTTTGGTTTGGGTTTTATTTGTTAAGGCTGGGCCCTCTGAGTCATCCAAACTAGAAGGGGAAGAGAAGCCAATTTAGGGTGAGAAAGTAGAGGAAAGAAAGAATGGGACATACACAGACTACTCTGTCACTGTCCAGGCTTGTTACAGAGGTAACTCTTAAGCAAACTTCACAGACAGGTGAGTGGAAGGAAGAAAACTGCTTTTGACAAATAACCTAAATGCACCTTTATTTTCTTCCCTACCAAAGAGAACTCTAAGTACCGTTTCCAACTGAGCAGAAAACCTCAAGCCATCAAGTCAGGTTTCCAAAACACCAGTGCAGTATAATTTTTGATGAAAATTAACAAATGCTAAAGAAGAAGCAGTGTTTCTTCCAACACCTGAAGTTCCCAAACTCTCTGGATTAAAACCAACACTCCTCCTTTTAATCTTTGAAGTGACATCACTGTTCTGCTGACCCTGTGCTCCTTAGTTAGCTTTTACTAACAGTTCCAGTTTTATACCAGCTACAGCATCTTTTCCACACATCTTTGCTAAGTACAACTTATTGCTAATCCTACCCACTTCTAGAGGACAGTACAAGAGGATAAGGGAAGAGTAACTTCAGACCTCTACTGAACAAAAAACATTTATGGAAAATACCTATAAATCTTTAATTCTTTCAGTACATATGAGAGAAAAAAATTGTTCTAGTTAATAAACTCTCAAGTCAGCAGTTAATTATTATTAATTATACTATGACTATCTATATATTCTCATGTGTTACATACATCTACATATATATTTTACACTTGTTTAATCACCAGAGCAGGCTACTCAGAATGCCATTATGGAAAATACTCGTAACAGATCTTTTCTCCAGACCTGCTTCTTCCACTCTTCTTGGCACTAAGGGCTGGAAAACTTTGTCTTGATAGTGGTTTAAGTCTGAATGAATAGCAAACCAGAGAATTCAATTCAAGTTCAACTCTGATTAAAAACATGGTCATGGCCAGCTTTTTGTGCATCAAACCTGAATAGGTACTAGAGAGATAGGACTAACATTTCAATGTCAATTTTTGCTAAATTTAAGTCATGCTCAAAAACTGAACATTTACAGCATCTTCTGAAAGTGACAGACTGTACTTCCATTGGAAACCAGGTTGAATTTGTTAAAAAAATAACAACAATGATAATGTTCCTAGACAATAGCATCTGGGCACACACTTATTGCAGTGTGTTAATCCAAACCCAAAACTGGGCCCCAAATCTTAATAATATGGCATCTAAGTGTACCTTAATGCTTTCTTGAAATAAAACTAGGGTAATACATTATATAGAGAAAAACTTACATATTCACTGCTTCAATTAAAAAAAAAAATGTAAAAAACATTTAAAATTTCATAACAGGTTACAAGAAAATTAATTAGGTTTCAATAGAACAAGTGGGCTCTAAGCTCCACCACAACATAAAACCACATCTTTTTGTAGCAGAAGAAAACAAACACAATTATATGCAATTTCTAAAAATCACTCCTTGCCAATCTGAAAAGGGAAATGTGTTTCACAATCACACTAGTGGAAGCATCCTTACTTAAGATTCAGTTACTTACAGATGTGTTGGCCAGCCTGCAAGATCTCCACTGTCCATGATAAGGTGATTTCCATCCAGGAGCCCAGGGGGGCTGCTGGAGAAGGCAGGTGTTGGAGACTGGGAAGAAAGAGAATCCATGCTCCCAGTTGGGGTGTCTTCTCTGGGAGAGCTATGACTGTCAGCTAGAAAAGAGAGCACAAGTCAGAAGGATACTCAAGGAGTAATCTCATAAAGCAAAAGAATCTCCCTTGGAGACAATGTCCTGAAATATGTAAGAGAAGAAACCTTACTGGTCCCATCTCCACTGGGTATTTTGGAGGACAAGCAATCTCCCAGTATTTCCCCAAAAGGTATCTTTGAACAATCTCCCCCACAGTTCTCTCCAGGCTTTCTTCACATACAGCACATTCCCAGTCTCCTTTTCAGTATGTGTTTTATGTGAAGGAAATGCTACATTTTGGGAAGGTATTTTTAGACAAAGGTATCACTTCATATGAGAAAATAGTTTAGGATATGCACATTTGCACATCTTTCTAAAAACACAGTCTCTAAAGATAACTTAAAACGCATTTGAGGAAATGATTGCTCTCAAATACAATAAGCACAGTCTTCCCAAACATGAAACAATGACATTTAGAAAGGTCAGAATAAGCAAGAGATCTCTAACAAACACACCATACCCAAGCATGTTACTTTTATTACTCTTTTACTCCTTTTTAATGGTGTTACTTTCAAGAGAGCTCATTGTATTCCGATCTACTATTTGTTTTCATTGGCTACTCTTAGGCATCACCCAAGAGGCAACATATTCAGATATGATTGATTAGGAAAACATTAAAGGAATACCATTCCTATCCCAAGGACAGTAAGATAAAGTTACCAATGTGTCACAGCAGTCACTGCAAACCATGCTGACACATCAAGGCAACCAGCACGTTCTTCACTGAAAAGCTAACCTTCACCCACATCCCTTTCAATCTTTATTTTTTAAAACATTAGCTGTACATTTCAGAAATTCCAAAGGAGGTGCATGAAATGAAGATGTTTGCAAACATTAAACTATCCAGCACAGCTAAGCCAGCAGTTTCAAATGGGACCTGTAGCTGCTTTCAATATATTAATATCTAATGGTAATAAGGATCTATTCCAGCCACTTCCAGCAGCCATTTCTCCGTCCTTCCTACTCCCTACAGCACACATGAACACAATCCACAGGCCTGCCAAATAACACCACCAGAAAAGTCTAGAGTGGATTAGATACCACTGCCTCCACAGTCTTTGTAAACAACTTCTGCTCTTTTGGGGCCAAAAGTTTTCGGGAAAAAAATTAACAACTAAGTCCTAACACAGCATCAAAATAACATAATGAAAAGCTGTTAAAATATTGTGCTGGCTCAACAAGCTATACCTCCAGTATGGAGTAATATACAAGATGAAGTCCTGTACAACATTACTTTCTAAGTCTAAATGAATTAACATCTGCTCAGGGAACAACTGAGCTTATTTCTACTCCATCAAGCTAAGCAGTACTGTTGCAATGATTTCTTTCATTTATTATTTTTTTCCTGATTAACTAAAAGTGCAAGACCACAACAAAAAAACGTGGACAATGAGAAGCCACCCCCGCTGGATAAAATCCTTCTCACGACCCCATTACAACCTCAGTCAGCTCAATTCCTTCTGCTACAGAAGCTTAAGGTTAGCAAAGCCCTCAGCTGCTTCCCCAGCCATCTCATCCTCAACCCCTCCCAGCAGCTCTCAGAGAACAAGTTCCCTAGAGAGTAAAATGACATACAAGTAAAAACAGTGAAATGATAAAAGTGATCATCTGGAAATTTCTCCCCAAGCGGCTGCTAATTTAAGGATCTAAATTAGCCCATAGTACCAAAGTGTGATATGCTCTGAGGAGGAGAACATTAACCTGGGAAAGTGAGTCATTTGCACTGTGGCCCAATCCTGCTCACCTGGCACCTCCCCACTACACCAAGGCCACGGTGCTGCTGCTTAACATTAGCATAACATGAGAATCACACGAGTGTCAGGTAAAAAACAATTAATTACATCTCATTTCCAGATGTACGTGTCACAGTGATAAACATCTGGGAGATTAGACAGTGGTACTGCAAGCTTACTTCATAAATTCCTTAGAACTGGATTTACATCCTTTCAATCCATCACAATTTCTTTTCAAAGTAGTAGTAGTAGCACAACCTAGATTATCAAACTATATACACCACATTAGAAGGCCATGCTTACCTCAACCATTCACTTAGCATTACTAAAAGACAGTAAAAATGGATATTATTCGGTTTTTTTAATAGTACAAATACAACCAACTCACAGCACCTCCCTACATAAAGCACAGGATATTCTGTTGGCTTGTTTCTCAAAACTCATAGAAAAAGTAAAAAAAAGAACACTAAACTCTTCAGTCACGCACAGCAGAGTCAACATTGGAGACTGGAGTATACAGGCAATTATGTCTAACATTATCATAAATTAAACTGTGTGTTAATCTTTCCTCAAGTTTTACTTCTTCCTTCCTGAGCCAGTGTTTTCTCACAGTCTGTACTGCACTGAACTCCCAAAACTAAGGCTGAGTCTTGAACACTAAAAACAAATCAAGTATTTAAACAGGAAAACGCCTGCTAAATTCTATGAGATTAAGTAAAAACCCTCTAAAAATATGTTCAAAGACACTTCACATTTCTGATGTCTTCAATTACCTCCTTTTGTAAAGTAAAACAATATTTTTATTCAGGAAGAGGCAATTCTGTGTAGCTGCAAATACAGATGACTAATGACAATCTAGGAGATTTTCATGATTAAAAACAATATATGCTCCAAACCCAAGTCTTCAAAATATAGGATCACTGCTATGATTTTAACAGCACAAAGATCTCACCCTCTATGTCAGTGCCAAAAATTCTGTCTTCAGAAATCATAGTGACTCCTGTACATGGCAGAGGCCACAGAACTGTGCCTCATTATCTCTTTATTCAGTTTAATAACCTGCTTTTGATTAATGCCCATCTCACACTGGGGTCAAACTACATCTTCCAAATAGTCATTGTCTGAAAACATCAGTAGATGATAAAGGGAATGAAGAATCAATTGGTCACTAATTAACATACTTGCCAATCAATGCATGTACCTTCACTTTGTTAGGCCTTATCTTCAGGTATGACCCATGTAATATGCACTACTAATTATTAAATTACCTCTCCTATCAGGTTTTTGTGCTGTGTGACAGTATTTCAATGATCTCCTTTCGAAGTTTAACACCAACTCTCTTACTGTTGCAGCTTTGGAATCACACATCTATTTTATAAATTGTTGCAATTTCCCAGCGTTCTCTCCGAAGAGGCTACGTCAGATGTGATTCTGTGGGGTTTTGTTGTGGTTCCATCAGAGTGATATAAAGTGTTAATTCCACTGCTTACTCCTACTCATCAATCCCATTTGTACATCCACGGCTGGCACTTCTTTTTGCCATGGCTTTAAATTAATAATACTATGAGCTGATTGTCCTCTGTGACCAACAGACCTGGCAGAGTCATTGTTTCTAAGGATGTGCTCCATTCTGTGACTTTGGGCTACATTTCCCCTCTAAAATCTGTACATTTGTTTCTCAGTACAACCACGTTTATTTTGTTTGAATGGGTGCAGCTTAGCACACAACCACAACTCCTACTACCTGTCATTATTTGCAATTCTCCCAACTTGGTCCCATGTGCAAATATATTGTCAAAGATTTGTATTTACTTTTCTAAATACTGCCACTCCATTAGCATTCCTCTTGTTGCTTCAAACTTCTTCAGCAAGCTACAAGATGTTTTAAAAATTAACACTGCCAAGCTATACAACCTCATGGCCAGAGACCTTTTTTCAGTCAAATTAGGTGACTTTGCATTATTCAAAATATTCACCTAGAAACAGGCCTACCTGTGAGCATTTCTGCTTGATCACACACTGATTATCATAAGTAAGTTCTTTTTGACACTCCTTCAAAACTTGTAACATACATTAACTTCTAGCTATTTCTTCTCTTCCCACCACCCTGCTTTTTTCCTGTATTTTGCTTTGTAGAACCAGTAAAGACCTTAAGCTGCTGGAAAGCTGCCTTTTAAGTTTTGACATGGTTTGTTTCTTAAAGTGTGTGTTAAGGACATTGCTGGGACTGAATGAGCTTTATGGGTTTCCTCTTACCTCAGAAATCAGGGGCTCCTAATGTTGATAGTCTAGTATTTTTTACTGGTTTTCTCCTCTCACTCCTCTTTATCTCCAGCAAGCAGCATTGTCAGGTCTCCCACTCCTATCAAAATGCTGACTGCCACATTGGACTGACAGCTCCTTTCAAAGAGGAGCTCCAGAAACTTCCTGTTCTTCTTTCCTACCACTTGAATTCCAGAGAGCTCTTACCTTATAAAACATGCAAGATGTGATTTCCTTTAAAGCTCATTTACATTATTGTTTGAGCATACAGTTTGGTGTTCTTGGTGCCTTCACCTTCTCCTTCTAAAAACATCAATCCCCCTCCTTTTTCTCTCTTATTATACTCATTCTTGGGTGCCAAAGAGTGCCTGAACAGATGAAGGACATGAGGGTTCTCAGTACAAAAGCAGTCAGTCTGTATGACATCTCACAAATTTCTGTCAACATTTCAGCCATCAACTCTTCACCTGTCCGCCATCATATTTGTGGGAAAGCTCTGAGCACCTTCAGCTTGGCCATCTTGCTAGAGCTGCCATCAAGCTGCTTCTACAATTCATGCCCCCATCCTACACAAATAGGTGCAAGATCCAATTTTACTCTCAAGAGAGTTAAAAACTTCCTTCACATTCTCACCACCTTTTGAATACTATTTAAATTTTTTGACTGCTTGGATCCTTTTAAACTGTCATGGAAATTATCTTCTTATTTCACTGATCTAATCACAACACTCATCCAAGCCTTTGAGCTTTCACTGTGCCTCTGCAACAGACACCATCCACTCTGCCTTTATGCCTGTTCACAGTTCAGAGCAGCCCCATCTAGAAAATAATACATATCTTAGGCTGATCCTAACAGTTTCCTGGTGTATCTAGCTGGTACTACTTATCCTTCAGTTTCTAACTCAAATATCCTTCCTCCTTCCCCGCTTCCCTGCCTCATGTCACCCTTTTTCATAACAAGAGATACCCACAAAGTACCTGCACAGACTAAGACCTACCTCATGCAGCTTTTCTCTAGCAAATACATAAACCCTCAATTCTTTTTGCCTTTTACCTGGAGGAGTCTCAGATAGTAAAGGCTCTCAGACCCTCCTTACCAGAAATCTGAACTCAGCTTCTACCTAACTGAGCATGACATGTCTCCCCACTGCCTTTTTTTCCTCCATTTTCCATCTGGCTAGTCTAAGAATATTTTTTTGTTGGCATCCAAAGTTGAAAAAAAAAACCTGAAATACTTTGGCAGTGTCATAATCAGATCCTTACTTTACTCTGAGAATTCTAAATAAGAAAAAAGCATTTGTATTAGAACCATGAAAAGCAGAGAGTTAACACTATCAGTTACTTGCTTAAGTGACAGTTTTCTTCCAACTTCAGCTTAAGTAAACTGATTAATTACATGCTTTAATGTTAAATGCAAGACTAATGTCAACAGTACAACTAATGCCTATAGCTTAAGAGTAACCAGAGAATGAAAACAATTCATGAAAGAGAATTTTTTTGAGTATATGAGAAATATGTGACTGTTTCTCTTGAGATACACAGAACAGGCCAAAAAGAACTGTCATATATGTTTTAAGTGGTCATTGAATAGGTAAGTTGTGGTAAAATAAGAGGATAAAAACCCATCTTATTAACTTTGACACAAACAGGTTGAGTCATAGACAAGGGATGATGGGGAGAATTACTGAGGAGAGTAGGTTAAAGACGCTACAAAATGCCTGTTGCCACCTTCAAGTCTGACATTTTCTGCATCACAAGGTGGGGAAGCAGCAGCTGCACTGCTGTGCACACTGCTGTGTGCAGCCAGCCATCCTCGCCCATCAGCATCACAGCTGCATCCCTCTCTGAGATAACAAACATTAGCTCCCCATAAACAGCTAACTTCCCACAATAATACAGAAGTCCAACCAAGTAGAAAGTAGCTTTGCTCTTATGTTAATTTGTGGGTATGTACTGTGCTTTCATTTTAACAGGAATCTCATAGATCAGGGATAGGAAAAAAAATATTGGTATCATAATCAAGTACTTGATCAAGCAAGTACTTAGATTCAAGTATTAGATCTTCAGCATCTACAGAAAACAGACACAAAAAACATAACTAAAGTTGCCTCAAATGATCCCATGAAACAATGTACCAACTACTCTGGAAAGGATTCAGTCATTCTGGAAAGCTAGAAGTAACTCCATTGGAGAAAGTTTTCTATGATAGATTGATCAGAGGATTCTGCAGTAAAGAAAAACTTTTTTTTTAGATGCAGGGCTACACTCTCTATTCACTATTTAAGGTACCATTCATCCTGTGGTAAATTACACCAAACACCAGGTGAGCTCAGACATTCTTCTACTTCTTCAGTTTTTTTAAAAGTTTTCAGAGTTAATGAAGCCAAATCATTTGTTTCTAAGCAAATTAAGAAATTGTGTACTTTTGTCATGCCACTAAAACTGGTCAACTGTTTATTACTCATCTCCAGACCACAGAAACCATGCTTTTTAAACACATTTCCAAATGAAGGTGAAAGCCTGACTGAAAGCCAATAGTGACCTATTATTTGGTTAAAAAAGTAGTCATAGTGAATGCTAAAACGAAACAAGAGAGTTATTTCACTGCTCCCAAATAATGGGTATTTTGGAGGTCAGATTCTTGTAAACACTAAAATAAATAGATTTGCATTACCACATTCCATTATCCAAAAGTGCCCATTAATATCCCCAGCATGTAGCGAATCCTGCACACTGCAGCACTGCCTTGGTACGCAGTTAGTTCTTACATAGATTTAAACATCATGGACTCATCCAGCCTAAAGCCAGCAGAGCAAATGGACAGCAGACAACCCCCATTCCCATCAGTTTCATGCTGTCACACAGAACACATGCAGCAAGGATCAGATTCCTGTGCCAGCGACTTTTTTTTCTCTCAGACAAAATAATTAACACAATTAATAGTAGTCAAGATGACTACAGTTTTTCCTAGATAAAGACCAGCTTTGATATATTTTTCAAATGTGTGCATGTAGCAGCTTGTGTACCTTAGGCACAAAGTAGCTTTTCTGTAGAAAGGTTGTTTTTCCCAACTCCATAATGGTTCAGATACGTCACAAAAAGGAGGAAGATGTGCTAGACAGAATTTGCCTCAAGACTGGATGATGCAACTCAAGAACTGCAGCCAAAAGGGCCACAAGATGTTTGAGCTGGGGCTAGGAAAGGGAAAGAAATGTGCTCATCTGCAAATTACTTAGGGGCAAGGGGAGTTTCGGGACCATCACCCTGTCCTGGTGTCCTCCTTTTTGATTTTTTTTTTGTCCTTTTTAAAATGCAAAGTTCAATTTTAAACAATTATCTTTCTACAGATACACTTACCCTGTATCATTAAACAATTAACCAGTAAAAATTAAGCAATTATTTCAATAAATATATCCCTTACTGCAGGTCACCTCCCAAAATTCAGGAGAAATACTGCTTGGATTATTTTACATCAACAAAATCCCAGAGACACACAGCCTTTCGCTGAGCAAGCTAGAACTAAAATGGGTAAAGAATCCCAATTTATTCCTCAAGCTGTGGAAAAACAGTTCAAGACCAAGTCACAGATACAACACTGGGATGTTAATTATATCACATAATTAAATTTTAAAACACAACAGAAATCAGATACAAGCCTGCAGAGGGGCTCCTCTTTTGATTTGTGTACACCATGATAACAAGAGCAGTATCTAAACTCAAACGTTACTCATTTTTACCAGAGCTGGTTTGGCAGGAAACCACTCATGATCCCCAGCCTGGCCAGATGCAACCAATTTCATGGCTGCAAAATGCAACGATGAACTGAAGCTACTTCCTGGAAACCCTGACAAATACTAAGATAAATAGACTGTTCCCACCACTTTCATAGTGTTTTGGTAGCACTGAGTTTGGGTTTCCACCAGTCCAGGCAACATTAACCTATGGTCCAGCCCTGTACTGAAACATACAACAGAACAGCTCTAGTCTCATCCTTGAGAATGAGAACTGTGAAAAACCAAAGTAGATTAAAAAGGAGTACAACCACCAGGCCCCTAAAAGTTCCCTAAGTCAGAAGCACTTCTTAAATACCAACAAAAACTCCAAGTCTATGAAAATATTCTTCCATGTTTCCTTTTCTGTTTTGCTGGCAATTCAGGTACCAGTCAGCTGGAAGATGTGTCTGTAAGGGTCCTTCCACCCCCAAAAGGTAAGGTGTTCACAAGCTCTTTCCCCGAGCTGTCAAACAGAGATAACATCATGCTATTGTCTCCTTTTCTCTTACTATTTAGCTTGCTTTACTTGCAATTACTTCCTCTGACTTTTTAAAGGAGGTTTCTCACCAATAATTCCACAACTTGGCCAATGACAAGGACTAGCTGCTACCACATTGATTATGTGATGGGTCTCTCACAAGAAAGCCACTCTGAAATATTTTCATTCTGCTGCTGAGACTTGGCTGTGCCTTCTTTCTCATTTTGTTCACCTCTCTCCTTCAGCCCTAACAGTGACTTCAGGAGAAGAATGGATCAAGAGAGATACCTACTGCTTATTAAAAAAGCTACTGAAAACAAGATAAGCATCCCCTAGGGGATGTTTTGTCAGTTGTTTCAATTGAACATCCAGGTGACAGGTTTGTTGATCTCCCCTAAGAACACCTTCAATCTCCCTGTTGGTTCAGCAAGTCACAAGAACAGCTGGGGAGGGAAGAAGTGGCAGTAATGTAATTCACCTTGCACTAAATGCAACTTTCAGATGAAGAAAACAGTAAATTAGAGAGAAAAACAAGAGCAGATAGGACAAAGGCTTCCAGAAGCTAACCGGAAACAAGAATACTTTTTTTTTTCTAACCAAATGAAAACCACTGATGGAGTGGGAGCAAAACCAAAAAGAGGAATATTTTCCAGCTTGCATATGAGCCTTACTGAAAGTTGACCAGCTCTCCCCTGCGAGATCTTCTCTGCTATCCTTATCACCAGTGAAGCAAAGCAAGAGCATGCCATGTGAGGAAACCCCTACTTCAGTGAAATGCACATTCTCATCCATAGGAAGGTGACTGAAGAGCTGAACAGCTACAAGTTTTTGTTCTACTTACACTCTTGTGTGCCGGGAGACAGAATTTACTTTTACCAACAGAGGTTGGCCAGGGCACAGCTGGCATGTAGCAAAGATACGTCAGTGACTTCCATGCCTGGGATTAATGGCTTTTAGCATGCCAAACTGGCCTTCTTACAGCATTATGTGCCCCTGCATGTCCATGTGCAGAAGGTAGAGAATTAAAGAGATGAAGGATTATTACAGGAGATCAGAGATTTTTAATAATGCCTGGTTTCAAGGAAAGACTGGCCCATCCTCCTGAACTCCCCATTCCTTCTTTAAATTCAGATTCTAGTTGTAAGTCTATTGAAGTTCCCTTCCCCTGCCCCCTGACTCCTGTTGCATGTGTGTGAACACGTGGATGTGTTTACTTGGAACATTTCTACAGCCTCTAGATTTCTTACACTGAAAGCAGACAAGCACTGGCAATGATACTCAGGCAGTTCTCACACCAGTCATGAAGATCTGATACACCTCGTTCAAAAAGATGTACAAGTTAGGAGATGTTTACTACATCGTGACACAAATTGGAGTTTTGGTAACAGTGCAGCAAGTAGACTGTAGCACATAGACTACTCAGAGGGATTAAACAGCCAAACAATGTGTACTGTGTATGCAAAGTATGGACCAAAATGATTCCGTATCTCAAAAAAAAAAGTATCTTCTACGCACCCAGAGTTTCCAAGCAGAAGTCAACTCTGATAGGAAAGTAGGACCCACAATTGCATAAGAAAAAGCTTTACCTTCACTGGCAGTAGCTCAAAAAGACTTTAAACTTTGTATAGCACACATCCTACTCGGAGCCATCAGGTGGAAAAAGCTGTGATGGATCATGTAGAATTGCAGGAACTATTCTTGCAGCAAGATGAAATACAAACTGTCTGAAATTCCACATGGTGAACAGCAGTCATCCTGATCTTCCCCTCATGACTAACATTGGGGCACTTATTTTGTAACAGCATAGCTGTGTTCTGCTCAGCTGTTAACAATAGCTTTGTAAGCAAGTGTTGCAGGGCCTTATGGCTTTTTGATATGCCTATGTAGCTGCTTTTCTTTCCATTTCCCCTACTATATGCCAGGTTACAGAAACACTTCCAAGCAGCAGATTCAGAAATAGAAAGAGTTCAAGGCCAGGTTTCACACCTGCAACCTTGCAGTTCTGGGCTGTTCCAACCCTGAAGACCAGTCTCATTATAAATCCAAGGCTTCCTCTAACATCCAGGTTTTATGTTCAGTAATTCCAAATGAAGTTTATGATGTTTTACTTCTGTGTTTGGGGTAGGAAGTGATGGAGGGGAGCTGGGAGAGGGAATATTGCTGTGTAGCCATTACACGTATCACATTTTACTCTGATAAATTAATTTAATTGAATACCACAGTAATTCATGCAAATTAATTTATCACCAAAATTAAGACTCTGTCTCACTCCAGTCTCCACAAAAAAATCATAACCAGCTACTCCTATTCAACACTAACATACCATTCATAACTATGGTTCCCCTACCTACTTCAAAGGGCAATATAAGTTAGCACAAAGTTTTGAAGGGTTAAGTAGCAGTTCTAATTTTTATTTCTTTTGAATTCTGCAGAAGAATCTGTTTTTTAAATCACTGTAAAGACAGTATTTTGTTTACAGCAGCAAGCTATCACAAACAGCCCATATGAGTTCCAGAGTAGGGGGATAGGACACAAATGCCCTAAAAAAAGAACAATTCAGCCCCCTTTGACACTAATGTGCTATGTCCATGTATGTGCCAAGAAGAAATTTTGGCATCTAGAGGGTATTCAAATAGAATAAGGCATCAGCAGGCCCTGTGGTTGAAGATGTATATTCTAGTTTGTTTAGAAAATGAGTTGTTCTGCAGTTGGACAAAGTGCTACACATGACCCATTTCTTGACTCCAGGTGTGACTTATGCAACTTGTGCTGATTCTCTGCTCATCCTGGATGGACAGCATTGCACTGCCTACCTTACACAGGACCTTTCTCCTCATATTGCTGTAACAAGCCCTACAAAACAGTTTAAAAATCTCTAAGTCTCTGTGACTGGAAAAAAAAAAAAAAAAAGAACAAAACAAGCAAACAAGAGAAACCCAGAACTGTTGATTTTGCTACAAGACAGGAAAGGTCTATAAAAATCTAAATAAAGTTGTAAGGGAACAAAAATTTAAATCTGCATTGCCCACTAGAAGAAATGTAAACAGTGATCTCTTGTGGTATATACCGACTGTCCAAATGGAAAATAAAGACCCAGTGACATTTTTAGAAGAACACGATAAACAAGTCCTTATTCTAGCTAACAGACTGTCCCTCTCTGCGTAGAGAGACAGAGAGATGATGAAAAGTCATTTGTACATAGATGAGACTGTAAGCCACAGGAACTTCTGCACTGCTATTCACTCTAAAATTCATTCAGATAAAGCAATTTCCATAGATTAGGGAAAAAAAAAAAAAAAAAAAAAAACAAGAAAAACCAGCCAAAAACAAATCTCAAATCTTCATTTTAGAAGGCTAGAAAACTCTGGAAATGGTCCTAATGTAAATCTCAGACAAATCTGCATTTTGCTGAAACAAGAGCTTTGGGTCTAGGCCACATATGAAAGTGGCTCAGAGTTCCCCATTAGCTCCAGTTCTACTTGAGTCACTAGGATATCAAAAAAACTTCAGAGTGAAAATTTAGTAACTGGCTTATCACAGAGGAAAGAAGAAAGAAGTTGAAAGAAAAGCAGACAGTATCATCTGTGACTTAAGGTGGTCTTTCAGCAAACAAAGATCCTCACAGTAGTAAAAATAATCCTTGAATTGTTTGCAAATAGCTTTAATCATCTAATTGCCATGCAAAAGGAAGGAAAACCTATGTACTATCAGAATTCAGTACAGCTAATTACTAGAAGGCAAAATAAAGATTTTTATCAAACACAGTGTGTGTTCTTCAGCTATTATAGCTATCAATATTTATATATCTTACAGCCCTTTCTGGGTGGTTGCTGCATACATTTTCTGTGCAGTCAAGAAGCTTCTCGACTGCAAACGTGCTTTTAAAAAGAAACCTGGCCCGAACCCTGCATTTCCAATTCAAGCAGTGGATTCTGAAGCTTGTTAACTCCCTGGAGCAGCTGATAGCTAAAGACTTGTTTCCGCTTTTCTAACAATTTC
Organism: Erpornis zantholeuca; assembly: GCA_013400515.1. NCBI lineage: Eukaryota > Metazoa > Chordata > Aves > Passeriformes > Timaliidae > Erpornis > Erpornis zantholeuca. The sequence continues at coordinate 226,084 of VZTN01000986.1, forward strand.
CTGGTTTGCATAACAATCCTAAAAGAAACATACTCAAGAAGTTTTCCAGCACAGAGAGATTTTGTCTCCAACACAGTTCTAGTTTCAAGGCATAGAGAATATTTATATGTAATTACAATAACTTTAGAGGTATATTTGTCTACAAATATATTAACATATAAATATGTATCAGCTCCTTGTTTAAAACAAGATTATGATAATTTTGCCATATCCAGGAAATACAAAACACTGGCTTGTGCCTGGTGCTTAACTCATGCCATTGTGAATAAGGGGGGGGGGGGGGGGGGGGAAGGGGGTTAATGGTTAATTTCCTGTTAAAAACACACACAGGATAAAATCTTCCAAAGAGCAGTTATAAAACATGCATTCGTTAGCCAAGAAACTAGGTAAATATGGAATGAAGCCCAGGCTCACTTTTATTCCTTCACCCCCTCGCCAAAGAAGAAAGCAACCGAAGGCCAGGGAGTGTATTTGGAGGCACTGAGCTCTACTCAGGGACTAGATAATTCATGAGCCTGGCTGATCCCCACAACCTGCAGCCACTGGGGCAGTTGCTCAGGGCGTGCAGTGACGCAGCTGGGCTCGAGGTACTGCAGTGCTGCACGTGCACGGCACACGTGCCCCAGAGCCATTGTCCCAACCACTGACCACTGGCCTGGCACAGCTGCCCGGCTGAACACGAGGAAAACAACCATTAGCACGTGGTCAGCAGCTACCAACAGCCTCAGGATCCTGCTGCCTTTGCTAGTGGCTTTACAGACCACAGAGGGTATTTTCTTAGCAGTTACAAGGGGAAATGTTGTTGTCAGATCCCACTGAAATGTCACCTGCAGCGCTTCAGCCTTCGTCACAGTTTGAATATGGATGGTGATGTATTAGGCTCTTCTGCAGTCCACCCCACTACAACTCCTAGAGAAGAACCAGAGTTCTCTATGATACATAACTATTACAGCCTCTAACAAACCCAGCTCTTTGCCAAGATGCCCAAATTAGACAAGAATATGGACTGTATTTAGGCAAAATTGTATCTTTATAACAGTTCTCAACAGTAACACTGTATTATTGGCTCTTAGAATAAAAACAACCCACCAAGTGCTTTCTGCCTACTGTGTTTGGGTCAAAGTCAACTCCTCAGTGCACACTTTGCTCCGTGGAATTGGAGAAGTTGTGGTACTTCTTGCATCCTGCCAGGATTCACATTCAAAATTAGATGTAAACAGCTCTGTGAGTGGCTTCAATTTTGTTTTGTTTTTCAAATGAGGATAAATTTATTATTGCAGATGTAGCTCGAGAGCCTTCTTAGCTTTTCGCAGCATATTATTCAAATTAACACAGCTTAAGCTTTTTAAGCAGATACACCTTAAACATCTTCTAGTCAAGGCATTTAGTTTCACATTTGATGCAAGAAAAGAAAGGCAGAGATTATGTATCTCTCTGGTGAATCAAATCCGATGGCAGGAATGCTGAGTTTCTTGCTGACTCTTTGCAAAACTGGCTTTGAGACTGTAAACAGTCCTGAGTTTATTTCTAAAACCTGCACTTAACAGCCGTTGGAGGTATTTGTGTTCTTGCCTCATGAAACCAACCACTGTTAACCACCAATTTTGTGACAGTTCACCAGAAAATCTCTTGCTACTGCATGAGTTCAAAACCTTCCTGTTTATTTTCACTTGCTGTAACTGGACTTTGTGCCCTGATCCCATGGCTCTTCATGTGCCAAGACAATTGACTAAAAACATTAGGAGAGAGAAAGGAATAGGGTGGAGAAAAACTGTAAGACAGAATGAGCCCTGACTTGCCTCCTCAGTACTGTACATACCCCCAAGCCATGAAATTTCAGGAAAATGATTATGTTTCTGGCCAACAGTCATAAGATATAAGATGTAATATACCCTTTGCCTCACTGTATGTTGCTACTGCAGACTCCATGCAAAAGCAAGACTTTTTTTTTTTTTCATTGCTTTTCAGAAGTAAGGCAAGTTGACAAGTATTTACTGCTAGTTACAGCAAGGTATTAAAGATTCAAGTGAAGTAGTGGTATTCTCCAGTGCAGTGGTGGCCTGAGCCTTTAATCCAGATGAATTTAACTGTAAAGTGCATTAGCTCTTCTCATAAAAGATTTGCTTTAATTTTAGTTCTCTCTCCATTTATCTTATGGCTGTGTAATCTTCAGTAGAGGTCAAAGAGATTTCCCCAAAGAAAGAGGAGCTGCTTCTTTTTTAGAGGAGAAAAGCATATTTAAGACAGTTCGTCCTACTTTTCACCATAAGTCACAGGACAGTACTCCCCTGCTGTCCTTTCTCTGTAGCTCTCCTTGCTTCTTTGCATGTTCCAAAGCAATTAAACCAGCGTGCATGTGCATCCACACATGTATACAAATGAAACATGAAATGAAAACACCTCCTGGAGATAGGATACACAGCCCATCTGATGCAAGGACTGAAATTATTACTAACATCTTACCATCATCCAACTCAAGGCAGAGATTGTAAACAGCCAGAGGCCTCTTAATACGCTGTCCTTGTCTTCTTGACTGCCTTGGTGGGGCATTTGGAGGAGATACTGACATAGGGATTGGCTCAGGGAAAGTAGCATCAGGCAGGGTTTTGAAAATCTGCAATCAAGAACACAAAGGGTGTTAATTATTTATCATGAAGAGCAACCTGTGCAATGCAACTGTAAACCATTATCAAACAACATTTGTTTTGGATTTCATTCAAAGCAGACAGGAGCCAAAAAATCCATTCCTTCAAGTTTGGGAGTATGCCGTGGGTTTTTAATGAGTGCTTTAAAAATAAATAAATAAATAAATAGATAAATATAATATGGAAATAACCAAGAGCACTGTCTACACATTAGCCAAGCTGCCAATCAGTTAATTCAAACACAAAACATTTGCAGCCACACTTACCAGCTAGGATGGAGGGGAAGGAGAAGAAGGATACTAACTTTGGGAACCAGTAACCAAAATGCTTTATAGCATTAGCTAGAACCTGTAATTTTTCCAGAATACCCATTTTAATTTTCAAAGCTTGCGATATCATTCTATCAGCCATTTTAATTAAAGGAACACCACACTCATGAAGAGACCAAGGGGGAAATTTTGTGGGCAGGGGTTTTTAGTGAGAAATACCATAGTAACAAACCACATGAGAATTTATTCTGTTAACTATTTCATATTGAGACAATTTTATATTAAATACTGACATTCACAAAGATGCATATAAAAAGGATAGCATTTCCTGTCATCATTTTATCTTTTGAGTCATGACCACCAGCATATCACCACTGCACACAGAATACTGCGTCATTTCTCTCTGAATTAACCAGCAACATAGATTTGCTGTACCTGATAGCACTTTAACTACCACACAAAGGGGACAGTCTAACAGTGCTGATTTACTTCTAGAAAATTATCAGTGTGCTGATGTGAAATTTAACAGCAGCCTTTTACAAGTGATCGTGGCATGAACAAATTGGCTTCAGAAGTATTTCAGCAAAGACGAAGCAGCAGATAAAGAAAAACACAAACAGAAGCTGTGTAAGAAAAGTCCAGTGTCTGTGCAGCACCTCACAGCAATGCAACACAGTGATATAACAAGATATAATGAAACAGTGTATGATGTTCTTGTACTCTGCAACTTTATAATATTTACTATAAGGATACGTGGCAAAGAGGAGAGTTGTAATCAATATTTGAAGGGGAAGCTTTTTATGAAGTAGAAATTCATGCAGAAAGTACAAAGGGAAAATGCAGATAACACATTTTTGGATAATAACAGCACATGTCAAGTGCAATATGATGCTAATAGCCAGACAGGTGAAAAATAATATCAGAAGCATCCTGTAGGAAGGCACTGAAAGCATCATGTTAAAAGTACTAGAAACCCTAAAAGCCACTATATCCTGGTCTGCTAATGATGAATATTAATGTGTAGGAAGAAGATGACCCAAGATCCCATGTATACACTGACTTACAGCCACTTAATCATCACTTTTGTACTGGCAGATAGAAGACTGTGCTGGTGCAAAATAGTCAAGAAATTACATATTCCACAAAAGCAGCAGAGAAAGTATCATAGTCCCAAAACTGGGCAGCAGTGGGCCAGAAGCCTACTGGTGTGCACAGGAAAGCTCCAGTGGAAACATTACCTTCCTTCCCATTAAATGAATGTTGCTATGGGGGAGGTGAAAATGCTGTAATTTGAAGTTCCCCATCCCAGCATTAGGAAAACTGTCTCCTCCTCTTTCACATGCCTATGAACAAGGGACTACGAGAAAGGGCCAAAACAGCAACTCTCTAAAAACAAAATGTTTACAAAGAAGAGAGGAAACTGTCCAACCTGGCTCTCCCCAGTACAGACACAGCAGCACTCTCAGGCAGTGACAAAGCTCTAGTTGTGCTCAGAGTTCTAAAGCCATTTCTTAAAACATGATGCAATATATAATAATGAAATCTGAAGTGCACCTCTGTGGCACTTGGCTAACAGTACCACACTGCCCCCTTATGTGTAAATACAAGGCTAGATTGAGCAGGTTTAGGGATAAATATTTGCTCCTGAAAAATTCAGAAGTACCAAAACTTGAAATGCCATCTTTTCCATGGACTAAGCGTTGCATTTGGACTCTCTGGCAAACAACTCTCTGCCAAGAGGTTTCAGCATGTTGTTTACTATGTCACATTCCACAGCTGTGTTTATTTGTACAGCCTTATCCATGGATCTCTATTGAAATTAGTGATGGTGAGAAGAACAAGTATTCCCCAGGAGTACTTCGTAAGATATGAGCTTTCTTGTATGCTTCTAGGTGACTTGCACAGGTTGCAGTGAAGTTCAATGTATTTCACTTGTCTCTCACAAATATTGCAATATACTCTTCTAAAACTATTAGCAGGAGAAACTAAGAGTCAAAATGGCAAAAGACAAAGAGTTTTTGCTCTTTCAAGCAGTTCACAGTTGTATTAATCCCTACTTCAGTATTTTTTTTGGTCTTTTCAGTAGGAAAATAAAATCCAGCCCAGCCCAGCCATAACTAGATTCTTTTCCAGCAGCAGCAACCTTTTTCTGTTGCAGGCCAAAGCCTCAGCTAATACTACAGTTTTGCAAAGGTGAGCATCTGAAAAAGCAAGCAGAACATCAACCTCTGCCTTCAAAAGTGCACATACAGCATTCAGTTTCTCTTTCCTGCTTTATTTTCACTTAAATAGGCAAATGCTTTTCATCATGCCTGGGATATTTGTCTGCTGCACTGACAGAAGCACTGTTAGGTCTGGCTGCGAACGAGAGGGTAGAGACCTGCTTTATTTCAGCTGTGGGGAGAAAAGTTGGCTTTGGTTTTCTTCAAATTTGCTTCTAACCTTATTAACTATTTAAATATTGCTGAAGTAGAAATGTTTCACAGCTAATAAAAGATGCCAGCTGTGAGTGACCTGTTGTCAGAAGCCCAATGCATACGCACACAAGACTGAATTCAACATCACACACACAATATGAGCACCTGAAATGGCCCCAACGTTGCTATGTGCTGACTGATTTGCAAAAAGCATGGGACCACAGGAGAGGAAGTTTAGGAGGACCATCCTGCACTACAAGCAGTTGCTATCAGATGCATGGCAAGACAACCACACATATTCAACTGGAGGGAAACTCTCCCATTGAAGAACAGATTGGAATGTGCTATTTAAGAGGTGGTTGTTTTGCTACTCAAAAAAACCACGCTCCCTTAAAGTCAGATCTACCACTATCACTCATCTGGACTGCAGAAGTCACCACAGCTTAGACTAATTCCTGTAATAAAGACAAGAGCAAAGTATGCTCATTGAATTACGTCATTCTAGAAGTGATAAAAATATGCTAAGCCAACCGCAAAGTTTAAAGATTTCACAGTCACATCCAGTGTTAACACGGTTTTTGAGACTGTGGCCAAACTGCATGAGATTTATAGACTACCAGTTCTCTGCAATTTAGCTCTCAAAAGCAGTGGCATCCTGCTATTGACCAACCTGGAGTAAACGCTGAAGGTAAGCGTAACAATTTACACTTAGGAGAAGACTAATATAGTAGTGCTCAGAATTTTAATCAAGCACCAAATCCCATTGTTAGTCCACTATTATAAATGGTTCTTTAGGTTTGATCTTATAAGAAAGCAGAATTTCAAAGTGCACACTGAATGAACCAGTGGATGAATCTCCAAACCTGCAGTGTAAAAGTTCCAACAAAAAGGATAAAACTCTGGTGGAGTGATTTAAAACTCTGGTAAGTCTGACCTATTTCTCTCTATGTAGGAGTATAAAATGGATGCTTTAGGAGGCTAAACAAACCACAAACCATCTTGGGCATACAGCACTAATAACAGCTCTGTCTAGAGCAGGGAGCCCAAGATCATCCCTACACATAACCATTCCAATTCCTAAATCTGTGTCCCACAAAGTCTATGGCAGCATTTCTTGAGAGTAATGAGCCAAATTCAACATATTATCATACTGTATTCTACCAGCAGATCCACATGGCAGCAGCCCAAGGAATTTTGCCAGATTCCCCTTAATCTGCAACAACAGTGTTGGACTCTAGATCCTGAGCTCTTACTAGCACCATTTTTAGATATCCAAAAACCCCAAGGCTGGGAGGATTTAACTTGACCTATTCCTCGAGTTTATGACTAGATGTATAGTTGTACATGGAAATGTAGATTAGATTCTGCCACTACAAGAGAATACTGATCTGTTCGTTCTGGTCTCAAGCAGAACTAATTAATGAATTTCAGTGTGTTTGCCAGGAATCACTTTAGGAAAAGACCCAGACATCAGGTCATCTCTGTCTGCTTTGTTTCACTGGGGTAATTAAAATTTCCTCTAAAAATCAGTGGGAGGCAAACAGCAAGGACAGAGGGAGATGAAAAAGAGGGGAGAAAAAAACTGGAGGCTTAGTAATAGAGCTAATGAGGACAAACTTATAAAAAAATCAGCCTAAAGCTGTGCCATGATTTTGTTGCAAGACAAAACCCCCATCACTCCCATAACACCAACCACTCAGAACATGGACCTATCTCCTTGGAATACACAAACACAAATCAGAGCACCAGAAGTCACTGAGTAAAGCAAAGGAGGCTAGAACATGCAAGGTCATTCCAAATGCTTTGGAATTCTGCTAGAGGGATGGGCTCCACTACTACATTCACACATTACAGAGGGCAGTACTTCTCAAGACAAGAACAACGTAACAAATTTTTATTTTGGCAATTTCTCTTCCATACCAACTTGATTTGCCATTGTTAAATAAAAGATACAAACACAGACACTTCAACTAATGTTCACTGAATCATATAAAACCATCCAGCAATGGCATGTGTACTGCTCTCCCCTTACACATTTCATCCCCATGGTACTCCTGCATTTCCATGACAACTGGCTATAATATATGCTGATCAAAGAATATTTTATCCATTAGCACTTAATGGGATAGTGGAAGAGGAGATTATCACCATGGTCTTTTCTTGGCTTAGCTTCTTTTCAATGTAATGCAAGCCCAATTCAGGTTAAACCCAGCAATCTGCACAAAACCAAAAATCATATATTTATATAAGAGACAAAAACATGAAAAAAAGGTCAGAGTGTGTCTTTGTGGTTCACAGTGTGCTCTTACACAGATAAATTTTCAAAGTTTTTTTCCCCTTACGATAATGAAGACAGTGGTCATAGCCTCCTTTTTGCCATTTTCTGAGACCAAAGCAACAACATCTTTTATATCAAATTACAATTTTACTGTAGATATAAGCATTTCAAGAATTGCAAGGTGAAAATAAGCATCCTCAAACACTACTGCAGTAATTCAGCCACTAATTATAACCACTAACCACTAATTATACACTAATTGTAATCCATTTTTTAACAGTAAAAACCACATTCAATAACATGAGCAGTACTAGGATTTTTATTCCCTATTTGAAAGGATTACAGAAGCTAATTGGAGTTATTAAAAGTTTAATCATAATAGAAATTACAAAATATCAACTTCTAGAGAGCTAGGACAAAAGTTTTATTTCAAAACTGATTTCTGCACCAATTCTAACAATTTTAGAAAACTTCCAGAGTACTGAAATATTTTTAAAAAGATCCTTTGTTATTGTAGTGTCTTACTGGTTCACACCTTTACTTTACTACTGACAATGTTCAACCAACCAGTTTCATTCCCAGTTTTAGTCAAAAACGATCTATTTCTTTTTCTTGTTCACAAACACAATTCAATAAATAAAAACTACATGCACTAGGAATTCTTGATATCTAAATAGAATCTGTGTTCAGTGTACAAAATGTGATAAAAGTTAATTACTTCTAAAATTCATATTCAATATTTTTTTAATGTTAACAAAATTCTTTAAGAAAAATTAACAACTTCATCAGAATTCTTAAATAACTTACCACCTTCAAGGTTACCATCATGTCCACTCCAATACAGGTGTGCCTGCCTCAAATTAGTTATCCTGACTTTTGTACTTCAACATTTATACACTGTAAAACATGATTTGCTTTCTATGAGATTGCACAAGACGCAGATTTTCTGAGGCTTTGGATTTTGAGGTTTGAATTCCACTACAAACCACAAAATACCTTTATACATTATTCACAATCATTATATTGGAGGGTGAGGGGTAGAATCAGACCCAGAGCTGAAACTACCTGTGGCTCAGTCTCTAGAGGGCCACCAACCAGAAAGCATCAATAATGCTCTTGATGCTGCCTG
>VZTN01000988.1:1951-44652 GCA_013400515.1 Erpornis zantholeuca
ATTTAAAAAATGACATTTAGAGAACTAGATGATAATGCAAATGAGGGCTATAATTATGAAGGGGTGAAAAAACAGCTTCTAGTCTCAAGTATAAGAATATCCTAGGTTTTGGTACCTGGCAAAAAATATCAAAACTTGCTGATGGATAGTGATCTGGTGCAATTATATACTATTCTGAGCTAAATGCCATGTATTCTTCATCTGCCCTTACAATCATGGCAGAAATAACTTCCTAGCACTGGCTCATTCTTGTTTATCTATGTCACCCTCTTGACATGAGGTGCTGTTTTCCAAATATAAAATGGTCCAATAGGCCAAAAGGAGCTGCTTGAATTTACATGCTTGGACACTGCACTGTGCCAAACAGGAGTTTGGCTACTAACTTTCCTATCATAATTCAGGATGTGGATGTCTCAGTCCCCTTATCAATATATATTTTAGATTTCTAGCCTGCCTCACAGTTTCCACTATTACAAGGATATTACATTTCTCTAAGTGCTTTTTCATTGTCTGAAACAGTCCACTCAGATTCAGCTGAGGCTTTTTGTGTTCCCTTTTGCTCAACCGTAAAAAAACACAAGGAACATTTTCAGCAACACAGTAAAACTCACTTAGTAGCATTCAAAACGCAGCACAATGGTGGTACTGCCCTCAATATATCCACCTGTCTTGGCATGGGGGATCCAAAGAATTCCCTTGAGCCAAGTCATGGTTTTGTTTCCCACCACATTTTCCCAATGAATATTTAAAAAATACCCAAACCAAACTAAAAGTTTGACACTCACTTGCATTTCATTGTTCCAGACAACAATGATGTACTCCCAGCACTTCACTGCTAAATGGGACTACAGAGTTTTTAACCTGATCGAAAATTCCAGATGATGCCTGGTAATGGATAACTTTGTCTCAGGCTATGATATAGATGCCATTTTTCTGCTCCCCTACTATCCCCAAAAAGGATGCTATTATTGTTCCTGGGGGGGTTATTTTTTCAAGAAAGGATGTCTTTGCTTAGCACCAATCAGTGCTGAGTATTAGGTGACACTGGACTTCATCCAATGTTGGGTTGAAGGCATAGAGTTCATTTAATACTGTATTTTTAGACAGTCTCTAATTCATCTGTTTAAAACCAAAAGTGACTTATCTTTTAGCTATACCCTTGAAGTACATTACAAAAACAGAGGTGTTATGCATGTAGTCAAACAACCCTAGGTTTTCCTCAGGGAACATTGTAATTAAATCTTAAACAAATTTTAAGAAGCCTAAGCCTTGCATCATACTCAGCTTGCAAGTCTTCTCATTACATAGTTGAGATTACATCCGCTTAATAGAAAAGGCACTTACACTTTGTCAGAACACAAATGTTAATTAGAGCTTCAAAATGCATGTTTGAATCTCAGATAAAAAAATCACCAATACATAAATCAAAACAAAGTGATCAATACAGCTGCTGTAATATTTGTGGCATTCATTCCAATATCTAGATAAAAGTCCCAGATAAAAACATCTCAAAATGAAATAATCGACATCAATCTTTTCAATCAATTTGAAAAGCTTTCAGACTGCTTAAGACTTATGACTACAATTGATTGAGTGGGAATTTCAGGCACACCACTTAATTGCAGAAACAAACCCCAACCTGTTTGTTGGTGTTTAATTTAGCAATTTTTTATTTCAATGCATTAATGAAGCAGTATTCAATGAATTCAAAACTCTTGAAATATATCTGTAAAAATCTGAAAATCACCTATAAAACCTGGTACTTGGGAAGAAAGGAAGAGTTCAATCTCTCACAATCAACACTACAGCACATTTCCTAGAGATCCTTGGAAGTTCATCCTCAGGTGAGGCCTACACCAGGGGATGACTGTAATTTATTTTCATTTTGAGTAGTGGGAATTGTGGTTGTGTTTCACTAATGGATTTTAAGCTGCTCCCTTCTCCCACCCCAGCCCACTCCCCTCATCATAGCATCTTCCCCAGCTCAGATAAAAACATTATGCATAACTGTTAAACCTTAGATTACAAAACACTGTATGAGACTAATCATAGATATTTATAGACTGCACAAACTTTGTTTGCTCATCCATGGCAAGTATTTAATAAAGCTAGTTCATCTGGAAAGAAGTTAAATTAAATAATCAAAACTGAATGCGATACATATTCAGAAAAATATGATGTTCAGAACTAACAATAATGAAATTTAGGCTTTAGGAAAAAAAAAATCCACGACAAACTCTGTAATTTGTTTCATACTTTACCCCATTTATTTTGTCCTATGACCAAGGGAAGAAAAACTAAAGGCTAATATTTCACCAGCTTGGTAATTTTTTATTTAATGGAAGTTCTGGTAATTGTCCCTTTCTATTTAAGTTGCAGCTAAGATTAGAAGGAGGATGCAAATAATAAATTGAGAAATTCAAAGGTATGATAATTTTCCTACCAGTAAAAGACCCCAAATGCTGAAACTTGTCAAGTCATTCCCTGCCACAAGCACTCCATCCTGAAGCCAATAGCCTAAGAACCCAGATGAGAAAGGAAAGAGGGAGCATGACACCAGGAAAACAATACAAAATGGGACATGTGTGGTACAGAACAATTTTAGCTACATTATGGAGAGTCCTTTTGTGTAGTAGCACTCATCTTTTCTATTTTCTGTAACAACTAAATCCACATCAGTAATAATAATCCTGCAATTTGCCTGTTAGGCTTTGAATATAATAGCAATATACTCGTCTTTTCACATAAGGTATGTTTTCCTTTTTACAAAGATGTATGACATCATGCTGTGCTATCTGCTGTGGAACTCAGTTGTGAAGTTGTTTGTATACCCTGAGCTCATGTAGTAGTTCCTTAAGGCCAAAGAAAGGCAAGAATTTCATTTCATATACTGTATTAACAAGAAAGGTCACAATTATCAAGCTTATGATACTTTCAGGAGAGCACACAAGAGTGAAGACATGGTACATATTAATATCACCCTACGGCTTCAGAGACCTTAAAAGGCATAACCTGCCACAAACACTCCTACTGCTCTATGCTATTTATCACAGAACAATTTCTAACTTACGGTGTGGTACTCCCTTATTTATAACTTTAAACCAGTGCTTACTTCTGCAGTCCCCTGTAACATACTATCATAATATAAAGTATATAAAGTCATGTTTTATACTGTAAAATTTAATACACTAGCATAAGACATATTTTTTTAATTTAAGAGCCTGTTATTTTTTTGGAAGAGACTGTGATTCATGGTGACTTTAGGAGTAACATGAAAATCAAGAGTTAGGAACTGGATATGGAAAGTTCTGTCATTCAGACACAGACATTTCATGCCAGCAATTGGGCATTCTGAACTGAGAAAATGTCTTTTTTCCTTCAAAGAAGTGGAAGGAAATAAAGAATCATCATGACCCAAAAGATTTTTGCAGCTATGATTGGGGAGTTAAAATGACAGGAATGATTCCATTTTTGATGGGCGCTCATGAGACCTTCAGCATACTTACACATCCCAGAAGATGCTAAGATAGTCATACCAGCTATAGTTTGAAAAACAATGTCAAAGTTACTATGGATTTTCTAAATAATTTTTTTCTCATTTTCTCTTAACAACACATGCCTTGAAATTCTGTTCTTCAACATTTCTCTTTGCTTTTTGTAAGTGTCAGTCTCTCAGGATAACAAATATCACTAATATTTTGTTTAATAGTCTTTGTGCTTATCTTCTATTCCAAGTTTAAATTAATTGTGATACCTATACATTTTATGAGTGGTGAATAAAAGAGTACCACTTTATACTTACTGACAGATCTGAATTTTAGATCAGCTTGTCTCATTACATCTGTGGTAGATCTGGGGCATTCTATCTACTCTGACAGGTTTAGCTTCTGCTGAGCAATATCCCTCTGAACCTGCCAGTGTTCAGATTTGGGGCTGCGTACATACTCACTGCAGGTGGCTGGAAAACTATACTGGGATTTATGGCATTTATTTCCCTTTAATGTAACCCTTTAATGTTACTCTCTCTGTAACCTTAGTGTTTTTATTGCATATGAATACTCAAATTAATTGTTAATGACAAAAGTAAGCCCTTCCCACCAAAAAAAACCCTGTTTATACTTTTGGGGGTACAAATGTAATGAGCCCTGCCCCTCACAATGAAGGCACTTGGAATGGGCAGCACACTCAGATTTTCCATACTGGCATTGGATAATCAGCTCTGGGTATGCCTACATTAGGTCTCTATTTTGGGTCAGGAAGGTGGTCTGGTTTGTTTTAATGCTAATTTCACAATTCAATCTGGTGCAGCATAAGAACCAAAGTACGATCATGAGAGTGAGTGCAGAAACAAGATGCCTTTTCACCTGAAAGGAAGTTAGAAGGTGTGCCAGAATTACACATAAATCCTTCCCATCCGAAATGAGTGTTCCTTTTGGAAAACCAGCCCAGAATTAGCACAGAATATAGTCTCTGTTAAAAAAAGTATTAGTGTAAATGCCAAGCCCAAGACACCATCTCTTTCACTTTTCACATTCATTCTTTAGCCTACACTGCCTCCTAGCATGGACTTTGTCACTGAGTATTGTCATGGCCTATAAAGACTGGTTTGTAATTTTTATAAAACATGAAAAAGGAAGGTTTAATGTTGGTTTACAGATAAGCATTATTTTTATATCCTGGCAGAGTTCCAGTTGCAGAAGCACAGTCTGTACTTCAAACGTGACTTGAGTTCCCAGCAGTCTCCCTGCTGGGAAAGCAGTTTTTGGGGTAGTCTTAGCACTACTGCTCAAAAGCCCCAAAATCTAGTTTGCTTCCTTACATCCACTTCAGTCACATCACTTGTAAAAAATAACCCAAAACACGAACAGAACCTGAATATCAGTTACTGCTGTGCATAAATTATTACTTGAAACTGGAAAAAAGTGCTTTCATCTAGGATGCTGGAGCAATACTTAATATTTTTATGAAGTCATCCTGGTATCACTGACTTCACATTGGCCATGAAATACCATAATTCTAGGGATCTGGATACTGTCAGAGCATATTTTCTAATTTAACTTCAATATTCAGCTCACGTAACCTCCAATTTAATGATAGTGGAGAAGATAATCTTGAACTGTTCTTCAGGAAGATCGAGAGCACTTTTAAAGCTATTAATATCATTAGTATTTGCTGTGCATGCTAACACATCATCTCCTTTATTTTTACTGCTAAAGTATAACTCTCCAGAAGGGGAACAAGTCAACTACACCCAAAAGTTCTAATATGCAGAAGCATGAGGCAGACTAGCTGCCAACTGCCCTTCACATTCAGGGGTAACCTAAATCAGATCCAATACCACACAAGTGCAGTAAAATTCAAATTCCAGCTTTTGCCCTGGAACATGGCATGACTAAAAGTGTGCAAAGGCCCTGAAGATGTGAGGACCATTAATTATGTTCAGTTTCCAAGCTGAAAAATCTTTCTAGCATTTTGCTTGGTATCTCTACTCTTTATGGTGCTTTTAGTAATTTTCAAATGCAAGATATGGAAATCACATCTTTCTTTTTCAGGCTACTACCATATGAACTTTCTCCTTAGAACCTTTCATTTTACATTTTTCCTCCCTCCATTCCCAGTTCTTAGGGAAACAGCAGTATGGAGCAAGAAATGGAATTACAGGCAGACAAGTATAGGAGACACAAAGGATGGGAGAATATAACAGGTGTGAAGATACAGAGAAACTAGGTTTCTTTTTAGTGATTAATGTCAAATCCAACATCTAGTGAGCTATTTATTTGGTTTTATATAGACAGGATGTGATCCTTCTGAAGTTTCTAACAGGCTTCATATTCTTGAATAAAGGAAAATAGAATGTGTGTGTCCTGGTGTACACACCCAGAAATTAAAATGCATCTACATGGAAACATGCAAATAGATGTAATTGCAAGTGGTTAACATGCAGAGCAGGTTCCTACAATGTTTTTCCAGCATGTTAGTAAGATTAGAATTAAAACCAGCCATACATCCCTCTATCCTTGCATCTAGTGGCAAAATCATCAGTGTTATTAACCTCTTAACACTATCTGGATAGCAGCATTACTTATTTCTAGCCTGTTTACAGCTCTGTATCAGTCTCCCTAGCCTGTATTTAAAAATGAAGGAATCACAGGCACATCTTTCTGAATGTCAATATTCCCTGTCTAGCCCAGAATCCTGGAAACCTTACCTTATGGACATCAAGACTGAGGTGGATAAGCCATTGTTATGTTGTTAGAAAACAAATAAAATAAGCAAAAATACACATTTCATTATTTCTTCACTCAAGTTATTGTTCTTGCAGAAGTCCATCACTGAAAGACTTGGAAACTAAAAGGAAACACCATTCTGTAAATTGTACTATAAACAAAATAAATGTTTCCTAGAAATTTGATAGTTCTGAAAAATCAGCACAGGAAAGGATTCTCTTTGAATGTACTATTTGTGAATAGTGCAAACATTACCCTACAGCAAATTAAATGTTTGGTTTTCAAGGTGAGTTTTGGCTGGATTATTTTATTTATTTTTTTTATGTGATTTGTTTCATAAATGTGAAAATGCAAGGAAAAAAGCATATTTTTTTTTCTTAATAATACAAGTATTGATAATACTGCCAAAACTTACAACATGAGATCATGAAACAACCCCACAGACACAACTGTCTCCAGAGGCATTAGCCTATATATAGGTCATATCTCAAGGTGTTTCTGCATGGCTGACTTGAGAGCAGAAGTGATATTCCTGTTATTGCCAGCACTGAGGGCTACTCAGAGAAATAAAACACACACATAAAAGACCCACACAGAGCGAGACAACTCCCTGAACTCCCTTCCAACACAGAAATAGCAGTGGGACAACCTCCTCCTTCACCAATATCGCTTCATGTGACTACAGGCAGAGTTGTCCAGCTGCAGCCCAAGAGCACCTCTGCACACAAACATGCAGGCAAGATGCACAGGGCTGACAGCAGCACTCTGCAAAACCCAGTCTGTATTTAATAGTGGTGATTTCCAGTTTTGCCTGGTCTGTACCCAGCAGTGCCTCAGCATGGTCACTAAGCACATGACTGAAAACAGCTTTTTAAAAAGCTCCTTCTTAGACTGCAGCATCACATCTTTCCAGAAGCTCTGCTCAGTGCTTCCAGGGGCTCCTCTGTTGGCACCAGGGCTCCTGGTGAGCACCAGCACCGAGCTCAGCCCACCATGAGTCCTTCCTCAGGAACACTGCCCAGCACAGCTCACCGTGGGTCCTATCTCAGGGACACTGCCCAGCACAGCTCACCGTGGGTCCCTCCTCAGGGACACTGCCCAGCACAGCTCACCGTGGGTCCCTCCTCAGGGACACTGCCCAGCACAGCTCACCATGGGTGTCTCCTCAGGAACACTGCCCAGCCCCGTGGCACCATGGGTCCCTCCTCAGGGACACTCCCCAGCACAGTGGCACCGTGGGTCTCTCCTCAGGGACACTGCCCAGCAGAGCTCACCGTGGGTCCCTCCCAGGGACACTGCCCAGCACAGTAGCACCGTGGGTCTCTCCTCAGGGACACTGCCCAGCAGAGCTCACCGTGGGTCCCTCCCAGGGACACTGCCCAGCACAGTAGCACCGTGGGTCTCTCCTCAGGGACACTGCCCAGCAGAGCTCACCGTGGGTCCCTCCCAGGGACACTGCCCAGCACAGTAGCACCGTGGGTCTCTCCTCAGGGACACTGCCCAGCAGAGCTCACCGTGGGTCCCTCCCAGGGACACTGCCCAGCACAGTAGCACCGTGGGTCTCTCCTCAGGGACACTGCCCAGCAGAGCTCACCGTGGGTCCCTCCCAGGGACACTGCCCAGCACAGTAGCACCGTGGGTCTCTCCTCAGGGACACTGCCCAGCAGAGCTCACCGTGGGTCCCTCCCAGGGACACTGCCCAGCACAGTAGCACCGTGGGTCTCTCCTCAGGGACACTGCCCAGCAGAGCTCACCGTGGGTCCCTCCCAGGGACACTGCCCAGCACAGTAGCACCGTGGGTCTCTCCTCAGGGACACTGCCCAGCAGAGCTCACCGTGGGTCCCTCCCAGGGACACTGCCCAGCACAGTAGCACCGTGGGTCTCTCCTCAGGGACACTGCCCAGCAGAGCTCACCGTGGGTCCCTCCCAGGGACACTCTCCTGCTGGCTCTCTTCGGCCTCTGTGTCCCCGTGGTGTCCCCAGCAGCCCTCCTGCAGCGGCAGCCATCCCTCAGCTCTCCTCCCCGATCCTGCACTCGGCTCTACCACACACATTTCCCAGGGCTGCAGCAGCATTCAGCGCCACATTAGTGATTACTGCTTAATACTCATTAAGTGGGACATTAAATGCTAGCAATGTAAACATTAAATGGGAAAAAAATTATCCCAAAGGTCTTTTCTGTGGTTCTGTGAGCTCCCTCAGGCAACAGGTGTGATCCAAGCTGCCACAGTTCCAGGAGGAACCTTCTAGAAGGAGACATCCAACAGCTGCTGTTGAACGTGTTAAACTCTGAAATGTTCCATAAATGCCAACTTAGTGCCAGGCATAACATTTGCAAAAATTTCAATATAAATGCTTTTTTTCTGCCTCTCGCCCAGCTCATACATCACTCTGGAGCTGTGTGCTGCCTCAAGCAGGGCTGCGTGTTGGCCCTTCCTGACTCACTGCAGCCACTCACTGACCTGGATCATGGCCATACCAGACTTGTTCTAAATTTGACTGTGGTAAAAAAAAAGGTAAAATTTACACTTGGACAGTCAGTTTCTGCTTTGCTGATTATAAAATGGAAGAACAGATTAAAGAACACTCATGTCTGAACAGCCGTAATTAAAGCAGAGATTCCTGGAAGAAATAGGGTGCAACATGGTGCTTGAGGTGCTGAGTTTTATTCTCCTTTAAGCCCAGCCCAAAACTCCAGGGATCTAAAACCAACCTAACTTCTGAAAAATAGCAAAAACCACCAGCTTCTGAAGTTTGGTAACTCTTTCATTCCTACCTAAACACTAAAGCCTCTAAAGCAAGCTGCAGCATATGATATTTTAAAAGATGTGAAGATATGGAAAGAATAAAAGGTCATGATAACCAATGATTTAACAGATTGTGGGTGGAGAAGTTTTTGTGCTTCTGATAATTAATTGGCAGGTTTAGAGACCACAGTTCTTAATTAAACTGTAAATACGTGTTGATGAGCATTGTGATTTAATAATAATTAATGTCTTTATCCTGTGATCATAAGAACATATAAAATGGATTTAGTGCTTTCATAATTTGGCAGACACATTAATAATTTTTCTCACTAATTTAATAGGAAAAGAGAGTCTCTTTCTGTAAACATAAAGGCTGTGAACTTCAACATGAAGGTTTGGCATGAATCAGGTACAATGTGGATGGCTAAAAATAGAAAGCAAGATGAGGAGGAGAAAAACAAAATATTTCTGAGGACTACAGTGTCCATGAAGTTGCATGAGATGGCATGTTTGTTACTTTCCTTTAATTTTCTTCAGAAGTTTATTATTGGTGCTGAAAGAAACCAGCCTTCTGCAGCAACAGAAGCTCTTCTTTGGTGGAGATATTGTCAGAAAGGAGAAGTAGCATACCTAAATCATGTGTCCATTTTCACTGGCATAGAAAAACAGATAATGCACCACAGGAGAGAGTATGTGGGGGATATTCTCTAGTCTCCAGCTCAAGGAGCAGTGGAAACTTCTGCTTTTACAGAGATAAGTCAATAAAAGCAAAGGTTCCACAGTTCCAACAAATCTTTTATTCAGCCTGCACACAATTACTGATTGCAAGCTTGTTGGAGAGAGAATTGGAAACACAACTAAGTTTTGCAAGAAAAATGTCTGATAAAACATAATTATTCTAACTCAAAGGACTGCTTTTTACACAAGAAACAATACAATAGTCACTGAGAAGGAAAAGGAATGTTTCTCTCCTTCCCAACGGCAATTGATGTAACACTTAGAATTGTCTCCCATGATGCAGCATCTTTCTTCCCTAGGAAAAATGGAGAGAATGAGACTTTTGGGCTTTTTTTGGCAAAAGATACTGCTGCTGAAGCAAAACAGGAATATTCATTTGGATTACTCTAGGATTATGCTGTAAAAGAAACTGGCATCCTGAAATTTTTGTAATTACAAAGGGTATGGGCCTGGCAAAAAAAACCCAAACAAAAAGAAAAAATGTATAGAGGCTTGCAAATTACTTAAAATTCTAAACTGCAACCAGAATATATGTTTTTTGTTGCTAGAAACTTCCACACATATTCTTCCTACTGAAAATGGTACAAGTTTTCTGATGGGATCTTTGAAAAAGTTTGTGTCAGTCTCAAGGATTTAAAACCTGCATGAAGAGTATAACTTGAGCTTAACTGTGGAGCTGCTAAGGTCTCTCTCTATAAATTTTACATAAGTTTACAATGCCAGAGTGTTGCCTGGTGGTTCACACAGTAAGCTAAAGAGCGGTCCCTACCCACACCTTGCAACCACAATTGCTTATGACAAGACAACCTGGAGGGGGCAGGAGGGGAAGACAAGTCTTTATTGAAACCTCCCTGTAGTATCTCATGGTAATTTACTCTGAGAAGCACAGAGGTTTTTCTTAGGAAAGCAGTATTTTAAACAATACTGCCTTGCAGTGCACGAGATGGAGAATAGAAAAGCAGCAGAACATCTCAGAAGCCTGAAGTAAACAATTCTTGTTTGGCAATACTTCTGGAAGAATATAGGAAAAGAATAACCAAAGAAATCTTTGACTTTGACTGTAATAAAAAGCTTACTTTTCTCTTGGACCATTTGCAAAAGCTGTAGTGAAGATGATTAAAATGGAGCAAAAAGGAAACAGTATTTGCATTCATTCCGGTAATAGAATATGAAATTAAAGCATGAAGGGATTAATGTTTTAAAGCTTGACTTGCAGTGATAAAGCTAAGGTATTAGAAGAGACAACATAACCGTTACAGGATAGACAAGCAAAGAAAAAGCAGCACATGCCTTAAAGATGAGCAAGGCAACCTAGAATGGAATTACAAAATGATTAATCAATACAAATGAGAAAGTGTACAAGGAAAGAGAGCTTGGTGAGGCTTCTTATGGGACTCAACACTGCAGCCGCTTAAAGATAATGAAAGGAGCACAGCAAAGGCAAAGAAATGCTTTCATTCAGTAGCAAAGTCATTTGTGAACAGTTTAAATTACCCTAATCACCTCCCCTCCAGCCGCCAGTATGCTCTGTCTCTTTAGTTATTTAAAAAAAAGAGTTTGGGGAAATGAGTTCTGCAAATCTAAGCTGCAAAATAATTATACACACACCGTTTTAGCATTTTAACAATGCAATCCCAAACATTTGTTCTCATTAGAATGCAAATCGACTCATTTAATAATCCCACATGAGAATTCCACCACACTCAGCTTAAAAAGCGCAGTGGTATTCAAAATATTATTAATAAATGCCAAATATGGAACAGTCAGTTTGTTTTTCCAGCAGCTCAGGGTAGATAAAAGACATATAGAACATTTTTTCCAACCAAATTCATTTAATTGAAATTTAACAGAGATAATGGTCTGGGTTGGTCTTTAAAAATATGGAGGTGACAGTACCCTCTTAACACAGATACATTCACGTTCACTAAAGGCTGAGCACTACAGCCTGTCATACAAATCAATGACATCAATTTGCTTCAAGTAGCATCCAATTTCAGTAAGGTACTTCACTATTAATAGTTTTAACCTCTGGTACCAGTTCAAAGCACTGTCCTGAAGTGTGTCATTTCTGATTTATCAATCCAAGTAGCAGTATCATATTTTCAGTACTACTGCAGAATTTTGATAATTAGAGAGCTGAAAAAATCCGTTGTGGGGAAACAAACAAATTAACTAAAAAAAAGGCTTAGCGATACCATAAAAATCAGAACTTCTCTATATTATTTACCACCCTATTCTTATCCTGGAATGCTATACACTTCTATTGCTCAATAAAGTATAATATTTCATAGCCATCAGAAGGAAATCTAATTTAGAACAGAAATCAGATATATTTAAATGGCACTCTCTAAATAATTAAGAAATCTGTAATGACCAGTACTGACATAATTAAACAAAATATGATCCTGAGGCATCTGCATTAATGAGTCACTCTCATGTCAATATATATGAATACAAGGTAGAGATGGCGATAATACTTTCTTCAAATTCCTGATACCAGTAAGAATTTCAAATTAAATACACCGTGTGCCATTCTTGGAATGAGCATACAGAATTTTAGTAGATAAAAATGAAAATGACTGCTCTGATCTGCTTCCAAGCCCATGATTCAGACCTTATTCATGGTGATTTAGGGAACAATTTGCTTTTTTCTGAGAGGGACAAGTTGTGCCCCTTTACTCATTCAGAACAGCATGGTACATCTAACTCCACATCCCATAGAGCAGGTCAGCAGGGCCATGGGCATAAATGACTGGATATGACTAGAAACATCAACCAAAGCTGATGCTTCCTGCTCTGTTCCTCCAAGTTTCATTCATGTAGATTCTGCTGCTTCCAGAAACTAACATGGTGTGCAGGACATTCACCTAGGGGTGAGCAGGGAGTGATCCAAAGAACAAGTTGGGCATATTGTATATACCCACTAGTGAATGTTTTTTCAGTACTGATTAGGGCAATGCAGCAGCTGCTGAAATATTAAAAGTCTTTTAGAGTTAATACAGTATGACAACAAAAACAAATTAAATATTGTAATATGACATGGAGTATAAATTGTCCTTGACATAAAGTTATAAATATCTGGAGAATCTTTATTTGTTTTGAAAATGTCAGCTTGTCAGAAATTTTCTTCTGACTGTTTTAATTACCTCTACATTGATGCACATTTAAGCCACAGTAAACATTTTTAGAAATCTCAGCTTTGGGTTACGCAACGACATTGTTAAGTACCCACTTCTGAAAATTTTAAGACAAATTAAAAGGATTTCAGGTTTTCTGCCTCAGAATGTCGATATAGAACCCATTTCCTCTTGATACAGAACTCTCTCTATCACATACTGATCACTCAACTAGCTTGCAGACATGTATAAAATAATCCAAAGCATTCATCTACGGGAGGCAATGCCAACTCTCTTTCTGATAATCACAGTGTGTAATAAAGTTCACAGAATGGTGCTTAACTCCTTCCAACCCTCAGCTGAGGAAGACAAGACAGTGTGATGGATGAGGATGTTGTGCCATGAGCTGCACCTACACCACACCTCCAAATTCATTATTCAGGCTTTTACACACTAGGTATTTCTGCTTCACATGAGTAAAAATATACCATAATGGTAATTAACTGAATATCCTAGAGACGTATAACCCACAGATGGACTAATTTACTTTACTGGCAATGCAATTGCCCAGTAGCAGTGAAGCAATGAATAATTATCCATTGTAAGCTACTGTTAAGTATGTCCTGGTTTCGCTGTTTTTTTTCTTTCCTGGGTATTTACACAACCTCCTCCATTACATTTTCTGAGCACCTAAAACCTTCAGTGAATTTGCCTTCACAATTCTCTTAGAAGGTAAATAACTCAATTCTCATTTCACTAAGGAAGAAATAAAGAAGTGAATTTGTTCCAAAGTGTTCATGTACCAGCTGAGAACTGAAACTTTGCACACCCTCATGCATGTCAGTAGAGTGTTCTACAAGAAGATGGTGCCCTGTGCAACTTGGATGCACAGGGCACCACTACAAGAGGTAGTGGCTCTGAGCACATTTAGAGTCACATAAAGCATAGGCACAGCGTGTTGGAAAGGACTGTACTTCTAGAGTTAGGCCCAGCACGACAGTCTCAACTTCAAGTTCTAAGGCTATCCTTGAGAGGAGAAAAACATTCACAATAGAGCTAATCATAAAAATGCACTCCTGAAGTTCATGAAAAAAGAGGAATACCAGCACAGCAGTGTTTTTATTTAATTAAAAAATCCTGCTTGCTTATGTTTTGTATACTTTGTGTAACACTTAGCCAATCACACATGACAGTATACAATTATTCTAGGAAAACTTGCTTAGATTATATTTGCCTCATGCTTTCAACCATTCCAGACATGCAATTATTACACAGTTGTGTCTGGGAAATTATCAAAACAGTATGGTATTTATAAAAGCGAGAGCAAGCCCACATACACATTATCAAATTAAACTGTGGTAATGTGCTTTTTCACATGACTAAAATTTTTATAACATAATTCTGCAATATCTTGTTGCTTCACGGAGTTGTTGCACTTAGAGTCGGTAAAAATCTCTCAGTCACATTTTTATGTGCAAAGCATTGCAGATTTAAAAAGAAGCTTTTAAAACTTCAATGACTTGATCAATATACAATGAAATTATGAAAATCATGATCTTGGTAGCCTCAGAGCTTTGTCCATCCCAGTTTCTTGGCTGCATTCCATGTCTCATGGTTTAACACATAGTTTCATAAACAAGCACAGTATCTAAAAAGTGCACCAAAGCTTTCCAACAGGATTTACAACAGGAGTTAGATTTTAGTAATCTAAAATTATAATAGTCCTTTGTTGTTGCTGTATCCACGCCTTTGGCTCTACTCTGGCTATATCCTTGGTATAGGCCTAGATACAGCCAATATTCGGTGCCTTAACACTGTCAATATTAAAGTCTGTGGTGCTGGAGCTACTTTTCATGCTATGCAGACATGACAATAACCTCTACTTGAGTATTGATCAAAATAATCTCGTCATCACACAGCATTCACATGGTGGAGAGGAGGAGGAGAATCAGAGCAAAATAAATTCTGTCCTTTCACATCCCTTTTCCTCTGTCCCAAGTAGCACAAACTCTACACTGGTCGAGTGAAGCTGTTGTGCACTGCAAAGCTCCAAGTGCAGTTCAGCACTGAACCGAAAGGGCAAGGGTTTCTTGAGGCCTGCCATCTAAACCTCATTAAATGGAAGGAAGCATAATTGTTCTTTGCTCCTGAGGGAGTAACGTCCTGGGAGTTTTTTTATTTTTGTTTGGGTTTTCTTTTAGGGGAGGGGTTGTTTGTTTAGGGTTGTTTTTTGGACAAGCAAAAATCATTCTAGTATAAAATACCACTTGTAACATTTTTTATTTCTCATATTCCACAATGAACATGGCATTTTAAAATTGAGAGAAAGGTGCTAAGGCAGCTTACTGCTTGCTATTTCTAGTTGAATTGCATTCATGTAGATTAATTAATATAACTTTTACTAGCACACTTTTCCTTATGTATCACTCTAGAAGATTTTTTCTTCTTATCATTCTAAGAAGAAAAAAAAAATACAAGAGAAAAAAGATTTCTTATTGGAAAAATAACATACTAACATTTGCCGCAGTTGCTCACTGTTAACCTCTTCTCCTGGAAGAAGTTTTGCTGTGGAGATTTCATGGCAGGCTTTGACTGTGGCAGTCCTTTACTTGCATACAAGAAGCTGCAAAATGCTTCATTAGCTGCTAAGAGACTCATTCTTTACAGGCACAGAATATCTAACACACTGATATTCACCAGCATTCCCATTATGAACAATACCAGATTGTTCAGATTTTCACACAAGAACCTGCCAGAGTTATTGCAGTGGAAACATAGACTGTGATTAAGTTTTCTCATTCTGTTTCCTGAAGTGCNCATCCCATCCCATCCCACTCAGGAGTTTTTCTAACATTTTTCTTTTGCAAAATATTTCTCAGGAAAATGAATACCAGTCAGATGTAGCCATGATGCTTCCTAATGTGAATTGCAAAGGTCAAAGTTGTTCAAAGGTGGCAGGATAGGTAGTAATTGCCAATTTTATAAGTTGTCCAAAAGTTGTTCAGGTAAGTGAACATATAGTGGAGAAAGGGGGTTGGTTTTGGTCTCTCTGAATCCTCAAAAGAAGACAATTTTAAAAGGATCTTACACATCATTTTCTTTGAGAAACAGGACATAGATCTCAGAAGATGCATAGGACAATTAAAGTTATTAGACAGATCTATATTTTTTGCCGATTGCCACCTATTTACAAATATTATTAGGAAATAAAATCCTCAGAACAGAATGTGTTATTTAAAGAGTATCCACACTCACCATTTCAAATATATTATTATACATGTATTATATATTTTTTAATACCCCTCAGCTGAGTGTGTGCCTCTCCACGATAAATATCTAAATACTGAATGTCTTTACCAAAAGGTCTACACAGACCACACTTCAGTAACCTCAACCAATAAACAAGTAAAAAAAAACAACCCCAATCATCTGAGAAAGAAATTATGACAGGTTCAATAACTGCCTTTATTACATTAGTTATTCCTGTTATAGTTTGGTTAAATGCATAGTTGCTGGTGGTTTTTTTTAAAACATATTACAAATCAGGAGGCTCATAGGGAACTTTAGGTAAAGCTAACAACCCATTTACAAATCCCTCATTTCCAACAGCATTAAAATTCTGGAGGCTTCTGCTTCTTAATTGTACATAGGCAGGACAATTTGCTCCAAGGTTTTATTACATTAATTTTGTATAACATTGTTATGCATTATTAGATTCTTGCTAAACTACACACTGCTGAAGCATGAAGTAGAGAGCTCAGACTAAAATCCATCCCAGAGTTTACAGTACTGCATGGTTTAAAAAGTCTAAAGTATTGTACTTACATTTTAAATATCCGTAACCACCTAACTAGGGAAAAAAGAGAATGCAGGGTTGAAGGAACATCAGAGCAGTAGCAGATCTTGTAAAAAGAACAGAAAAACTATTCTAACTTTGGAAATGCATGCAAATTCTTCTGTAACTCATTTAAACAGGAAGAGTGGTAATATATGCTGGTATAATTGAAGATATCCTTGTAGTCTCTTTGGAAAAGATAACATTTCTAGGCAAATCTGATGCTTCAGAACAAAATAGGAGATTACTTAGGAAATTGAAAAATGTAGGGGGAAAATCCCTGCTCTGTTAATTGCAGCATCTCTGTTTGAACAGTTTTATTAAATTCTTCATGTTTATTCTTAGGGTTTCTTTTGCCTATACCACAGAGTGCCCTAAGGGGGTGGTATTCAGACTTCACCCAGAGATCCAAATCCTCACTCCGGATGATCTTGTCTGATCCTTTTGCCTCTGCAGATCTGAGCACAGTTCCTTGAGGAAGCCTTGAAACATCCCAAACCTCCCTAGTGCTCTTCTGTTTAGACAGGCAATTAGAACAACAAGCTGCCACCAAAGTATTGCTGTGGGAAGCAGGGATAGGACTGAAGGTGACAGGGAGGGGAGAGGAACCAGACTCCTCCAGTCTGACAGATGCTGTGGTCCAGTGGCTGCTGTGACGTTTCAAGAGCCCTGATGATATCAAAATACCCCAGAGACTCCCTGCAGCCCTGCTGGTGAGACACAGACAGGATAAAGGGATGGCACAGAGGATGGAAAAGTGGCTGGGCTCTGGGGCTGGAAGGGTCAGCTTTGCCAGTGGTAGAAAAGGCAATTGGTGACTGGTGTCACTCAGACACTCATGCCAATACTGTTTAATGTCCTTATTTACAACCTGGACAATGGGATGAAGCACACCCCTTGGCAATTACACTTTCCAGCTGGCTTAGGAGCTTTTTTTAGAATTGATTGAGAAAGTCTTATTATTAAAAACACATAAAAGAAGAAATGAGATGATTGGCCTGCTTCTCTATATATATACTTTGTAGAATAACTAACTGATTATACTGTCCGTATCAAATATGACCACTTATATCTGTCGCTGTCATAATACATGATTATGTTTATTTAAAATGTTTATAATGAGCACCTTGTGCTTGGAACTCACTGTCTTTATTCAAATATTATCTATTACTACAGGAAGATAGGCTGGTTTTACTTTTTGTACCTTCTATTATCACTTTTGCAAGACAAATGCAAAAATAGAAAGATTTTTTTTTACCAACATCTATGGTATATTAGGGAAATGAAAAGGTTCAGTGCAGAATTGTAGGTTTGATTAATGCAGATATATATATTTTCAGAATAAATGCCTAATTCAAGCAGCTGATATATACTGCTCACTCACTCACATTGTTCAGTTAAACAAACTTAACAGTAAAACTGTAAAACAAACCATTAATAAATATGTTCCTGGAATCTATATTTCTGTAAAGAGACAATGAGGATAAAACCTTTAAGATAGTCTAAATCAATGAGGAATCAAAATCAACATTTCAAAAGGCTGCTTGGTAAAAATGTTGCCACTAGAACTCACACACTGACAGTGGTAAACACATACTAGCTCCAAACCCAGAATATTTCAGAGGAAAGGTATAATAATTGTTCATTAAAGCTTGATATGTGATTGAAGGCAGAAATATCACAGTTCAAAGTATAATGTAATCTAAAGAAATAATTTCAGATATTTTCTGTAACTCAGATAACTACTAGGACATTTTTTAGGGAAGATATTTAACTTTTGAAGGTCCTTGAATCTGTGGCAGGAGGACAGATCAGGGGAAAATGAAGGAGCTGAAGTTATTTTTTACTAGACCCAAAACAGAGTTATTTTTCTGAAATTGTGCAGGGAGGCATTCTCATAAGGAAAGACAGTCTGATTGTGATTCTTCAGAATTGAGTCTTCCCATTGGCAGGGACAGATAAGTTTTACAAGAAATGTAGGAAATTTATTCGCATGGTTTCTATAATATTTTTCATTAACAGAACCCAAGCAACAAAACAAAAATAGAACAGAAAAATCCCAACAAACTTTTTTCTGTTTCAAAAAGACTGTTTAGTAACCAATTCCCATTACTGTCGTCGCCCAGAGGAAAAAGAACATCAGTATTTCATCTAAAATTAAAATAGATTAGACAATCCAGGGATTATCCAAGGATACAGCTCCATTGAGACCCTGCTGATGAATAGTGCTCCGAGACACAACTGATGAATGGGTGAGGGAAACCACCTGCACTGCAAACGTGCGAACAGCAGCTCAGGAGATGGGAAAATTAGATTAGGCTTACCCTAATGGGAGCTCTGTCAGTAAGGAGACAAATTTACTGCCACTTTCATAAAACAGGAAGTATTTCAACAACACTTTGTAATTTCTCTTCACAAAGAATTTCTTTGAAGAATACCAGAAATAAAGGCAGTCTGAAAAGGAATAAATATGCAACTTTCCTGTATAGTACTGTCATGGTTTGACACTGGCCAAATGCCAGGCACTCACAAAAGTCACTCACTCACCCTCCCCTGCCACAGCTGGGCAGAGGAGAGAAAACTTTAATGAAGAGTCCATGAGCTGAGATAAGGACCAGGAGAAATTGCTCCAAGGGCAAAAGAGAGACACAAAGTGAGTTTATTACTAACAAAATCAGAGGAGAATAATGAGAAGTAAAATAAACTCTTAAAACACCTTTTCCCCCCAGCCCCTCCCTCCTTCCCACCAACAGGGCATGGGAGTTTGGTGAGTCCATCACTGAGATTCTCTTCCACTGCTCGGGGAGAGGAGTCTTCCCCTGTGAGACCACGGAGTCCCTCCCACAGGAGACAGTTCTCCGTGAACTTCCTTGGCCTGGGTCCACTCTCACGAGCAGCAGCCCCACCACACCTGCAGCAGTGTGAGCCCCTCCCATGGGCACAGAGTCCTCCCAAAACTGCTGCAGTGTGAGCCCCTCCCATGGGCACACAGTCCTCCCAAAACTGCTGCAGTGTGAGCCCCTCCCATAGGCACAGAGTCCTCCCAAAACTGCTGCAGGGTGAGCCCCTCCCAAGGGCACAGAGTCCTCCCAAAACTGCTGCCATGTGAGCCCCTCCCATGGGCACAGAGTCCTCCCAAAACTGCCGCACCATGGGTCTCTCTTTTGGGGTGCAGTCCTCCAAGGACAGGCTGCTCCAGCCTGGGAGCAGGGCCCTCTCTCTCCACTGGGTCTCCCACTGGAACACAGCCTCCTCCAGGCATCCAACCTGCTCCGGCATGGACACCTCCCCATGGGCTGTGGGTGGATCTCTGCATCCCCCATGGATCCCCATGGGCTGTGGGTGGATCTCTGCATCCCCCATGGATCCCCAGCGGCTGCAGGGGCACAGCTGCTTCACCATGGTCTTCACCATGGCCTGGAGAGGCATCTCAGCTCTGGTGCCTGGAGCACCTCCTGCCCCTCCTTCTTCACTGACCTTGGCATCTCCATGTTGTTTTCCCTCACATGTTCTCACCTCCTCCTCCTCCTGTCTGGCTGGAATTAAGACTGCCCCCACTTTGTTTTGAGTTTCTTCTTAAATATATCATCACAGAGGCGTTACCACCTCTCTCATTGGCCCAGTTCTGGCCAGCAGCATGTCCATCTTCAGGGCCACCAGAGATTGGCTCTGCTGGACATGGTGGAAGCTTCCAGCAGCTCCTCACATAAGCCACCTCTGTGGCCACCACGCTACCAAAATGCAGGCCAAAATACAGCAAAACCAACACAAGTACTTACAAAAGTTATTCTAAAGCTAATACGTTGTAGGAAGAACTAGAATAATTCTTCGATGCTTTCTTCAAATTGAAAGTTTCATTATTATTTTTTTACATCACTAAATGCTGAAAACTTGACTAATTTTGTATTATTTACTTGTCATATTTTTAAATGTCTTTTTGTAGGCTTCCACTGAAAGATTATGCTGTACTGCCTACCATTATAATCACTGCTAACACAGAGGTTAAATGCTTTTTCTTCCAAATAGAAAGAGCAATAAAAGGCAGTGGAAAGGGCAATACTTCTTTTTAATATGGTTTTGACTTCCTAGTATTGTTGAGTAACTTACCTTATGTATTCTAAAAGGCTGAACAAATGATCCTAACAGAAATAACATTGAAA
The DNA here is from genome assembly GCA_013400515.1 of Erpornis zantholeuca. Lineage (NCBI taxonomy): Eukaryota > Metazoa > Chordata > Aves > Passeriformes > Timaliidae > Erpornis > Erpornis zantholeuca. The sequence continues at coordinate 22,775 of VZTN01000988.1, forward strand.
TTGTGCATTTATATTCTTTTGTCTTCATGTCAGTAACAGTTACTAAATTAATTTAAGTGTCTTGCTTATTGAATAACTGTTTGGTGTGTTTTTCCTCAAGATATAAACATTCAGAATGCAACCTTTCAAAACACACTTCACACAACATGCTTTAATTCAGGCTTTACAATAAACTCTCAACTAATTCTAATCACACTTTTAGAATTCCTTTTTATCATGACTTCTGCACTAGTACTGTCACTTCATATAGTAGGACAGTGCTGGGTAGAGCACTGATTTACATTTCGTCTCAGATTTTAGTTGTCTGGTGGGGGAAATTAAACAACATAAACTGAAAGAAATTAAGAGATTTGGAACAAAATTTTCAGACAACTAACACTCAAACACATTGGGAACTGTGTGTTTAGGAAGGAAGGGATACATTGGATACAATTCCAGCCAGACCTGATGCCATGCCACATGGAAGTCTCCCTACTTCTAAACTGCTACTGCACTGTTTCTGAAATAGAATTACAATCCAGCCCCTGACTCCTTGTGAGTCACCAGAGAAAGCAGTGAACTCTGCTGGCATTCTTCTTGGAGCAGTTCATTTTCATCTCCAATTAGCTCAACTCCACGCTTCCCTTGTCTTACTGCATCATTTTGTGCACTTTTTTTGGAAGAAAAATAGCAGCAGGCTCTGTCCCAAACAAGTCAGTGCATGAGAATAGAAGCAAAGGGCATCTGATGTCTTACTTCCCTGAAGAAATTGGCAGAAACAGTTCCCATATGCCTTGTAATAAGAGCATAAATTCCATATCAAGCAGACTTAATGTTAAATAAATCATTTAACAAGGCAATCAATTCCAAGATGCACACATTTTTGGGAAGGAACAGCAAGGAGTTCTACTGAGTAGGATTCTAATTCCAAATGTATTCACTTCCCATGGAAGTGAATAAATAAAATGGTAGATTTCAAAATGGCCAGTTCCCAAGGTTTCTGAAAACACATTCTCTAATAAAGAATTTGCACGTACCAGATCTGTCAATGGAATGGAAAACGGTAAAAAAATCATAGGAAAAAAAGAAATGGAAATCATAAACTTATTTCAGTGAAGTATCTGAAAAGATATAGAAAATAGTAGTAATATTTGAAGAAAGAAGAGGAATTAGATCTGAAAGGGTAAAAAGCACTTAGGGGAATGTAGAGGTCAGTAGAATAAACAGCAAGCACAGGCTGTTTACAGTCTCTCTCCTGAGACACTTGGCTAATGGCTCCCCATTGACGCAATACTGAGCCAGTGTCACATTCAAGAGAGACGACATTACCCATGAAAGCCACTGAGAAAGATACTAACCACTTCACTAGGATTTGATTCAGGTCTTAACTTGGGTGAAATATGGCAAGATTTCATCCACATGTTTTTGCAGTACCTCAGAAAAGGCTTTGTGAAATCAGATATTGATAAATGCAAACTTCTCATTCTCAGGACCTTCAGTTTATTATTGTGCACATGACTGACCCATAATAAATTTTGACAGTTGGCACTGCTGATCTACCTTTAAAACTTTTTTACTTATTTAGCATAAGTATGTCCTCTTAGTACACCTAAATATACTTCTAGTGCACCTAATAATTCTGTGCCTTCAAAGATGTAAAAGAAAAATAAGAACAACTAGTTGTACTTTTCTAACTTGAAAGGAGACATTCTGCCAGTATGATTATTTACTCTTTACTTAGAATCACAATTTGCCCTGCTGGCTTTATGTGAGTGGCTTGCAGTAATGGAAAATCTATTTGCTTTTAGTAGAGCATAAGGTACTCAACCACCATAAAGCTTATTGTCAAACTAGTGCTGGCTCTGCACAAAATGATTTCTAATGTTCTTCATTTTATTATGTTAAATGAATTCTCTAGTGCAATTATTTTGCAGTGGATCATGGGGGTAATAAGCTAATTGTTACTCGTTTTAATTGCTTAAGTATGAAGTGTCAGTGATTTATAAGTAATGAAGAAGCTGAGATGAAGTCATAAAATACTAAACGCCCATAAGATCGAGTAGTGCACTTCTGCAATGAGGAAGTCTTTATTTCCCAATGGCAAAAATGCTTTACGCAAAGCCTCTCAGTAGTGAGCTAAGGACAGCAGAAGGAAAGAATTGTGGCTCCTTTCTTCAGCATAGCTGCTTCTCAAGCAATGGCAAGTTCCCTCCAGGAAAATCTCTGGTACAGTGTTAACAGTTCACATTTGATACGCTCCACACAAAAAGGATGACATGAACATTACTCTGCATGATCTAGATGAAAGTATTTTTGCAAAGCTTTATGCAGTCAATGGACCTAAACCAGTGTTCAATCAGTTGCACCTGTTTTGAACTGGAATACAGTTGCTTTAACAAGTGATTTATATTAGCATGATCAAGTAGAGTTCAGCTTTGCATGATACAGTCTTATAATTGTACACATTGCTTATAATGAAGCTGTCATACAGTGTATGCTTTTCCTTGATCCAAAATATATAACTATGAAAATCAGATGGAAATACATAATTCTCTATTGCATCGGTCCACAGAGATGGATGAAGGAAAAGCTGGTTTGTTTCTTGACTTAATATTTTAAGCAAGGTTCTAAATTTCAAAGACTTGACATAAATAAATCTGTATGTGTGAATTTACAAACTATATTTTAAAACATTAGAGGATTGATGTTCAATAACTCTTCAAAACTGTGCAAATTACAGAAAGTAGAACAAAATTTTACAGCATCAGAACAAGTTGATAAAATGTATCTTTTTAACTTGCTTATCCCAAGTGCAAACTGTAAACATACAGAACACAGAACTTTGATTCTAGTCCAAGGAACATGGGAAACTTTCATCCCACCTAATCTGAACTTCGAGACTTTAAGGCTTAAGCATTTCCAGAAATCAAATTTCTGAAATATCATCAGAATATTTTTTACACAGACTCTCTGAAAGAACATGTTGATAGCATCTGAAATTTCTCCTGTGTTAAAAAGTGAGAATCTTCTGCTTTCTCTAAACCAAATTTCTTACATGTTAAGGAGTTCTTAAGTGTTTCATAAGTGTTTCTAGCCCTGCACTACATTATCAAGAAAAGGATTAAAATACCCAAAACAACCACCACCAATGAAAATCAAATCAAGAAGAGGATGAGGATATATATGGTATGGACTTTAGGAAATTTAACAGTTGGAGAGTGGGAATTTTGCTTTTTTAGAATGAGTTCAGATCAAGGGAAGTTATTAAATATTTCTTACCAAGAAAAAGACCAAAAAGATAATGGCTACAGAGGAAAACGATGTTTTTTGATGTAGCTCCTCTTGCATCTTGTATTTACTCTTTTAACCATTGTATTTTAAATAAACTTCACATCCCAGAATTAAAATTTTATCAAAAATAACAGATTTGTATTACAAGTTTCACTTGTGATCACTGTTTTTCAAAGAAATGAACATTAATAAAAAAGTCCTCTCCTCATCTTCCTGAAAATCCAACTGCCAGTCAACAAGAAAGCAACAAATTGCACAGTTTCAGAGTGACCTGCAAACTTCACTCTGTGGTTTTTAATCACTTATAGTTGTACCACATACATCCTACTCTGCATGTATACACAGAGTTGGAAGATAAGAGTGACCAAACTCAAATATCATGATTTTCACATAAATATATGAGAATTTCAGTTTTCTAATTAAAGGGTTTTTGTGTAAATTGTAGCAGTAACATAAACCAGTAACAAGTACTCTAACAGATTCATTTAAGGTTGCCTTAAATGGCTCCCTAGAAACAGAGACTAGACAGGAATAAAGAATAAAGGAGGTATTCATTTGAAAGGCCTTCAAAGGTGCACTCTGGGGGTCCAGAGGCTCCTGCCTCAGTGGATCCCAAGGTGGACGACAGGTCACAAGTTCTTCACACTTTTATAGGTTTGGACCATTTACATATCAGCATAAATTCGCCAATTAAAACTTTAGCTAATGATGGAATTTGCCNAATCTATATTATAAAAAAAATCTATCATTACAATTAAAAATTATTATATTTTCCAAAGGAAACTGTCCTTACATGTTCAGTTACTATTCAAATCTCACTAAGAGCCCACTAAGTGGTTATAAAATAATACTTGGTTTTATAAACATTTATTTAATACTCGAAAATAGAGCTTTTCTAAGAACACGACCCATATTCACTAATTTGAAGCAAATATTGAAGTCTTTGAACATTCCTGCTGCTCTCATGAACTATATTTATTGTGGACATACTGACAGACCAAAATTTGTGCCTCCCTGCATCGTACCTGCCCTGAGCAATTTGCAGTCCATAACATTGGCCCAGAGAGACAAACAGCAGCAAAAAAGACAAATATAGGCAGAAAATTTCAACCCTTTTATGCTTATAGAGTAAATGGAAGTTAAATTTCTCCTGAACATTTTACAAACTCATTAAAAATCCATCCATAGGTGTGAAATTTCATCATTATACCAGGCTTTCAGTATAAAGAAAACATCCATCTGTTAATATTCCTTTACATACACACACACAAAGTCCCAACCCTTCTGCTAAAGGGAGACAGAACTGCACTCAACAGGAACAACTGAAGCAGAGACATATTTTATCCTTATGAAAAAAGATTTTACAATCTTTGGTCAAGTAAAAAATGTAGATGGAAACTTGTTTGCTTCAATAAACAAGATATTTTTTGGTTGTACAAATCAGAAGATTTCTTCCCATTGCTTCTGTTCTGCTTCTGTTGAAAATGATGTTAGGCTCTCACTGAGTTTGCAAGCCCAAAATGAAATATTTTGTCAAAGTGCCCACCTCTCAGGGTAAACCATGAACTTTAAATCACAATAGGCATAAAAAGCCAGGCCTTTTTGGGTTTGCTTTTGGGGGCTTTTTTTTGAGTTTAAAAGGATACTTTTCACATTGCACAATTCCTCATTCTTTAAAAGGTATAACACTGCACATGTCCAGAGCAATGTGAGCACTGCAGGGTATCTGAAAGGCTGTTTACCTTCTGTTACAGTGCAGAAGAGGAAATTGAGCTATATATGTTTTTTATTGGCTTGGGATATCTATCCACTATCTGAAATTCTATTTCCATATCCATTATGTGAATTGGATGTGGAAATTATAGTCTCAGGTTTCTTGTGGCATCTGCACACTAATGCTGATAGCATGTGGACTCAACACCCCTTGGAAATAATTGTATGAGATCACTCACACCATTACATTTGATGCATTAGGTCCATTACATACTCCCAGGGATCTCTGTCTTTACTACTGTAAGCTATATCCTTAATAGTGCTGATATCAAGGAGAGAAATTCACCTATTATTTAATCATAATAAATGTGATATTTCAGGGTAAAAGCAGTTCCTGACAAAAATCAACTTCTTGGTCACAGCAGATTTGCTGATCTCAGCCTACAGAGGACGCACATCCTTTCTCTCTTGTGTAATAACCCACATCAAGAGGAAAGGACACTGATCATCTGGTAAAGTTGTTTGGGCTCTCTTCAGCCAGCAGAAAATCATATACATACATTAGTCATGAAATGTGCATGAGATAATAAGCCAAGGGAGAGGTTCTGCTTTAAGAGATGTTCAGCCTACTGCAGGTACCTAAACCCACCCTGGACTGAAAACGAGCTGTAGCTTGCTGTGTTTCAGCCTTATCCGATTACCAAGACGCGATGTCGTGGGAGTGTAACTGTGTGTAACTAACATCTGTGTACATAACTACTCAGAGTTACAGCAAAATTCTAATAGTTGCTGGTAAAACATGGCAATCCCATGCCTAACCATTTATAAAAAGGCAGAGAAGTTGAAGTTATATTTTTGGCAAAGGAATTGCAAGCAAACAATCTTTTCACACAAAACATCATTTACTTTCCCTGAATTTCCTTGTTCCTGCTTTTTCTGGGAAAATTTAACACCACATGCACTCCTTCAGTCTACAGTGATTTAAATCAAACACATCCAATAAGTATCTTTCCTGTTACTCTGGTGGCTTGTTTCAAGATAAGTCTTACAAGGATTTTTTGAACTTTGGAAAGGCAGAACAGTAGGACTCACAATAAATGTTCAGCTACTCCCACAGATGAATCAGGATTTATCTGAGGATAATGGCTTCATTCATCATTTCCAAAGATGAAAGCCACATGATAGAATACATACCAAAGTCAGTGTGGGACAGCTCTTCACAAAGCACTGTCAGTACCAGGAAGCAGGAAGAAGAATACTTCAGTGAAAGTGAATTTCAAAAGTAATAGTTGAATTTGGGCAAGCATCTGATAACTGACCATGGTTCAATTAAAAAGATCAACTATGTGAGTAAATTATATTTTAGAAAGGCAATCTATAATTTTCAAATCTACAACTTTGAGTCCTAAAAGATGACTTGATTTTAATATCCTCCTATGAAGATAATTTCCCCTATTGGAAAATGAAAGGATGTGCTACATTGACTAAATGCTTTGCATCTGATAGACTGCAGTGCTAACTGTGTCTCTGCTTTCAAGGCCCTTTTCAATAACACAAATGCCAAAATCTCCAGAGTTTAGGATGAAGCAGGAAAGGAGGAATGATTTGGTTTTGGCTTAATTTCTGTGCTGTTCTAGTACAATTGCATATCCCTCTGCTTTGCTGAGTGTAAAACAGATGTGTGAGCATAGAGGAAAGAAACCAGTTCCTCTAGTGCTTTGGTAACCAGGAGGATTCTGAGATAAAGATTGTTCTGATGTATGCTTTCATTCTGAATTTCTGAAATTCTATGTATATCAGATCATTCTAAATACACATACTATAAATTATTCCCTACACAAACACATTCCCCTTTGCTCTCAAAATCATATAACATTAGGGTAAATATTGCCACCATTTAACACATCAAGGTTGATTGAAATATAATGAGAAAACTCAAGATTGCAAGACTCCAGCGAACTCACTTTGTTAGACACTAATCACAATTCACAGACAAAAAACCTAAACAAAACACTGTTAAACAAAACAAACAAAGACAAAACCACAATCCATGTTCAGTAGTCATAGTCAAACCATCACCAAGATCAGAAAGACTTCATGCAGCTTTTGCTGAAATACTGAAACTCAGGCCAAGAATATCCAGTGATCTGGGACAGTGGTTAGCTTAACAGTTAGTCTTAACTGGAAGGATTTATGGATTGGGGAAAAAAAAAAAAAAGAAACAAGAAGAAAAAGAAGCTGAGGTATAGAAATCATGTTTCTTTTCCAAAGTCACATTGCTTTTGAAATGCAAACACACAAAGGAGCAAAATGCAGTTTGCTTCAGAGTATGGGCTGAGAGGGAGTCTGCAAAATGAGACCACTGCCAAGATACTTTGCATAATGTTTGGGCTTGATTCCTTTTCCAAGCTTTATTGGGAAAAAGGTAAGTAATTTTCTCTAGAGAGATTTTTTTATTTAGCATTATTTTTTGAGTCTCATGTTAAGAGCAAAACATCACAGAAGCCATAAGAAATTATTGATGAAGCTGCATTATTTCCTCACCATATGTTATTAAGTGACAAAACATCAGTTGAATATGTCTTTTCAAGAAAGATTTTTAAAGACTCAGGAGCTTTGTCAAACTAGTATAATCCTCTTAGATGTGCCAACACTGAAATAAATTTTATTGCTTCTGGAATTAAGAAGTATAAAATTGAATGGGGGAAAAAATCATTAAATGGTTTGATTTTGTGTGTTCTTTTTCCCATCAATCTCAAATGCTCGTATTCAGAAGAACTCTTATTTTATCTCTCAAATTTTAAGTACCAGCCATCTGTATTATCCACAGATAATATAGTGTTTGTGGATAGATAGATAGATATGAACAGTGTTTATATGAACATCTTAGAAGACATGCATTTGCACTTTCAGCTGTTGGAAAATATTAGTTGAACATGTTAAGCATAATAATATTAATTCAAAGTAGATGTCAGCTCTCATCATGTGCTGTCATCTAAAGAGGAACCCAAAATTACAGTATAATGAGAATAATGACTAGGTTAAATCTGTGCCAATGCCCACTTTCATAATAATTTCATCTGGTTTTGACATCCTCTTTCAAAAAGCAGACCTATGCTAGTTACATTTTATGCTAGATATTCTGACCTAAACCTGCATGATATTACTTGGACCTTTCAAGAATTTGGGGAGGCCATTCCACTTGTATTGTGGGTTAGGTGTTAATGTGGGCACAGACAAAAGTGAGAAAGGGATGGACAGCAAACTACAGAAAGCAATGGGAAGTAGTTTCTGTTATATATCATAGAGGATATTAGATAAAAATTCAACTACTTCCTAGTGATTGACTATTACTAAAATGGAAAACAGCACAAACAATCCATTGCAATAAAAAATATTTAGTTGGGTTTTTTTTGTTTTTTTTTTTAAGGTTAATTATAAATGAGCATTACCTATGGATATCTCAGGAGATACATCTCAGTCTATTTCCTATTGACAGGTGTTAGTGTAAATGAAATGTGGTATTATGAATTCAAATTGGATTTCAACTGCTCATCATTCATACTCTGGCTTTAGAACAGGCTGAAGCTATTACAGCCTAAAAGCCATAATGAAAATGGGTATCTTCTTTGCCATTTTCTAGTCTCTTTTCTTTTTTTTTTAAGAGGACAGATTTATGTTGTCTATTTAATATTTATCATCTCAGAAATGTATTATTCTGGATTGTATACATGTGTTACTTTCGATTAGGTGAAGCAATAAATGCATACTCCATGGTACAAGTATAAAAATACAGCATTTAGGTGGGGGTGGGTATTTAACGTGGACAAGTGTCAAATCCAGAGGACTAGTTTCCAGTCATTAGGCACAGAAATGTTGACATAATGTTATAGTAGGGGCTACCAGTCTCAAAATAGCTATAAGTGCCTTGGAAAAAAAAAAAATTATGAGTGCAGACTCCAAACACAGGCTAATTTTGTTAGTCCAGTAAACACAAGACATGTGGAGACAAATTCCACACTAAATACTCTATTCCTTCTTTCTCAATTTAATATCTGCTTGACCTTCCAGTTTGCTCCTTGGTTTAGAATTATGCAATTTGTAAACACATTTTTATGCCACTGTATACAAGCAGCAGCACAGACCCAGAGATGTCCCTGCAGAAAGAGCAGGGAAGCGCAGAAAGAGCACAGAAAAAAATCACTTGCCCATAATAACGAAGGAGAGCAGCTACTGTCAGAAAGAGGGAAAATATCTACACTAAACTTCTCTGCTATGCTCACTATGGAATTTTTTCCCCTTATCCTCTTGCTTATCTCCTTGCTTTCTGTTACTGGCTAAAGCAGCAGTACAAAGTCTCACTGTAACAATACAGCTGGGAAAGACACAGCTGCAAAATGTGCTGGGATGGCAGCCCTGGAGAGGCAGGAATCAGCATAGAGACAGAGCCCACAGAAGCAAGAGTTCACAGAGATCTGTTCTTCCAGAAGGAGCTAAAAATAGCAAAGCTTGAGTATTCCACGGATGCAAACCATCCAGTTGACTCTGGTGTGTCTATTGCTATGCATCAAGTTAAGCTTATTGTTTAAACACACACAGACAGAGCTCCAACTAGGATTTTAAAGCCAACCATGCCAAAATATAGTGTTGCAATTCCCCAGAAGGTGTCTGTGCTACAGTCTCTGCTCCGTGCAAAGGACAGACAGAAAGTGCTAATTAATACCAGCAGCTGCGATGATTTTACAGCCACAGAAGCAAGAGTTTGTTATAATGAGCCTCTATCTCATATTAATTTTTAAATAGAATATTCCCACTGTCAAAATATTCACCAATTTTTAATTATTTGACAAGGAATACATTGTTAGCATTTCTTAGGTCTGTTCAGAATAACTTAATCTATCATTTGAAGTTCCTTTTGCAAATATCTTTATTAACGAAAACAAGTGAAAACTATCTGAGTCAAAATTAACAGTAATACTTAAAAAAAACTGTCCCCATGTACACTTCAGCTTAAAAGATTGGGGTGTTTTTCTTTACTGTTGTTAATAAAATACAATTATTCATGACTTTTGGAAAGATTAAACATAAATGCAAGAAAGACAGGACTGCTCAGCCTTTCTGAAGATGAAAAGAGCTCATTCACCTTTCTAATAGCCCCCTAACTTAATTAATATATTCCTCAGACCATCTCAAAATATAACAAAGTAGATCACAATTAAAACATTATAAATCTACTCAACTTTAGAGTGAACACTTTAGATTAAAAGTGGTTAAAAGCTGGGCTGTCAGCAATGTGACAGATGATTCCACGGAAGCTCATTCAGCAGATACTTTACAATGCTCTCTTTGTTAAAAGCATCTGTATATTGATTTCCATATTTGTATTTTAAGGCAATCTCATCTTAGGAAACAAGATCACAATGTACAAATGAGGCATGGAATATCTGTCACTTGTCAGATCTGGACTGAAATCTGTAGCCATAAAATGTCAGGAAATAAAGTATTTTACATCTGCAGTGAGTAATTAACCAGACAATTAATACTCCATTTCTTTTTTGGAAAAAAGGGGCAGAAACTGGGAAGAAAAATCATACTTGGCTTAGTTTTTATAGGTCTTGTTTCTTCCCATTTAAATACTAGCACATTTGAAAATAGCAGCATTGTTTTGACATGCACATACCTCCTTTCCCATTAAGTTTTACTATAATTCAACACTCATTTTTTGGTTTTCAATATTAATTTAATTTCCATCAAAATTTCTACAAAGGGGCCTTACATTATCAAAGTCCATGACCAGGTCAACAGATGAAGGAGAGATATATTAACTGTATTTATCTATTTATGGTCAAAAGTGGTTCATGTCACAATGACAGAACTAGAATCAATTTGTAAAAGATCTTTCTTGTTTATTCAAATGCAAAATAAATCAAATCAGAATGACAGTAATAATTACCGTTATTTCTCTGGAACATCTACTTACAAAAAAGGATGTGAAAATATATGGATAAAAACATTTAATTTTTGGCCATCCCAGGCTCACCCCTCATTTTAATGAAATACAACACTGGTTTTTGTCACAAGCCAGGTCATTTTTCTACAAAGTGGACAGAAATCAGTAACTTGCAAACCACAATGGTCTTGGGAAATGAGGGGATTTTCTGTATGATTGATCCCCCAGAGACAGAACAATTCTCCCAAGCACAGGCAGCTGTGCCTAGTTCCACTGTGGAAATTATCACCTGCTTCCCCAAATTGCCACTGATGTAGAAATCTCCTTAATTTTGAAGAGGTAAGTAACACAAGGGAAAAATATCACTTGGAATTACCTTAAATATCACACCTTAATATATCTATACCTTAAGACATAACAATATGTAAAGAGTGATCCTCAATACTTACTGTAGCATAAGTAATAAATTCTATCCAGGTCAATCAGAAACAGTAAACCTGAGGGTTTTTTTGCCTTTTATATTTACATTTCTTTCTGCCATCACCTTTCACTAGAATTAAAAGCCTTCAGTCCATAGGGTTTGTGAGAAAAAGAAAGTAGTTTTGAAATAAGAAATAAAAAATGATTGATGAATTGATACCAGATTTATATTTGCACAGGACACAAAAATCTCTCTCCTGGGTGTGATGCAACCTATTGAGAATCTGTAGGGCATAAATGGTAATATTTGCATTAATTCTTTTTTTTTTTTTTTTTTTTTTTTTTTTTGCTTATCCTTCAAAGCACAGAAAAAAGGAGAAAGTGAAAATACAGATTGACATAACATTGTCAGCAGCATCTATTTCAGTGCTGGAGGTTCATTTCCCCAGTCTAACTTTGGCTGTGCTTGGGCTGTAATGGAAGAACATATTTACATATTATCACAACCCATCAGAGAATCAGTCTTTCACTACCCCTGCCAACACAGGGAAAAGAGAGGTTTCTCTTTTCTAACACCAGTTAATTTATCCTATTTAAAGTACCATAGTTTTGAATTAGATGTAATTGAAAACCTGCAAAACAGGGTGAAATGGAGTTTTAGCTGAAAATGTAAATAATGAGAGATAAAGTGATGCCTGTTACCGAATACCATCTATCTAGATTCCCACCAGTTAAACAAATGTCAGGGTATTGATCTGTTCCTACAGTGGCTCTGTGGGCCCCATCTGGAATTTCCTGTGGCTCTCAAGAAATCCAGCAGCAGCTCTCGTGCCAGGGCTGTATCCTGTGTCTGCCAGAGGACTGTGCTGGTATAGGCTGGGGGTTTTACTTGAAGGCCTGGCAGTTGCAAAGAAGACACAAGATCCAATGGATTTCTTTGACAAACCCCATAGACTCATCTGCACGCTGAGTTAGGACACACAGCACCCTTGGAAGAACATCAGCACCTCAGCAATCTGTTCCCAGGGCTGTTCCCCACTTCCCTTCATAATCCCTGGTGTAACAAATGTACAGGAACTTCATTACTTTAGGAAGCTTTGGGCATTTGTCCAGTTCAGCACAGAAACTTGGCCACCTCCACATAAGCCACAAAGTGCTTTTATGTCCTGAATTCATAGCTACTGGAGATTTAACAAAAGGAGCCAAATACTGAGAGTGGGCTCCCGAGAAACAGACCATGAAGGACAAGGAAAAGCCCAAGGTGGAAGGAGCTCCCCAGGCCACTCCCCAGCCAGTGGGACCAGCAGAGAGGGCAGCTTCTGCCTGCTGGGACCTTCTTCATCCATCACACCCAGGGCACACTTTCTTCACCAAACTTCTCTGCATGGCTGAGGAGCTCAAAACCCATTCTTTAAGGACTAGTGTGAATCAGCTACTAATTATTTAGTTGGGGAACCTGGATTAAAAAGTATATATCAAGAGTACCTGTGACTCAAACTAGTCTATCCAGTGCTGTTTCACTTAAAAGGACCCAAAACATTAGCAGCATCTTATTTTGAATATCTGCTCAGCCTTTTCTTAAGCTGTTTTTTACTATCTCAAGCAGGCACCACTTGATTTCTGAAGAGAATTTAGAAGCACAGGAGATATGCTAATTTCCCAGCTTATTATCCTGCCTGACTTCCCCTTTATTTTTCCCTTTTCTTCCTGTCATGAACTGAGAAGGTCCCAGATGGAATTTCTAAATGAAAGCATTTATGTCCACTGCTCCCTACAGAGAAAATGTTAAGGGAGAAGGTCTGTGGGAGTACAAAGATTGGGTGAGGAGTTAAAGGGAGGGCAAAAGGTATCAGTGGGAATATAGATGAAAACAGGCAGGAACTGAGAAGAACAAAGACTAAGCGTGAAAGAATAAATATTAACTGCCCTCCTATACATGTATGCCCTTTCCACAGAATCTGGAGCTCCTCAAATTACTTTTCCACCACTTCCTACTGAAAGAGTCAGACCTGGTTTGCAGCTCTTATTAAAAACTAGATAAATAGCTCTTTCAACAATTAATATGAACCTTTTTTGGTTATCTTTGCTTACAATAAATGCATTTCTCATTGAAAAATATATTCAGCTGCTTTGCTATCCACTTTTAAATGCAAACTGAGAGTGGTGTCGGAGCAGGAAGAGAGGGGTTTGGCTGGCAGTGTGAGTTCTTCCAGCTGCCTTTGCAGTGCTGAGCCCAGCCCAGAGCCCAGCCCAGAGCCCAGCACTCCAGCCTCAGGCCTGGCAAGGCACAGCAGGCTCACAGCAGCTCTGCTCTTTCACTTCCACCTCCTTGAGACTTATTGAAAAAATCTTCTGCTTATAAGCATCACCACCATAATTTTATTACCAACACAGTGTAGGCAAAGTGCATCAGGGTAGTATTTTGCTATTAGCTCTCTAGTTACTTGTAATGACCATAATGGGCAATAAAATGTGTTACTAATGTTTAGCTTGGTTTAAACAACACTAGACCACAGCAAAGCACAGAACAGTTGATCCAGTGACCTCGCTGTGCTGTGTTTAGGTCCTGCTTGCTGTGGATTCGTAGCTGCATGTTCCCTGGCCTGTATTAGAGTGAGCTAACTACTTTCAGAATCATAACAGTAATTGGGAGGCTATTCTGTAGCTTCAAGGGAAAGGTAACAAAATGGATTCTGAAAGACTCTTTTGCTGGAGAGGGCATGGTAGAGCTTCATGTGGTAAACTTGCATGGCACCATGGAAAAGTTCCACCTTTCCCCATTAGACAGCCTGTCACCTTCTACCCAAACCCCAGGGAATGGAGCCAGTGGCTCCCTTCTGTAAGGGAGGGTGTGGAAACAAATGAGATGAAACACATAATCCAGAGCTGAAATCCCCTGCAGAGCTGGAGGAGATGAATGAGGGACATCTGTACAGACTTTACAGCCACTAGGATCTTACTTTTCTCCTTCCTGACAGTTGCAGGCAACACATAATTGCAAGTAGTGATTTGCATTAGAGAGCAAATGTGTGTTTCTTTCGTTATTCAATAACAGGTTAGATTAACTTTGTGTATGAAGACATACACAAAAATGTAATCATTTCATTGTCAGGAGCCTAAAGCTAACGTTAATTACAGTTTGAAACTTCGATTATTAATGCATCTTTACCTATTGAAGTGTGAAATAAGCAATAGTAGTTGAAATACACCAATTAAATTAGCTTTTGAGATTAGAATTCATAAATAGGATACTATGTTGTATTTACAGTTAAAATTGTAACACAGCATGCAAGAGTTGGAGGGATCTGTATTCTAAGCAACAATATATCTTAACATTCATTTAAAGGAGGAAAATGTTGGCCTTTTTCCATAAACCTATTGGTAAATGATAAATATTCAAGCTTTATGTCCTGTGGAAGCAGATGTTATATTTATTCTATTCAGTCAACTTTTACAAAAATCAAATTCCCCTTTTTCATAAATCTTGCATAATACACACACACACACCCCTTATAAAAGCAAATGGATTCTATAGCCAGAGCTATGCAAATATTGAATACAGGTATTCAAGAACAATAACTCTAAGAATTAATAGAATTCACTGTTAGCTAATAACTTTTTTTTTTTTTGTCCATTTTCTAAGTTTGTTCATTTCACTTTGTTGAGTTGGAAAGTCAACAGTACAAAAATGTATCACCTAATAAGTTAATATTATAAATACTTGGAGGAGAAAATGTGTGTACAAATTACAGGGAAGCAATAATGTTTTACCTGTATTGTAATTGTTTAAGAACTGAGGAAAATTAAATTGACTTAAACAAATAAAGCTTTAAAGGACAACAGACTTCGACTTCAGTATAACATAAAATATTCCTTTCAATTCCTTTCAAAATTCCAATTCACTTGTGCCAGTTATTGCGGTTCTGAAAATGTACTGTCTTTGGTTCAACCACAGAGCAAAAGTGCCCTGATATCCTTCTCTCCTCATAAATCCTCTCTCCCTTTGTAAAAACAAATTTACTGATTAGTTTCTTCCCTTTCAGTATTTATTCCAGATTATTGCTTTTTAAAATTAGTCTTTCATCAATTTTCATCTTTCCTTTCCCAGTATCCCTATTTTCCTTCAGCCAGCTTTCCTTCCAATATGACACCTAGGAGAGGCAGTGTGATTTCTAAAATGGTGCACGTACACAGTTTTGGTGATTATTGGGAGATCTTTCACATCCTCCCATATAATTTAATTTAAAAACCAACCATCACACTGTCCAAGTGATGAGATTTTGGACACATGCTTTGAACAAATGCTCACTGGGGAGAATGCACTTGATAATGGGATCAAAATTTTAGTCACATTTTGTATTATCTTTTACATGTTTGTAACAATTTAAATTGCCAAATCATAATTAATTCGAATGAAATGAAATTTCTACAGGAAATAAGTTGTTAAATTTTCATTCCAGAGAGGCATTTGAGCACTTTATTAATTAGTTTTGCTTCCTAAAGAAAACTTGACTTTCTTAACTAATTGTCATTGACAGCTATGAACTCTGCACCTCCATACCCCATGAACAGCAGACAAAGCATTGTTTGTTTAATTGACTAATCTACCATCAAAAACAGCAACGTTTTTTGGACATCCGTCCTTGAGTGAGTCCATCCATGATTAATTTGCAAGTAGTTTTGAAGCTTAGAAATCTTCATCATGCACATTTTAAGTTGTGAGGTTTTTTAAAGAAACATTTTTGTGCAATAAATTACTCATTGGTAGTTACAGACAGCTTTAATTACAGGTACAGACTTAGACTGAGAGAAGTCTGCAAAAAGTGATCTAATAAATTAGATATGTACAAGAAGCACGAAATGACAACCTGAAATTAGCAACATAAAAGCAAATTGTTCTCCAAATTTTCAAGTAGATCATAAGCTTAAACTTAAACAAGAATATATTTTTTAGTGGCTCTTAGAAAACTCTCTTTTGAAAGAGACACCAGAAAACTTATTATTCATAAGGGACCAAAAAGTGGGATGAGTGAGCAATAATGGAGTAGCAATTCAGAGAAGGATTTTCAAAAGCTTTCTGAAGGCAAGAGTACACTGGAGAAAAATATTTAGAGAGTGAAAAGAGTGTGGAAATAATTCAAATCCTATAGGAGAGAAAACCGAATCCATAACGTTAGTGACATGCACAGATGACATCTCCAAAAAGTCCTCATACAAAATTAATCAATCAAAACAATTTAAATACTTTTGCCTTAGATTTATTGCTATTGGGGTTTTGTTTCACTGTATTGCTGATCCCCAGTTTCAGTGGATGACAGGAGAGAGACAGAATCCAAAGCGGAGCTGTGGTGATAGACAGTGGTTTAGAAGGAATCAATGATACACTAGATTAGCAGACAAACTGATTAATTAGTTACTTTGTCAGTGTGCTGGGGACGTTAGGGGAAAACTGATGTTCCAGTGTCTGGGGGAATCAAGGGCAGAGCTGGGAACTGGAATGTCTGGCACAGATCACTCACTTTGCCCTCCTAGGTACTCCTGTCCTGTTTCATCCCAAGCAGCCAATTCAGGATGCCAAGTCTGTTGGGATAAATACAATTCTCAAACAAAAATGCTTTGACACCAGCAACCTTCTTTAAAAAACATGTAAAGTCCTGTAAAGCCATTCAGGAAATAGATTTTTTTTTCCTTCCCTTGGAATTTTAAGTCTCCTGATTTCTTCCTTAGGGCCATAGTGCCAGTGCTCTGACATGTCCTTACTGCCTTCCCTGTGCCCTTCATGTTAGAAACATCTCCTGAAATAGCAAAGCCTTGGTGCTCATATAACTCACCTTCCTGAGCAGCCCTGGGCAGAATCTAAATTTTGGTTAACACCTTAAAAGCTTTTAAGAGTGCCTTGAACTTGGTCAGAGAGAGAGGCATAATCCCCTGCTTCAGCTCCACTCAGACACTTTCCTCTTCCTCTTAGAATAGTCCAGAAATGGAGCTGGACCAAGAAATTACCAAATTTGAACACAGATTTTATTTTGGACCTAAAATATCTGTCTTAATGAGAGAGAACCAGATATATCTTTATGAGAACTCAAATGTTTCAATAACTGGCAATTCCCACCAAAAAATCCTATGACCTTTTAAAGAATTAAATAAATATTTTTTATTGCTCTCCTATACCAATCCAGCTCAGGTTACATATGTAACCTGAAGATGTTAACTTTTCTTAGGCTTTGAACTTACTTTAAAAATTATTTCTTTCCTGCCTCACAGACCAGTACTTTGGCTCTTACCCTCAGTGAGCACAAATCCTACAGCCAGTGATTTATGTGTACAATGATTTCCAGTTGTTCAATCTTGAACACAAAGCTCCTAAGACATGTCCTTAGGTTTCGGGAGCATGATCATTTAGGTTAAATCTTCGAAACTTTGCCATACCTTAGCTGCATTTAAACCTCATTTGTTCCATGTCTGCTTCTCAACCAAATTCTTCTTTTCCTCTTAATTCCAAACTGAATGTCTCTTCAAGCCACAATCAATTTTTCAATCCTTCTCATCTTTGCTGCCTGCTCAGAGCAAGTCCTTTTCATCCCCTACTATCTCATTTGCCAAGTTTCCTTCCTTTTGCCAAGGCCTTTGCTAAGTCTGGCAGTTCCCTCCTCTGAGCCAGCCACGCTGACTGAGTAAAGCTACAGCAGAAGTAACAGAATATTTTTCCTGTTTTTAGGAAGTTCTAGTTTCAAAGGCAGTCTATGTCCATGAGAGTAAACTCAACCTTTAAAACACTTTTTTTGGGAAATTGGGTATTCAAAATGACTGCTGAATATCCCATGGGGCCATGCTTAAGTTGCAGGAAATTATGTGCTGCAGAGAACTCCTGATTTGGAAAAACTGTTTCAGATCAAGTAAAAAAAGATTAACAGAACACTACTACCAAAGATCCTTAAAACCCTGCACAGAAATGTATACATATATTTATTTGAAGGCCTGGAATCATAATGCAACTCTCAGAGGACTGCAAAGGCTTCAGTAGATTTTCAGTCCAGAAAGTTTATGGGTCGTGTGCTTATGCTCTGCCCTGATGCAGGTCAGTGCCGTTCACTCACTTCTCAAAATGCTGAAGGGATTCATTAAATTTTGGGAAAAGAAGAAAGCAGTGTAAGGCCAGCTTGTACAGGCAATTCTTGCTATTTTGCTGCAGACTTTATCTCCATTCATTGATGAATAACTCAGGCACAATTCAAAGCCATTACACTCCTAAAAACCTGCTATTAAACGTAGCAACAACAGATCTCAGGAAGACATAGGACTGTCTGAAGTCAGGACCAATTTTTTAAAATGACAATTAAGATGGAAAGAAGTTAGAAACAACAGTAATGGATGAATAGAAAAATCAATGAGGGCCTCTCTATTTTGGGCAGAATTTTAACAGACAGAGGTGAACTTAATCTTATATAAACTAGCCTGTCATGAAAATGATAAACATTATTGAACTCTAATGTCTTCACCAAGCCTAGTCTGACTCTACCCATTGCTATTTTCAGGAGATGGTGGATGATGGATAGATTCTCTACGCTCTCAGTTCCTAAGTGGTCTGAATGCCAAAAACCCCATAGCCAGCTCTGTGTTGAACTTTCTTAAGGGTCAGATTGCAGTGGTGCAGAGACAGAAATAAGGTAAGAATAAAGCTTTGGGGTTGGGTTGGTTTTTTTCCTTCCATGCATTCTCCTGAGCACACAACATGACTTAACAACCACAGAGCCTTTGAGCTGATGAAGGTTCACAAAGTGTGAAGGA
Organism: Erpornis zantholeuca; assembly: GCA_013400515.1. Classification (NCBI taxonomy): domain Eukaryota; kingdom Metazoa; phylum Chordata; class Aves; order Passeriformes; family Timaliidae; genus Erpornis; species Erpornis zantholeuca. The sequence continues at coordinate 41,916 of VZTN01000988.1, forward strand.
AGATAGTTAGGAAAGACAAAGCTTGTTTCATGCCTGTGTTTTCTGAAAATTCAATGATGTGCATTAAAAACATCAATAAATCTAATGAATTGATATATTTCTGTTAGTAGCCATTACACAAAAACACAGACCTGAAACATTTCTTTTTTTTTTCACTACTGGATTCAAAAATGCATGTTTGAAATATGGAGGAAACATTTTAAAGATTAGAATTAATTGATGTTCCATAATACACTCAAAGTATGAACAAGAAAAGAGAGTGGTGCTTCCTTAAGTTAAACTCACTCACGTGAGAAGATGCCTGGAAAGAGCTCTTCAATTCAGAAAACAAAGCAGAAATCCTAAGTTCAGGTTTCAGGTGGAAGAGAGAGCCAGGTGTCACTTAAAAGTAGTCAGATTAAGCAGAATGTCTTGATCAGAAACCAACCAAGACAACCAAAATAAGCAGAAAAGTAACCAGTAAAGCAAAGCAGCTCCTGTAGTTCTGCTTCTTCCCTCAGTGATAGTCCTCCTCCTTTGCACGTGGAAATGTGAACACCTTGGTGACAATGGCTCATTAAGTTCTAAAATCCCTGTGTTTCAGAGATGTATTTAAAGGCACAATATCAAGGCTAGATATATTATACAGTTTTGTTATAATTTTCTTCAATAACCAGCACCATCATGTGACAAGACCTTAATTATTTGAGGTATTGTTTGTAAATTCTCACTATCCACATGCATCTAATTTTGTGAGTACTACTAAACTCTTGGCCTCCAGGAAAACCTTTTACAAAACTGCTGCTTCATTATTAACTCCTACAAAAATATTTTAGCTCAGAATCAGTCCTAATAGAAGCAATATTTTTAAGACAGAAAGCTAATTGCTAGGGTTCAAAAATTCAGTGATGATTAAAAAAAAAATCACATTAAGGTTTTAAGTATGGCCATCAGTTAGCATTAAGTGACTTCAGGATATATTTTCTTTTTTATTTCAGCATAAATACAAAGTATTACTTTGTCCATGATTTAGCCTTCTACAGTTACAAACACTACCATCTTGGTAACAGCAATAAATGATAAATGGGTCTAAAACATGTATTAAAAACCTGAATTACATCCAAATTGTCCAGCCTTCTCTCTTAAAACCACTGTGAATCAGTAGAAGTAATAAAATCTTAAGTGAGTACCATCAATTAAATGCAGTTATAATGAAATAAGCTGTATAATACTGTATCCACCTTCTTCCTTCATGCCTCCAAAATTTGTGAAACATCTGCAAATGAGAGTGCACCTACAGCAAATTGGTTTGCACACACTTTGGACTATAAGAAAGAAAATCTTCAAGGAAAGAGATCATGTAGCATTTTCTTTGAGCTCTGTGTTATGCTGCTTCTATTAGAGAACAACTCCAAAGAAGGGATGCAGTTGTTTGAATATTAAGGGAAATAATGAATAGATTTTATTCCACTTGTAAACCACACTGGATCACTGATCGGAAATAAAACCAAAAAGAGGAAATCATCTCAGAGAACTGATGTGCTCCCAGAAGATTTCCTTCCCCATATTTGTTGCTTTGGATTATGTCAGTTTGCTTTATAGCTGCAGTAATTTTAAATGCCTTTTTCTCTCTTGTGAGATGCACTCTTTCAACTTTCCTTGAGGAAGCTTGAGGCACCGATTTATGGCCAGATATGTGTGAATATATCTGACCATAAAACACTTCGTACTTTCGTATTTACTGCTAGAAGATAAACAGTATTCCAGATTCAGTGTCTGAGTTATGTCAACCCTCTCTCTTGCTGTATGCAGGTACCATAACATCCTGTTAAAAATAAAACTGCATCTGGTTTATTAAATTATTTCTAAAGGTTTTGCAAACATAAAGGTTTTGCCTTTCAACCTCCTTTAATCGTAAAAGGGAGACATACAATATTCCAATTTTATTTATAAAGGAATCTTAAGTTTGGGATTTTCAACCCATCCATTGTTAAAATATGGATGTTGAAAGCATTTGAAATTTGCATTCCAAGATTTAAAACAGACAGTTTTCTTCTTATAATGAATAAAAACTGAATAATGATATTAAGGAGTCAGAAATGTGAAGCTGCCTCCGAGCTCAGGCTGGGGGGCTCTGTGGCCATTATGCTGCATTTGCCACATGGTTGTGTGGTGTGACTGCCATTCTTAGTCAGTGGAAGGGTAGAAGTAAATGATTTTCTTTGTATTCTGTTCATTATTTAACATAGTAACATTTGAATTACTAAGAAATAGAGACCCATTCATGCAATGTGACTAGAGAGAATGGAAAATTGCTCTGACTTTGTAATTACTTACTCAGATTTCAAATACTGAACCCTAGATGTGCTCTATGACCTAGACTTGTAACTTCAGTGAGAAAAATAGTAAGTGAATAATGCAGCATGAGAACTTGAATCTTATGAAAAAAAAGTACTAAATATATGAAGAAAACATTTTCTATTAACAAGATCTCAAAAATATTTATAATACCAGCTGTTATAAAAACTCACAGGCAGTAAATGAGACTTTCACAGAACCAAGGACAGAGCAGCAGAGTTTCATAAGATCTCTAAAGGATCAGTCCCTGCCCTTCGTATCATAAGAATATAAACCAAATACCTGTGATTACAGTGCCTAAACTAAATGTAAACTGTCCAGCACACCTAATACAACATCTGCTGTATTCTTTTGAAAATCAAACTGGAACACATATCTGATAGAACGTGTCCACAAAGCA